>OZ022265.1:22710574-22758074 GCA_963978885.1 Nemotelus pantherinus
AAAATTATGTTCGGTTTGCTGTTCGATATAATTCATATGCATGTTATGCAGTGAAGCCTTTATATTACGTTGTATGACGCTTTTTTCCACTGTGGTAAACGCAGTGGACTGCGGCAAAGTGCTGTGAAAAAATGTACTGTAAACACAAAACAGTGGCATTGCGGCAGCGGCGCCACAGGGGGAGGCGTGAATGCCGCAGTTGAATTTGGTGAATCACAATGCAGCGACAATGTCGCTGTCAATGCAACCAAGGCATCAACCAAATTCATTTTGTTTTGTCTTTTGTATTGCTAAATCCTGTTGTACGAGGATTAGGTTGGCTACCATATACTATATACATAAACTATATATATATTACATACTATAGTCTTTTCCTATCTCGTACTATGTATATTGTTGGAATACCATTGTTTGTGGTTGCTTACTTTTTTGCACCACGGACGTTGTTTGTCAACCACGCGTCATGGTGCATAAAAGTAATCAACTATTTTTTTATGGTTGTTTTAACCATAGCCCGTAGTTGACGCAAAAACAACTAAGGAAAATGGTTGATTATACCAAGATTTTTCTTTCAGTGATTCACAAACCGGCAATTTTGGCACTAAGTGAAACTAAGGTCGTTTCTGATGCTGACATCAACCAGTATCACGTACCTGGTTATCAGTTAGTGCCCCGCTTCTCCCCCAAAGAGGGACTGCAATTTATGTGCGTAATGATGTGCCGTTTACCACACTTAGCCAATACACTTCTTCTAACCCAGAGTTTAATTATCTCTGGATTAGATTCAAATTTTCCAAGCACATCATCTTCTTTTGCTTTTTATACCGCAGCCCTGACATGTCTGATGCAGATACTGTTCGTTCCTTCGATGCACTGTCTTCTGACATTGACAAATTGCTTGAGACATCCCCTTCATCTGAAATCATCCTCGCTGGTGATTTCAACGTGCATAACGTCCAGTGGCTCAGACACTCTTCCACCACAAGTCCGGCGGGCAGGCATGTTGAGCTTTTTAGCGAGTCGTTTAATTTGGAGCAGCTAGTAGATTGTGCAACAAGAATTCCCGACATATCTGGGCACAATGCAAATCTTTTAGATTTATTTCTAACTTCACACCCAGATAAATATTCGATATCAGTTTCTGCGCCTCTTGGCAACTCGGATCACAATTTGATCTCGGCCCAATTTAACATCTCTTCTCTGATTAGGACTAATCAGTTTCCTACCAAACGACTGGTCTGGCATTATGGCAAGGCTGACTGGACTGCGTTTAAAAAATATATCAGAGAGGTCGATTACATCTACTATCAGAAGAGTTAAATTCCAGTTTGACCAAAATATTAAACAGAAAGTCCTTGCAAGCCAGAAAGGAAGCAAAGGCTTCTGGTCGCTTGTGAAAAGGATTAAGAACAACTTCTCTAGTTCCTCCGTGCCACCTCTTCTTCATGGTGGTAAAGTATTTACTGAGTCACTGGACAAAGCTAATCTTTTTGCTGAGATTTTTGCTACAAACTCCTACTTGCCACCTTCATCTCTGAGTTCTCCTACTCCTCCAATGTGCATTTTCAAGCAAGGGCCTCTATTTTTCCGCACAAGAGAGGTATTGAAAATACTCGCTAAGCTTGACGTTTCCAAATCTGCTGGTCCTGATGGTATATCGCCCATCGTACTAAAGAGCTGCGCTTCCGCCTTGGCTAAACCTCTGCGCAAACTATTTTACCTGTCATATTCGACTGGAATATTCCCTTCCGCATAGAAGCTTGCACACGTTCAGCCCATACCTAACAAGGGGGAGGCCTGTGATTCCTCTAACTATCGACCTATTGCAATCGTTTCGGTTCTGTCTACGGTATTCGAATATCTCGTGAATTCAAAATTAATGAAATATCTTGAGTTGAACCATCTTATCAACGACCGCCAGTATGGTTTCCGTTCTGGGCGCTCCACTGGGGACTTACTCACATTTCTCACTGAGAGATGGAACCGTTGTCTCCATAATTTTGGTGAAGCAATGGTCGTTTCTCTTGATATTTCGAAAGCCTTTGACAGAGTCTGGCACCCTGCCCTATTAGCCAAGCTTCGTGCATTTGGTCTTCACCCCGTCCTTGTCAAGTGGATTGAAAGTTTCCTCGTAGATCGTTCCTTCCAAGTTGTTCTGGATGGACACAAATCTTGTGTCCATACCACCAATGCCGGGGTTCCGCAAGGTACTGTTCTTTCACCAACTCTCTTTCTTTTATTTATAAATTACCTCCTTTCCTCCACTTTCAATCCGATTCATAGTTTTGCCGATGACAGCACCCTTGACTTCGCATACTCTTTTGACAAGGTAGCCGACTCTCGTGGAAATGCTACTTCTGTTAGTAGAGATCGCATGTTTGCATCGCTAAACAGGGACCTATTAAACATTATCGCTTGGGGCTCGGCTAACCGTGTTGTGTTTAATGCGTCCAAAACCCAATGCTGTCGTCTTTCGCTCAAGCCTTACCCTCCTCCTACAAGCCACTATATTTTCGTTGATAGTGTGAGTATTTCCGAATCACCTTCGCTGAACCTATTAGGATTTAACATCTCCAGCAAACTAAGCTGGACCAGCCATATTTTTCAAATTGCGAAAAATGCCATGAAATGCTTAGGATTCCTTCAGAGAGGCAAGAAATACTTTACACCATCAGACATAGCGCACATCTACAAGACTCTCGTAAGACCAAGACTTGAGTATAACTCCCATATATGGGCTGGGGCAGGCCGCACTGCTTTAGCGGAACTAGACAAAGTCCAACGCAAAGCTTCCAAGCTTATTGGCGATGAAACTATTACCTCACGTATTGAATCCCTTGAGCACCGACGTAATATAGGTTGCCTTTCTCTTCTTTATCGCTATTATTATGGTCTTTGCTCTAATGAAATATCAAGTCTGCTCCCTTGTAGAGCACCTCCTACGCGCAACACCCGAGCGTCCCAACGCGCTCACTCTCATACTCTTTCGATCATTACCAGTCGTACCGTCAAATCTCACGATTCTTTCTTATCTAGGACAATACGATTATGGAACAGTCTACCATCTACTGTTTGCCCCGCCAACTATCAGCCACAATTGTTCAAGCGAATCGTGCATCGCTATCTCCTGCAAACCCAACCCTTCCTTTCTTCCCTTCCTTAAATTTCCTTCCGCCAAGGCTGTGCTATAGCATAATAGGGCATCCCCTGAGCCTTGGCATCATCATAGAAAAAAAAAAAATCAGATTGACTGATCATTCGTATATGTAAATATGGCCTGAAACTCGAGCTACTAGCGACCACTGCCACTCATGAGCTACCCGGTGTCTCTTACGTCAACTCTATGAAATGTTCAGTACCGAAAGTTGGATTCGATTTCTGAATTTTCTACAGAATTCAAATTTAGTTGATAACAATGAGAACTATGAGCCACAAATGTATTGTCTGAACCATATCATACAATTGAATGTTTAACAAGTGATCGTGCCACAGAGCAATGTCTGGATGGCTTGAAAGGAGAGGCACTTATGAGTAGCGCTGCCTCTTTTGTTTCTCTAGTAGTGGATTTACTACTATTGTCCTGCCAAAAAATTTACTACACAGCAACTAAATTTATTATTTGATGAACCGACCGAGACAAGATAAATCTTTTCCGTTCATAAACAACACATGGATTCATATCAATTTTTCCACTTCTTTAGAAGAAGAGAATTGATTTAATTGGCTTGTCTACACAAAACCAAGCACAATGCAGCTGAGTCGAAATCAATCAATTCAAATGTTCTATTATTATGATTTATTTGTTTTTATCTATCTTTTCGTCTATTTTTTACTTAGTTTCACTTTCGTTTGCTTTGAAGGGTTCTCACTTTTTGAACGCTGACTTAATTTTAAATTTTGAAAGCATTCACCATTAATACTTTTTGGTATTCGAACAATATATTCAATCTTATTATTTGTTTTAATGGTAAATTACATCAATAGTAAAATAAAATTTATCGAACTTTTATTTTATCTATGTGCACACATTCCAACAAAATTTTAAATAAAAATAATCAGTTAGTTATATTAAAATATTCAAATGAATGGCGAATCGTTTGAGAAGCTGAATACTTTTTTCATTAAACTGTATGTAAATTTACCATTGCTTAAGTTTTTTAAAATACATATATTACTATTCATTTCAAGCTAGTACTCTTTTATATTATTTTATTATTGTTTTTACTGCGCAAAAGATTATTCGAAATCCAGTGGTCCCAAAAACGGTGGCTCTGTATGCAAGCTCTTATTCAATTCTATACCCCGTCAAGGGTTGGAGGTTCAGTGGCCGTACACCGAGTGTCTCTTGTAATGGTAGCGTTGGTTTCTCAGATTTTTCGTTTGTTAGAACATGAAACTATGTTTGGATATGTACTTTTGTACACATTAAAAATTTAACTGGAAATCAATAACTTTCACTTTCGCGCCACACTTGGGAGTTTCGCGAGCCGCAAGCGGCCCACGGGGCACAAGTTGAGTATAGCTGCTGTAGAGAGTATTTTGAGTATTGTTTTTGCTGTAGATGTATATTTTTAGATCTGTTTTTTCTTTTACTAGAAGATGCAAATGAAGATGATATCCCAAAGAATGATACTCCAATGCGCTTAAGGGCTTGGTATGAAGTTTACACTGAGAGGACTGCATACATCAGTAGGACTTAATTGAGTGGCAGGTGTTGCGCCACTGAATTGGCATTGGGCGTCTTTAATTTTCTTGTAATTCTTACCCTTTCTATGAAGAATGATCAGAAATGATAAAAAGAGCAGTATATTGCTGAAAATTGATTGATCAGTCCAGCGCACTTATTTCGGAGCAATTTTAAGGCTATATGACAGTGATTCAAGGACGTTTACTAAATTAGTTCCACGATCATAACTACGATGTGTCAGGAAATTTATCTCTTCAGCAGTTGAATCTATCGGTTTATTCGACTAAAATGACCCAGATATGAATATTCGTGCCCATGGCATCAAATGAAGACAAATAGATCCATTATTCACAGGCTGTCAGCATTTGTTTCTATCAAGCAAAAGAAGTACAATTTCACTTCATCATATATCTTTTTATTCAAAAATACCTTCTTCAAAATAACTTGCATAACTTTATTTAGTCGTCACATAGTTCCATAAATTACAATGCAACAATTAGTTATGTACTGATGACGACTATTCAATGCAAACGCACTCTTTGATAATAGGATCGCAAAAACAGCCAGGATGACATTTTGTTAGGAATGGAATGCATTCCTACAGCCAAAAAAGTTTAATTTGAAAATTGAATGCATTAGAAATTCATTTCAATTATGTACTTAAAATTATTCTACCTGTTGTCCTGAAATGACGGCAATAAGAGCGATAATAATGAGAATAGTAAAAATTATTCCCATTCGACTCATGATGCACAAGAAACTGACTTATCAACTGGAATGTTTCCGAAATGAAAACCCTTAGCTTTTTATAGGTGCTAAATATTGCATTTTTTCTCGGATTGTTTTCAAATCAAAATTAACCGCGTCCAAATCAATCATTAAACATTGGTATGCTTCATTTCACTAACAATATTTTACATTTGCGTACATGCATATTTAACTCAACCAATAATATTATTTAGCAATCAACTAAATAACGGGTTCATGCGCAAAGCAATTTTCGATTCTTAACCATCAGAAGAAAGACATGTGGTGCGAGAGAAAACCGATGGTATGTCTAAGTGAGGTCTACCATTTAGAGGAGAAGATGATTTTGCCATGTAAGCGGTAGACCTCACCTTTAATCAAGACGGATGTCTTCTATTATGGTTATCACATATTGGCCATGACGATGGAGTGCCCATATTCGCCCCAAGGACGCCATTTTCCATTTTTAGTAAGAACCATGTGGAGTGGTGTCAATCTGTAACTGTCATACACTCTGACCAAAACATCGCACGCTTCATTTCCTGTCTCTAGCTTACCCGATGTTGGTCACAGAGGGCCACTGGTTAAGATGAGATATATTATAACTAATGTTCGAAGAACATTAGTATTAAAATCGATTCCGCCAAAAATTCATATTCCCATATATATATATATATATATATATATATATATATATATATATATATATATATATATATATATATATATATATATATATATATATATATATATATATATATATATATATATATATATATATATATATATATATATATATATATATATATATATAAATATATATATATATATATATATGTATATATATATATATATATATATATATATATATATATATATACATATATATATATATATATATATATATATATATATATATATTTATATATATATATATATATATGTATATATATATATATATATATATATATATATATATATATATATATATATATATATATATATATATATACATATATATACTACTAAATGTCAATTATTTTTAACCCTTTGGCGCCGGTGGCCATTTTAGTAATATTTTTAATATACCTTTTATTCCGTACACAAATGATTTTTCCAAAAATAAAGTTGACGAAATAAATTTCGAACGTGTTTTAAATGCGAATCGGATAATGTTTTGAAATTTTTTAACCCCATAGGTGCGCTAGGTGCCAAAAAGAGAACGGGAAAATTTGAAAATTTTCAAATTGCGATAACTCTTGGCAGAGCTATTCATTCATTACGAAATTTTCAGGACATTTTGGTATTATTTAGTTGTAAATTTGTGTTGTTTTTAATGAGCGTGTTGGCAACTCTGTAGCTAGGGCAGGCACTGAAAATGAAAACCTCCAAATCATCGACTCTCCTGAAAAAATGCAGGTTCTTCAAAAAAAAGCCACTCATATGTAAATCTTACGCTTTGTTTATATAGCCAAAGTAAAAAATTTGATATGGTATAACGGGCACGCCTGGTAGCCCCTGCCAAATTTACCTATATTTTTAGCATCAAAAACTTCTGTTCACGAAAACTCACGATCCGATAAGCAGAATCAATTAAAATTTACAGAATGTATTGGTCTTATGTAGGACCAGGTCTGATAGAAGTGATTTTGAAATGCGAGCGATTCTGTGCCAGTGGTGCCATCTTGAAAAATCACTAAACGAGATAACTGTATTTAGCCCTATAAATTCTGATTCAGTTATTTGATTTTAACGAAATTCACAAAGTAGCTGAACTTTATTTTAAACCACGTTTGGTAGAAATTTGGTCGAAAACTTCGGTTGGAACTGCCAGCTATGATAATTTTTGTGCATTAAATTTTGAAAATTCGTTGAGGAAAATAGAGCTCTTTGCCCTATAGCTTCCAGTACAGTCATGGTATCATAACGAAATTCATATGGCAAATTGAAATTATTCTAGGCAATATTCAGTAGAAATCTAGTTTGAAAAACAATGATAGGGTTGCCAGCTATGATTGTTTTTATATTTTTTTGACATAGCTTTAGTAAGCGATTTTGTTACAAAATTTTCAAATCGTAGTGGTCTTGTAGTGAAAAGACACACCAAATACTAAGATCTAGAAAGTTTGAAAACTCTTGCGAATGGTAGCCCTAAATTTCTTTGTTTTCCTACAACTTCCAATGCAGTGATCGGATCAGTACAAAATTCGCAGAGCAGGTTGACTTCAACGTGAGGCAGATGTGACTTATTTTTGGTTTCGGTTCTAGCAAAGGACTGCTAGCACGAGGTGTTTTTGTTATTTTTGTACGCTTGCATTAAGTATTTACATCGCGAACATTTAAAATGAAAATGCTTAAATAATCATTTTTCAGATGGCAACCCCAAACATCTTTCTACTGCAGTACCTCTCGATGAGGTCACCGAAATTAAAATAAGCTTAGATTCTATTATTACTTAGAGTGTATTAGTTTTAAGTAAGAAAAGTAAGTAGTGGTAGAAAACACACTCAAAATCTGCACAAATCCTCTACTGTTCTTGGAACATTAGTGTTTCTAGCGGTTCTGATGCGCTAGAGTTTTTTTTTATTTATTTTTATTTTCAAAAAATTTCTCTAATACAGACTAGTAGCATTTAAATTAAAAAAAAAAAAAAACTTACAAACAAATCTGTTAAAATGGACTATTTTTAGCTAAGGTTATCACTGTTAAAATTTCTTTTAATGGACGAAACGGGCTCATTGAAGGCGTAGTTGGTCTGATAGGCAGGGACAGATAAAATGTTAACGTGTCTCACTCTGTGACCCTTGGTGTTGAGGCCAAATACCCCTAAAAGGCGTTCCGATGAAACATTATCCATGAGGAGCTTAGCAGCAAATATCGTTTTGAAATTTTCACGTAACAAGATCCAGGCTGACAGCATTTGTTTCTATCAAGCATATATCTTTTTATTCAAAAATATTTTCTTCAAAATAACTTGCATAACTTTATAAAGTCGACACATAATTCCATAAATTACAATATAACAATTAGTTATGTACTGATGATTAATCACTTCTCATCAAAGCAACGGCACACTTTATAAAGAGGATCGCAAAAACAGCCAGGAGCACATTTTATTTGGAGTGGAATGCATTCCTACAGCCAAAAACGTTTGATGTGAAAGTCGAATGCATTAGAAATTCATTTCAATTATGTACTTTAAATTAGCCTACCAGTTGTCCTGAAATAACCGCAATAAGAGCGATAATAATAAAAATAGTAAAAATTATTCCGATTCGACTCATGATGCACAAGAAACTGACTTATCAAGCGGAATGTTTCCGACATGAAAACCCTTAGCTTTTAATAGGTGCTAAATATTGCATTTCGTCTCGGATTGTTTTCAAATCAAAATTAACCGCGTCCAAATCAATCATTAAACATTGGTATGCTTCATTTCAGTAACAATATTTTGCATTTGTGTACATGCATATTTAACTCAACCCATAAAATTATTTAGCAATCAACTAAATAACGGATTCATGCGCAAAGCAATTTTTGATTCTCAACCAGCAGAAGAAAGACTTATGGTGCGAGAGAAAACCGATGGTATGTCTAAGTGAGGTCTACCATTTAGAGGAGAAGATGGTTTTGCCATGTAAGCGGTAGACCTCACCTTTAATCAAGACGGATGTCTTCTATTATGGCTATCACATATCGGCCATGACGATGGAGTGTCCATATTCGCCCCAAGGACGCCATTTTCCATTGTTAGTAAGAACCATGTGGAGTGGTGTCGATCTGTAACTGTCATACACTCTGACCAAAAGACCGCACGCTTCATTTCTGTCTCGAGCTTGTCCGATGTTGGTCACAGAGGGCCACTGGTTAAGATGAGATACATAATTTTTATTTATTTTTATTTTCAAAAAAGTTCGTCTAATACAGACTAGTAGTATTTACATTTAAAAAAAATAAAAACTTACAAACAAATCTGTTAAAATGGACTATTTTTAGCTAAGGTTATCACTGTTAAAATTTCTTTGAATGGACGAAACGGGCTCATTGAAGGCGTAGTTGGTCCGATAGGCAGGGACTGATAAAATGTTGACGTGTCTCACTCTGTCATCCTTGGTATTGAGGCCAAGTAAACCTAAAAAGGCGTTCAGATGAAATATTACCCATCAGGAGCTTAGCAGCAAATATCGTTTTGAAATTTTCACGCCTGTTATTAAGTGTATTCATGGCCAGTAAACTAAGTCAATCAATGTAAGAAAGCAAGCAAAGAGGATCTGATCAAGCAAATTCACACAAACAAAACCGTAGAATTTTTCCCTGAATGGACTCGACACGGTCCACATACACCTGCTTTACACCAAACTATACACGCATATTCAAGTATCGGTCTTACTAACGCAAAAAAACAGAATCTTACCAAGATGTATGTCATGAAACTCTTTGGACCGCCTCCTCACAAAACTCAAGGTAGATGAAGCTTTTAATAAGATGGCGTTAATATGATCGTGAAAAGTAAAAGAATTATTTAAAAGTACTCCTAAATCGAGAACTTTGTCAGAATACCTTAAGGGAATACTATTCAAAGAGTATTCAAAGTTCAACGGATTAATTTTACGCGTATACGAGACAACGGTACACTTGTCAACATTAATGTTTAATTTGTTAGTGTCACACCTAAACACAATGCTGTTTAGATCAGCTTGAAGTTCCAAGCAGTCGTGAGTATTAGATACTCTTTTTTAATTTTTGGCGTCATCTGCATATAGTAAAATTGACGAATGTTTCAGCAGAGATGGTAGATAATTTATATATAAAAGAACAAATAGAGGTCCTGAATACCAGATATGACATCAATTTGTGAAGAAAGGGCGCCACGGAAGGATACGCAATGGAATAGCATTAGGAATGCCGTCAGGGCCTGGTGTCAAATTATTGTCCAGCTTCCTAGAAAACGCTAAAATGGTATCTTCGTCTATAAACAAGTCTTTCATTCCCAAAGAAGATGTTGGGATCTTTGTCAAGTTGTCATTATAATTATGACTATTAGAAGAAGGTTCCGTATTGTATGCGGTACGGAAATGATTAGCGAAAATATTGCTAATAGTTAATGGATCGGAAATGGCCATGTCATCTGAGTTAAACGTGATGGGATACCCTTCAATCCGTCAAATTACACATTCAGTTCTAATTTCTGGCCTAAATACCTTATTAATTGCACAGCCACCTATGCACAGAATATGTTAAGGTTATTTTCATTATTATAACTTTTATTGTTATTTTCTTTAGTACTATCATTATTATGATTATTCCTTTTGAAATGATTTTGTTTTTTTATTTTTAGATTTTTCACAGAATAATTTCTATATTTTTCGAATTGGGATCATGCCTGTAAAAAACGAGCTATCGAATAAAAAAAATTAATAAATAAATAGACTTTTGATGTCGGTGATTAGGCGCTTTAGTTTAGTTTTTTTTTTAAAACTCATTTTAAAAAATGTGATGACCGCGCGAAATTGCAGGACTCGATTAGGGCCGCCGTAGATGGCCAGGGGGACGTGAAGCTTGTGACTCCTAGAGTCAAGATCGAGCTTCTCGACCTCGATTGCCTCACAGTCAGCAAAGAGGTGACATCCTCCATCAAACGCGAGGCTGCTACCTGTCTCCGAATGACTCAATGCAGGAATTCGGAGTCAAACTTAGCTCACTAGAAGACTCTCGCCGCGGCATCGCTGGCAATGTCAT
Organism: Nemotelus pantherinus; assembly: GCA_963978885.1. NCBI lineage: Eukaryota > Metazoa > Arthropoda > Insecta > Diptera > Stratiomyidae > Nemotelus > Nemotelus pantherinus. The sequence continues at coordinate 22,721,748 of OZ022265.1, forward strand.
CGAAGGGGGTGACTTTAATGCAAGGGTTTTGGAGTGGGTTATGCCCACCAAAAAACACTCGCGGACGGCGCATAGTCGAGATGGCATCGAGGTTGGGTTTGTTGGTGTTGAATACGGGTTCGACGCCAACATTCCGAAGGCCCGGTTTTGGCGAATCCATTCCCGATGTCACCATGGCATCGGAGAGACTTGCGGCACTTGTCAGCGATTGGAGGGTGATGGAAGATTACACTGCAAGTGATCATAACTACATCACCTTCCAAATCACTGAGAGCAGGCAAAGACGCCAAGGCTCTTCCTATAAGTGGCCAGGCTGGGATGCCGCTAAACTTAACAGGGACGAGATGGTCGCATCGCTCGTTTCGAGTTTGGGAGGGAAGCCTCTAACATCTGGGTCCCCAGTGACTCGTGCAGCAGCACAGGCCGCTGCTGACAGAACCATGGGGTGGATTCGCAGGGCCTGTGAGGCTTCAATGCCCAAACGGAAACCCTTTCGTGGGAGGCAACATGCGTATACTGGTGGAACGATGAAATCGCCGAACTGCGACGCATCGCTTTGGCGTGCAGGCGCAGGGCACAGCGAGCCAGAAACAGGCCGGGAGTGGCAGAGCTATCTGCTGCTCACATTGCGGCAAAGAGGGAGCTGACCAAGGCCATCACAAGGAGATTTGAGGAGGTCAATTCAGACCCGTGGGGAGACGGCTACAAATTGGTCACTCGCAGACTTGGCTGTATGCGATCTAGCACTCTCATGGACGCGATATCCACGGAGCGTATCGTTGGTTCGCTGTTCCCGGTGCATGCGCCAAGGATTTATGGGCCCATATTCGTTAACCAGGCGGATGTTCCTCCTTTTACGGACGAGGAGCTGAACAATGCGGTGTCCAGGATGAAGAACCGGAAGGCCCCAGGGCCTGACGGAGTGCCGGTCGAGGCATTTAAAGTCGTGGTGGAAAGTCAACTGCGTCTATTATTGGATTTGTATAATTCTTGTTTAGTCGCGGGGGTCTTCCCGTCGCGGTGGAAAGTGGCTCGACTAGTACTTGTAGATAAGGGGAAGGGTAACCTGGGCTGCCCATCGGCATACCGCCCGCTGTGCATGCTGGACACTGCTGGGAAGCTTCTCGAAGGGTTACTAAAGCCGCGATTGCTGTCAGCTATGAGGTTCTCAGAGGTTGCTGGGGCTGTAGCAAGAGCGGAAGAGGCATGTAACCGGGCCAGACCGGTCGTCTTGCTGGTAACGCTTGACGTGCAAAACGCCTTCAACTCGGCGAGGTGGACGGACATCCTTCGGGCCCTTGAAGGAAGGGTCCGTATCCCTGGCTACTTGCTGGCCATGATGCGGGACTACCTCACGGTTGCTCTATGACACTGAGGACGGAGTCAGAAGGAGGCCTGTCACCTCAGGTGCAGCACAGGGGTCGATTTTAGGACCTGACCTCTGGAACATCATGAACGATGATCTGCTGCGCCTGGAAATGCCTGCGGATATGTTCCTAGTAGGTTACGCTGATGACGTCGCAGCTGTAATCACTTCTAGATCTGCCGATTTCGCTCAACTTAGACTTAACCAAGTTATGAGAAGGGTGGATCGGTGGATGACTGAGCACGACCTTCAGCTGGCAGTCTCAAAGACAGAGATTGTCATGCTGACGAAGCGGAGGATACCAACTGTCATACCCATGACGGTTGGTTCCGTTGGGGTCCAGACCAGCAAGCCGGTCAGGTATCTGGGAGTGACACTGGATACCAAGCTGACGTATTGGGATCATATCCCCAGGGCATGTGACAGGGCTCTGGTAGTCGTCACTTCGCTGAGTAGGCTAATGGCCAACGTTGGCGGACCCAGTGAGACGAGACGGAGACTGCTGATGGTGACGACCAATTTCATCTTGCTATATGGCGCCGAAATTTGGGGAAATGCGCTTCGAACTAGGAAGTTCCGGAAGCGCATTGCCAGTGTCCACCGCAGGAGTGCCCTGCAAATCGCGTGTAGCTACCGCACGGTCTCAGAAGAGGCTGTGATGGTTGTATCGGGAGTAATCCCGATCGATCTGCTAGCGCGAGAACGCAAGGAAGGGTACCTCTTTGGCTCAGAGCTGGACAGAACTGAGGCTTTGACGCACGAGCGTACACTGACCCTCCAACTTTGGCAAGAACGTTGGAGTGAAAGTGATAAAGGACGCTGGACGGCTAAGCTAATTGGTCTAATTGAGCCTTGGGTTAGTCGGAGCCACGGAGAGGTAAACTTTTACCTTTGTCAATTTTTGACAGGGCTGAAATTTTGACCGTACTACCAGTACTGTGTGACTGAGCTCGATGATGCTCAGCACACATTCTTTATGTGCACTCGCTTCGTAAGTTTGAGGCGCACCATTGAGTCCACGATCGGCCTGGTAGCGCCTGAGACGATCGTGGATGCAATGCTGCGAAACGAGGAGAACTGGCGCGCAGTCTCAACGTACGTTGAGAAAGTGCTGCGTATAAAGCGGGAGGAGGGTTGCCTTACCGACCCATAAGCTGTGTTAGTTTTTGAAGTCCGTGGCTACCAATGGGTGAGTCAGCACGATCGAGTCGAAGCAGTGCTTAGGCGGGTCCCGACTCGGAACTTCGTGGGCTTGTAGATCGTCCTTTTTTTTAGTGAGTCAAACCTCACATACCCCGTGGTGATAGGTTAGCCGGGGATCTGGTAAGCAGATTTTTTTTTGCCATCTACACTAGGGAAATACATAAGTGCTCCTGAGTCCTCATCAGCTAGTTGGGCAGTTTTTTTTTGCCAAACGAGCTTCCTTCGACGCTGCCTTTTCTCACAGTAAGTAAAAGCAGCGGTCTGACGTAAACTGCCGCAACTTTTTTATTTTTTTGGAATATCTTAATAAAATTTTGAGACATGATTTCTGAAGGTATAATAAATTGAAAAATGCAAAATAAAAATAAAGAAGATTTTTTCAAAATTGTAGCCGGTACTGCCTCGTTAATTGAGTGGAAGATGTTGCGCCACTGAATTGGCATTGGGCGTCTTTAATTTTCTTGTAATTCTTACCCTTTCTATCAGGAATGAGCAGAAGTGACGAGAAAAGCACTATACTGCTGAAAATTGATTGATCAGCCCAGGGCACTTATTTCGGAGCAATTTTAAGGCTATAGGACAGTGATTTAAGGACGTTCACTAAACCAGCTCCACGAACATAACTACGATATGGCAGGGAATTTATCTATTCAGCAGTTGAATCTATCGGTTCATTCGACTTAAATGGCCCAGATATGAATATTCGTACCGACGGTATCAAATGTAGACAGATAGATCCATTATTCATAGGTTGACAGCATTTGTTTCTATCAAGCAAAACAAGTACAATTTCACTTCATCATATATCTTTTTATTCACAAACACCTTCTTCAAAATAACTTACATAACTTTAATTTTATTTTTAATCGTCACATAGTTCCATAAATTACAGTACAACAATTAGTTATGTTCTGATGGCACCCCTGCATAGCAAAGGCACTCTTTATAAAAAGGACTGCAAAAACAGTCACGAGGACATTCGGGTTCCGATGGATTGCATTCCTACAGCCAAAACAAATTGATGTGAAAGTTAAAAGCATTAGAAATTCATTTCAATTAGGTACTTTAAATTATCCTACCTGTCCTGAAATGACCGCAATAAGAGCGATAATAATGAGAATAGAAAAAATTATTCCGATTCGACTCATGATGCACAAGAAACTGACTTATCAGCTGGAATGTTTCCGAAATGAAAACCCTTAGCTTTTTATAGGTGCTAAATATTGCATTTTGTCTCGAATTGTTTTCAAATCAAAATTAACCGCGTCCAAATCAATCATTAAACATTGGTATGCTTCATTTCAGTAACAATATTTTGCATTTGTGTAAATGCATATTTAACTCAACCAATAAAATTATTTAGCAATCAACTAAATAACGGATTCATGCGTAAATCGATTTTTGATTCTGAACCAGCAGGAGAAAGACATATGGTGCGAGAGAAAACCGATCCGAAAGTCTACCATTTAGCGGAGAAGATGGTTTTGCCAAGTAAATCAAGACGGATGCCTTCTATTATGGTTATCGCATATCGGCGATGACGATGGAGTGGCTATATTCGCCCCAAGGACGCCATTTTCAATTGTTATTAAGAACCATGTGGAGTGGTGTCGATCTGCAACCTGTCACACACCCTGCTGACCAAAACATCGCACGCTTCATTTCCTGTCTCGAACTTACCCGATGTTGTTCACAGAGGGCCACTGGTTAAGATGAGATATATTATTTTTATTTGCTTATTTTCAAAACGGTTCGTCTAATACAGACTAGTAGCATTGACATTAAAATAGATTAAACACTTACAAACAAATCAGTTAAAAATGACTACTTTTGGCTAAGCTCTTTTTCGAAGACGGTAAGCATAAATTAAAGTCAAATTGATGGTAATCACTGTTAAAAATTCTTTGAATGGACGAAACGGGCTCATTGAAGGCGTAGTTGGTCCGATAGGCAGGGACAGATAAAATGTTGACGTGTCTCACTCTGTGACCCTTGGTGTTGAGGCCAAATAAACCTAAACGGCGTTCAGATGAAATATTACCCATGAGGAGCTTAGCAGCAAATACCGTTTTGAAAGTTTCACGTCTGTTATTAAGTGAATTCATGGCCAGTAAGCTAAGTCGATCAATGTAAGGATGCAAGCGAAGAGCATCTGACTAAGCAAATTTACGCAAACAAAACCGTAGAATTTTTTTCTGAACGGACTTGATACGGTCCACATACACCTGCTGATAAGGCGCCCAAACTATGCACGCATATTCAAGTATCTGTCTTACCAAGGCAAAAAAAAGAATCTTAGTAAGATGTATGTCATGAAACTCTTTGGATCGCCTCCTCACAAATCTCAAGGTAGATGAAGCTTTTAATAAGATGGCGTTAATGTGATCGTGAAAACTAAAAGAATGATTTAAAAGTACTCCTAAATCGAGAACTTTGTCAGAATACCTTAAGGGAATACTATCCAAAGAGTATTCAAAGTTCAACGGATTAATTTTACGCGTATACGAGACAACGGTACACTTGTCAACATTAATGTTTAATTTGTTAGTGTCACACCTAAACACAATGCTGTTTCGATCAGCTTGAAGTTCCAAGCAGTCGTGAGTATTAGATACTCTTTTTTAATTTTTGGCGTCATCTGCATATAGTAAAATTGACGAATGTTTCAGCAGAGATGGTAGATAATTTATATATAAAAGAACAAATAGAGGTCCTGAATACCAGATATGACATCAATTTGTGAAGAAAGGGCGCCACGGAAGGATACGCAATGGAATAGCATTAGGAATGCCGTCAGGGCCTGGTGTCAAATTATTGTCCAGCTTCCTAGAAAACGCTAAAATGGTATCTTCGTCTATAAACAAGTCTTTCATTCCCAAAGAAGATGTTGGGATCTTTGTCAAGTTGTCGTTATAATTATGACTATTAGAAAAAGGTTCCGTATTGTATGCGGTACGGAAATGATTAGCAAAAATATTGCTTATAGTTAATGGATCGGAAATGGCCATGTCATCTGAGTTAAACGTGATGGGATACCCTTCAAACCGTCAAATTAAAGATTCAGTTCTAATTTCTGGCCTTAATACCTGATTAATGATAAGGGAAAATATCTCTTCAGCAGTTGAATCTATCGGTTCATTCGACTAAAATGAGCCAGATATCCATATTAGCACCAATGGCATCAAATGTAGGTAAATAGATCCATTTGTTTCTATGAAGCAAAACAAGTACAATTCATTCCTCTACCAAACCTTGAAGGGTCAAGTTGTGGTTTATTTTTCACTTCTGTGTGCGCGTTTTAGTTTTTGATAAGTCTTTGACTAGTGTGGTGGCAGACTTTGTGTTTCGAGCTGCAATTGAAACGGCGCAATACATATTTGTTTGACGGCTTTGTTTGTCGATTTTAGTTCCTGCTATAACAAAGTTAAGTATCTTTTAATGTACTGAAAATTGTTGTCTTCTATTCATTTGGTATATTTTTGAAAATACAAAAGATTTGCTCTATGATGCCTTCTCTCTGCTTGTGTGACTTAGTGGAGCCCTACTTTTTTCTTGGTTAGGAAGAAAATGTGTGTTCTAGTGATGGGCAAAACCAGCACACTTTGCTGTGCTAGCACACTTCACACACTACACTTAAGTGTGCTAGCACTGTGCTCCCAGCACACTTAGCACACCAGCACACCCAGCACATCCAGGACACCTAGCACACCCAGCACGCCAAGCACACTAAGCACACCAGTATACACAGTACGCGTGTAGAACAACTTGTGAAGAATAGATTTGAATGGATTGGATATACGATTTAGTAGATTTTCGCATACATATGGAATGTAATGATCAGATATGCAAAGGGATTTTTATGGCTAGCATTTATCATGGTAGTGTTGCTAACACCATTAGGTCTGATCAAAGTGTATGATCAAATATTATATGAAGTTGAGTTTTGTCGTGCTTTCAAGTATGTTAAAATGAAATCTACTTTTAGATAGTGCAGTTTGAAAGCATATAAAGTATCGAGTATTTTCGTACTGCGAGTATTTTATTCAAATATTCAAAACGTTTTTATGGTAAAAGTAGCTGAAATCGGCCAATTTCCGGCTAGAGTGGTTTCGGAGATAACGGCCCAAGACCTATTATTGTGATACAAACATTTCGGTTTTGTAGGGGAGTAATGGGTTTTTTGGCCATAGTTTGGCAGAAACTGCCTTTACGGCGCTTTCAATGATTGAAAGTGGTCGAGGAGTACAATAGTGATATTTTAAAGACGAAAAAAAAATTTGATAGGGACATTTTGATACAAGTATGGGAAAAAGCGGCTTAGTTTCGAAGATATGGCAGTAGATCTGCAGTAGATCATTTTATCGCTATCATTTTATCGTTGCATGTTACGACAAAACCCTTTTATCTGCTCAAAACCTATTTTCCACAAATATTTTCGACGTGAAAGCATTTCTTTCAGATTTAAAGCAAATAAACGTATTTGTATCTGTGTTTAAACTTTCATCCCGTTTGAAGATGTCCGCAGCATTTAGAAAAACACAAATCATCGGTAGTGTGTTCAAAATTGAAATTTTCACCCAGAAAATATACGAACAACAATATGCCTTTTTTTCGTTCCCTAATTATCTCATTCATCAGCTAATGCATTCAATAGCTATTGCTTTCGAAACCGCAAAATGTGTACACATTCTGCAATGCAAACAACGCCTTGTTACCAAAACACATCATATTAATGGGCGAAATCAACGCCACTCGTACAGCATTCGTTCCCAAGCACATCAGTGTGGAGTATGCCTGCCAGTACAAGTTTGCCGGCAGTGCTAGTGTGTCGGCAGTGTCAGTGTGTCGGCAGTGTCAGGGTGCCGGCAGTGTCAGTGTGTCGGCAGTGTCAGTGTGTCGGCTCTGTCTCAGTGTGTCGGCACTGTGTCAGTGTGTCGGCACTGTGTCAGTGTGTCGGGTTTGTGTCAGTGTGTCGGCACTGTGTCAGTGTGTCGGCACTGTGTCAGTGTGTCGGGTTTGTGTCATTGACTCAGTGTGCTGCCAACACACTTATAAAGTGTCGCACTCGCAAAATTCACCGAAGTGTGGTAGCACACTGTGCTTAGCACGCACAGGTGCTGCCCATCACTAGTTAACACGTTTTTTTTCTCTGGTGTTTTTCTCGGTTGAGTTCAACCTCGTGGTGTTTTTTTGAAGTCGAGTGGGTGCGTAGCTTTTCTAAAATGGAGGGTGATCCCTCCATATAGGAGGTTCCTCCTGATATAGTGCTTAAAAGTGGTTTTAAAAAAGTAAATAAATAAAAGTGAATCACAGTTTATTAAGAAAGGGGCGCTAATTTCTTTTCGGGAAAATGATAATACCGTATATAGTGGTATGTCTGATTTACCGGTTAAGTCCGGTGCAGTTATGAGTGCTTCTTTGTTTCCGAACAAGGTTGGCAATAGATATGGGTCTATGTACAAAAAAGATTTTCTAGTGATTGTGTCAGATGGTGATGTGACAAATAAAAGCAGGTTAGATCCTATTAAAAAATCATCGCCTGGCTATGATAAAATAAAATACGATATGTTAAAAGCTCTAAATTTGGAAGCTAAAGGAAATCTTGTTGAGGCAATAAATAAAGCAATTTTTCTAAGTTACCCAGACAAGAATTTTTTCATAATAAGAATAGCATCGATTCTCAAACCGGGTAAGGACCCTAACAGAATAGATAGTTTTCGTCCAATATCTTTGATCAACACCTTTGTCAAATTAATAAATAGTTTGATCAAAGGTGAAGTACTAAAGGTTCGCAGGGTTTTTCACAGTATTCCAAGTAATTCTCATGCATATCTGAAAGGTAGATCAATACAAACATGTAACAATCAGATTGAGCATTACATAAAAAATTGCAAAACTAAACAGCTTAAAGTAATGATTCTCTGCATTGACATTGCTAATTCCTACGAAAGAGTTGACGCCGCTATTCTGCAAACTGTACTGGACAAACAGAGTATTTCTAGACATTTTATAAATTGGATTATCTTTTTCCTAAGCAATAGAATGCTTAAAATTAGGGAACATAGTATCAATATAAATATCGCACTTCCTCAAGGAGATGTTTTAAGTTCACTTCTGTTCAATCTATATACTGCTGCCATTCATTCATTGCAGAATGAGAATGTAAAGATTTATCAATATGTGGATGATTTCATGATTAACTCTGCTCATAAGGATAGAACAGTAAGCTTTGAAAAACTGCAAGACACAACATCAAGTTTGCTTCAAATATGTTCGGAACGAAACCTTATAATTAACCATGAAAAATGTAATCTTAATCTGTGATAGTGGGCTCTGTGATAGCTGTCACCAGACTAATGATATTAACCATAAAACCTTCCACTGTATAAAATATGAGAGAGAGAGAGAGAGAGAGTCTTATAGCTTTTTTTCAACAAACAGCACTGTTGAAGATGTACTTACAAGACAAAACAAGGCTGCTGTCAAACAACTGGGTAAGTTCTTTTTTGATAAAAATATAAATGTTTAAGATCGTTTTCTATTTTATATCATTTTCATTACACATAGAAGATCCCACACTGACCTATGTATATCCCATCTTTTTCCTATTGTAAAACTGTCTCTGGAATGTAACACATGAAGTCATTTAATGTACTATAAATTTGACACACAATACTATTAATCGCAATCGTTGGCTGATTAACTTTATTTGGTTGAACTTTATATAGTCGTCACATAGTTCCATAAATTACAATACAACAATTAGTTATGTACTGATGAGTTATGTACTAACTCTAGAAACCAAATGCACTCTTTACTAATAGGATCGCAAAAACAGTCAGGAGGACAATCTTTTTCCGCTGAAATGCGTTCCTACAGCCAAAAAAATTTTATATGAAAGTTAAATGCATTAGAAATTCATTTCAATTATGTACTTAAAATCATCCTACCTGATGTCCTGAAATTATCGCAATAAGAGCGATAATAATAAGAATAGTAAAAATTATTCCCATTCGACTCATGATGCACAAGAAACTGAATTATCAACCGGAATGTTTCCGAAATAAAAACCCTTAGCTTCTTATAGGTGCTAAGTATTGCAATTCGTTTCGGATTGTTTTCAAATCAAAATCAACCGCGTCCAAATCAATCATTAAACATTGATATGCTTCATTTTACTTACAATATTTTCCATTTGTTTACATGCATATTTGAGGCTAGCTCAACTGATAACATTATATAGCAATCAACCAAATAACGGATTCATGTGCAAAGCAATTTTTGATTCTCAACCAGCAGAAGAAAGACATATGGTGCGAGAGAACACCGATGGTATGTCTAAGTGAGGTCTACCATTTAGCGGAGAAGATGGTTTTGCCAAGTAAATCAAGACGGATGTCTTCTATTATGGGTATCACATATCGGCGATGACGATGGAGTGTCTATATTCGCCCCAAGGACGCCATTTTCCATTGTTATTAAGAACCATGTGGAGTGGTGTCGATCTGCAACCTGTCACACAGCCTGCTGACCAAAACATCGCACGCTTCATTTGCTGTCTTGAACTTACCCGATGTTGGTCACAGAGGGCCACTGGTCAAGATGAGATATATTATTTTTATTTATGTTTATTTTCATAAAAGTTCATCTAATACAGACTAGTAGCATTTACATTAAAAAAGATTAAAAACTTACAAACAAATCAGTTAATAAGGACTACTTTTGGCTAAGCTCTTTTTTGAAGACGGTAAGCATAAATTAAAGTCAAATTGATAGTAATCACTGTTGAAATTTCTTTGAATGGACGAAACGGGCTCATTGAAGGCGTAGTTGGTCCGATAGGCAGGGACAGATAAAATGTTGACGTGTCTCACTCTGTGACCCTTGGGTTTGAGGCCAAATAAACCTAAAAGGCGTTCAGATGAAATCGTAGCATTGAACGTATCGGTCTTACTAACGCAAAAAAAGAATCTTAGTAAGATGTATGTCATGAAACTCTTTGGATCGCTTCCTCACAAAACTCAAGGTAGATAAAGCTTTTAATAAGATGGCGTTAATATGATTGTGAAAAGTAAAAGAATTATTTAAAAGTACTCCTAAATCGAGAACTTTGTCAGAATACTTTAAGGGAATACTATTCAAAGAGTATTCAAAGTTCAACGGATTAATTTTACGCGTATACGAGACAACGGTACACTTGTCAACATTAGTGTTTAATTTGTTAGTGACACACCAAAACACAATGCTGTTTAGATCAGCTTGAAGTTCCAAGCAGTCGTGAGTATTAGATACTTTTTTTTAATTTTTGGCGTCACCTGCATATAGTAAAATTGACAAATGTTTCAGCAGAGATGGTAGATCATTTATATATAAAAGAAAAAGTAGAGATCCTGAATACCAGATATGACATCAATTTGTGAAGAAAGGGCACCACGGAAGGATACGGAATAGAATAGCATTAGGAATGCCGTCAGAGCCTGGTGTCAAATTATTGTCCAGCTTCCTAGAAAACGCTAAAATGGTGTCTTCGTCTATAAACAAGTCTTTCATTCCCAAAGAAGATGTTGGGATCTTTGTCAAGTTGTCGTTATAATTATGACTATTAGAAAAAGGTTCCGTATTGTATGCGGTACGGAAATGATTAGCAAAAATATTGCTTATAGTTAATGGATCGGAAATGGCCATGTCATCTGAGTTAAACGTGATGGGATACCCTTCAAACCGTCAAATTAAAGATTCAGTTCTAATTTCTGGCCTTAATACCTGATTAATGATAAGGGAAAATATCTCTTCAGCAGTTGAATCTATCGGTTCATTCGACTAAAATGAGCCAGATATCCATATTAGCACCAATGGCATCAAATGTAGGTAAATAGATCCATTTGTTTCTATGAAGCAAAACAAGTACAATTCATTCCTCTACCAAACCTTGAAGGGTCAAGTTGTGGTTTATTTTTCACTTCTGTGTGCGCGTTTTAGTTTTTGATAAGTCTTTGACTAGTGTGGTGGCAGACTTTGTGTTTCGAGCTGCAATTGAAACGGCGCAATACATATTTGTTTGACGGCTTTGTTTGTCGATTTTAGTTCCTGCTATAACAAAGTTAAGTATCTTTTAATGTACTGAAAATTGTTGTCTTCTATTCATTTGGTATATTTTTGAAAATACAAAAGATTTGCTCTATGATGCCTTCTCTCTGCTTGTGTGACTTAGTGGAGCCCTACTTTTTTCTTGGTTAGGAAGAAAATGTGTGTTCTAGTGATGGGCAAAACCAGCACACTTTGCTGTGCTAGCACACTTCACACACTACACTTAAGTGTGCTAGCACTGTGCTCCCAGCACACTTAGCACACCAGCACACCCAGCACATCCAGGACACCTAGCACACCCAGCACGCCAAGCACACTAAGCACACCAGTATACACAGTACGCGTGTAGAACAACTTGTGAAGAATAGATTTGAATGGATTGGATATACGATTTAGTAGATTTTTGCATACATATGGAATGTTATGATCAGATATGCAAAGGGACTTTTATGGCTAGCATTTATCATGGTAGTGTTGCTAACACCATTAGGAAGAAGATATGAAGTTGAGTTTTGTCGTGCTTTCAAGTATGTTAAAATAAAATCTGCTTTTAGATAGTGCAGTTTGAAAGCATATAAAGTATCGAGTATTTTCGTACTGCGAGTATTTTATTCAAATATTCAAAAAGTTTTTATGGCAAACGTAGCTGAAATCGGCCAATTTTGGGCTAGAGTGGTTTCGGAGATAACGGGCCAAGACCTATTACTGTGATACAAACATATCGGTTTTGTAGGGGAGTAAGGGGTTTTTGGCCATAGTTTGGCAAAAACTGCCATAACGGCGCTTTCAATGATTGAAAGTGGTCGAGGAGTACAATAGTGATATTTTAAAGACGAAAAAAATTTTTGATAGGGATATTGGGCAAAAATGTCCAGTTTTCCCAAAAAAATTTGTTTGGTCTAGCATGAATTGGGGGACCTTTATGAGTAGTTTCGGGTGACATTTCAATACAAGTATGGGAAAAAGCGGCTTAGTTTCGAAGATATGGCAGTAGATCTGCAGTAGATCATTTTATCGCTATCATTTTATCGTTGCATGTTACGACAAAACCCTTCTATCTGCTCAAAACCTATTTTCCACAAATATTTTCGACGTGAAAGCATTTCTTTCAGATGTACCGCAAATAAACGTATTTGTATCTGTGTTTAAACTTTCATCCCGTTTGAAGATGTCCGCAGCATTTAGAAAAACACAAATCATCGGTAGTGTGTTCAAAATTGAAATTTTCACCCAGAAAATATACGAATAACAAATCTTATCTGCCTTTTTTCGTTCCCTAATTATCTCATTCATCAGCTAATGCATTCAATAGCTATTGCTTTCGAAACCGCAAAATGTGTACACATTCTGCAATGCAAACAACGACTTGTTAGCGAAACACATCATATTAATGGGCGAAATCAACGCCACTCGTACAGCATTCGTTCCCAAGCACATCAGTGTGGAGTATGCCTGCCAGAACAAGTTTGCCAGCAGTGTCAGTGTGTCGGCAGTGTCAGGGTATCGGCAGTGTCAGTGTGTCGGCACTGTGTCAGTGTGTCGGCAGTGTCAGTGTGTCGGCAATATGTCAGTGTGTCGGGTTTGTGTCAGTGTGTCAGTGTGCTGCCAACATACTTATAAAGTGTCGCACTCGCAAAACACACCGAAGTGAGGTAGCACACTGTGCTTAGCACGAACAGGTGCTGCCCATCACTAGTTAACACGTTTTTTTTTCTCTTGTGTTTTTCTCGGTTGAGTTAAAGCTCGTAGTGTTTTTCTGAAGCCGAGGGGGTGCGTAGCTTCTCTAAAATGGGGGGTGATCCCTCCATAAAGGAGGTTCCTCCTGATAAAGTGCTTAAAAGTGATTTTAAGAGAAAGTAAATAAATAATAGTGAATCACAGTTTATTGAGAAAGGGGCGCTAATTTCTTTTCGGGAAAATGGTGCAGTTATGAGTGCTTCTTTGTTTCCGAACAAGGTTGGCAATAGATATGGGTCTATGTACAAAAACGATTTTCTGGTGATTGTGTCAGATGGTGATGTGACAAATAAAAGCAAGTTAGATCCTATTAAAAAATCATCGCCTGGTTATGATAAAATAAAATACGAGATGTTAAAAGCTCTAAATTTGGAAGCTAAAGGAAATCTTGTTGAGGCAATAAATAAAGCAATTTTTAAGTTACCCAGACCCAGACTAGAAAGTTACCCAGACAAGAATCTTTTCATAATAAGAATAGCATCGATTCTCAAACCGGGTAAGGACCCTAACAAAAAATATAGTTTTCGTCCAATCTCTTTGATCAACACCCTTGTCAAATTAATATATAGTTTGATCAAAAGCGAAGTACTGAAGAATAGCAGGGTTCTTCACAGTATTCCAAGTAATTCTCATGCATATCTGAAAGGTAGATCAATACAAACATGTAACAATCAGATTGAGCATTACATAAAAAATTGCAAAACTAAACAGCTTAAAGTAATGATTCTCTGCATTGACATTGCTAATTCCTACGAAAGAGTTGACGCCGCTATTCTGCAAACTGTACTGGACAAACAGAGTATTTCTAGACATTTTATAAATTGGATTATCTTTTTCCTAAGCAATAGAATGCTTAAAATTAGGGAACATAGTATCAATATAAATATCGCACTTCCTCAAGGAGATGTTTTAAGTCCACTTCTGTTCAATCTATATACTGCTGCCATTCATTCATTGCAGAATGAGAATGTAAAGATTTATCAATATGTGGATGATTTCATGATTAACTCTGCTCATAAGGATAGAACAGTAAGCTTTGAAAAACTGCAAGACACAACATCAAGTTTGCTTCAAATATGTTCGGAACGAAACCTTATAATTAACCATGAAAAATGTAATGCTCTTTATCTTAATCAGTGATAGTGAGCTCTGAGATAACTGTAACAAACCTAATGATACTAACCATAAAATCTTCCACTGTATAAAATATGAGAGAGAGAGAGAGAGTCTTATAGCTTTTTTTTCAACTAACAGCACTATTTACAAGACAAAACAAGGCTGCTGTCAAACAACTGGGTAAGTTGCTTTCTGATAACAATATAAATGTTTAAAATCCTTTCCTATTATATATCATTTTCATTACACATAGAAGATCTCACACTGACCTATATCCCATTTTTTTTCCTCTTGTAAAACTGTCTCTGGAATATAACACATGAAGTCATTTAATATACTATAAAGTTAACACACAATACTAATAATCGCAAACGTTGGCTGATGAACTTTATTTGGCTGAACTTTATATAGTCGTCACATAGTTCCATAAATTACAATACATTAATTAGTTATGTACTGATGACTTGTCTTCGAGGCAATCGCAAACATTATCAACAGGATCGCAAAAACAGCCATGAGGACATGTCGGTAGGAATGGATTGCACTTCTACAGCCAAAAAAGTTTAATGTGAAAGTTGAATGCATTAGAAATTCATTTCAATTATGCACTTAAAATTATCCTACCTGTTGTCCTGAAATGACCGCAATAAGAGCGATAATAATAAAAATAGTAAAAATTATTCCCATTCGACTCATGATGCACAAGAAACTGAATTATCAACCGGAATGTTTCCGAAATAAAAACCCTTAGCTTCTTATAGGTGCTAAGTATTGCAATTCGTTTCGGATTGTTTTCAAATCAAAATCAACCGCGTCCAAATCAATCATTAAACATTGATTTGCTTCATTTCACAAACAATATTTTGCATTTGAGAACATGCATATTTGAGGCTAACTCAACTGATAACATTATGTAACATTCAACTAAATAAATCGATTTTTGATTCTGAACCAGCAGGAGAAAGATAAATGGTGCGAGAGAAAACCGATGGTAGGTTTTCGTGAGGTCTGCCATTTAGCGGAGAAGATGGTTTTGCCAAGTAAATCAAGACGGATGTCTTCTATTATGGCTATCACATATCGGTTATGACATTTGAGCGTCTATATTCGCCCCAAGGACGCTATTTTCTATTGATATTAAGGAACATGTGGAGTGGTGTCGATCTGCAACTGTCAGACACCCTGCTGACCAAAACATCGCACGCTTCTTTTCCTGTCTCGAGCTTATCTGATGTTGGTCACAGAGGGCCACTGGTTAAGATGAGATATATTACATTGTGTTGACCGTAATGCTGTGGTTCTTTTGATCGCTTTTTTGATTCAACCTGGAATGTGTAATCTTCAAAGGTAGCCCTGGTCTATGTTTGGGTTCCCTAGCATACCGTCCTCTTCAACCTTATCCTTGCTTAACCATCACTCAGTATAGCATAGCAAAGTGATTATTATTCATTTCTTTTGAAGCTTCTAAAACTGAACAAAGTTGGCAAACTATCATGCCTGAATTTGTGGAGACACGCGAAAGATGCTAAATCTCAGAGCAATGATATTTAAAGAAATGAAACAAGCATATACATATACAAAATTTAGTGATGAAATTTTAATACAAAGGTAAAATCTATAATTAGAATGAAACGAGAGAATTACTACCTCAGATAGTCCCTTAGGTGTTTCCGATACCTAAGTTCTACCAGCTTTTGGTCATAACGTGTCAAATGGCCTACTATCTCCATCATACACACGGCCAACTCTGTTCGCGGAAGAGAAGTCTGTCAAATTTACCCATGGTCCCATAGTTTTCCTTCACTACTACTAACGCTGAGATTCAGGTGAATTGCTTCATTTCTCACTGCTGTTTTCATTTCCATATATCTCTCTTCTGAGTGCTACACCTATTAAAAAAGTGAGTCCAGTGGTAGTTCGTTTCGCCATGATTCTTTTTTAAACAGGGTATTGTGTTCGGAATCGTGTGATGCGTCATGGTCAATGCAAGTGCATTGACCATGACCCTATTTAATTTCCTTAAATATCTCTGTTCTGAGAATATTGGTATTCACAGAGTAAACTCTCTCGATCCACGATTTAAAGTAGTATTTTATGCTATAGAATCTTTCTCATTGTGCTTAGCACGAATATTAGAGGGCAAGATGATGGTCTACCAAGAAGTTTACCACCCTTTCATATGCCCACAAGCCTTTGCGGCTTCCATTCCCTTGGAAATATTTCGTCATCCCAGCATTACTGAAAGACTTTCACGAATACCAACGGCTTTTTTACAGTTCTGCTTCAAAATAAATTTTGGCAATTCGATCATGTCGCGGGTCTTTTCAGTCTCCAAATTTCTGACAGGCCTCCAGCACACTTCATGTAACCTTCATTCTTACTCAACCGTGGCTGAACTTATGTTGTCAGATGCAGCAGACTGTGGTTGATGTGGAAAAACTATCATTATTATGTTTATTGCGGAACGGTACATCTACCGGCATAACAGGTTGTACGTTGTATTTAGTTTCCACTAATAGGCAAGACACTGCAAAAATACATTATGAGCTGTAAACAGCTATTCTGTCAGTACTGGACCGTCAGCTGCTCGTAAGAATGGGCTGATGACTATGGGAGTTGAATTCTGACCGCCGGCAAAGGAAGTTTCGAGCAGCCAGCGCTGCCAAAAACCAAGCGGAGAACTGTTCATTTGATTGGTGAATATTAGAACCAAGCCAAAATGAAAATTGTGGTGTCTATCGTTCAGTTTTGTTTGCGAGGCGTAGGGAAATGCGGAGATCTAGTGAGTAGTGGCTATGCTTGGAAGAATTTTGACGGAATTCTTTTGAATATTTTCATTGTGAACTATTATTTGTAGTATTCTCTTAGTTTTTTTCCGAGGTTTGAAATAATAAGTCCTTAGTTCATATTGTTTATGTCGGTTCATATTGTTTCTTAAATTAGGGCTTACATTTACATCTATGCAGCTATATCTTATAGTTATATTGTAGTTGTTTATATACATCAGTATAGTTATATTGTAGGTGTTTATATACATCTTCTTGAATTTATCTTATAAGAGCCCAGGGAAAACTGTTATATTATACTAAATTTGCTACAATTTGAGACCACAACCATCTCTGTAGGCCCGATAGTATCCTATCGCTTTTTTTTTCAAATTTGGAAATTATTAGCAAAAAATAATCTAAAATAATAATTTTAGTAACATAAATATTATAAAACTGCGGAAATGCTATAAAATTATGTGCAGAACAGATTACATTAGTAAAAGGATTCTTTTTTCGAAGGGGAAGATAAAGTTCAGGCACGAGAGCTGTTGCCGATTGAATGACGCAACCCTTTCGCACCCTCCCATTCTCTCCACTACACTCCTCGGCCACCACTGCACTCCTTTCCCACTCCCTAGATCTCAGGGACAGATTCTTCGCATCACGTCTATTTCTTGTCGTCAAGACTTATGCCCAGAGAAAAGTTTAGAAAAAATTCTGGTTGGCGTCTTCGTTATCTTTGTGTAAGGAATGATCTTAGATTTTTCTTAAATTTAACCAAATTTGCTGATTTTCTTATATCCTCAAGTAAGGTATTATAATAAGACTGTTGCACTGGATTCATTTTCAAACCATCTGTCCTAGCTTTTTTAATCGCAAGGTTATTCGCCGTTCTTGTGGCTGTCTGAGTTATTTCTCCAACATTTCTTACAGCATATGGCCATTTGAGTTTTTTGTTAAGTATCTTAAATATTAGCTTTCCTTGTTTAAGACCACATTATCTGTTGTATGTTTAGTAGTCCTGTTTCACGATACACATGTAAACTTCGAGTCAGAGTTGGCATTTTGTATATAGTATAGTCTTGATAGCCTTAGTGATTAGTCTTCGGATCAGACCAATATTTTGTTTCGATGTTTGCTTCAACAAAACTGCTCCATAAGAGATGTTCGACAAAATAAAAGCATTGAATATGTCAAGTTTGATGTTGAGAGATAAAAAATCATATTTTTTTAGGATTCCTGTCATAGGTGCTACTTGATGTCTGATGTTATTGATATGTTGTAGCCAAGACATTTTCTCATCTAAAGTTAATCCTAAGTATCTAATTGAGTTGATCTATTCCAATTATATTCCATTTATTTGTAGAGACGGATTAATTTGCTGCTTGTTTTTTTGTTGGAATATTAAATATTTAGTTTGTATTAAATTTTAGTTTGTTTATAATTAATTTACTTTGTTCGAGCCAATTCCAATATTTTCCTAAGTCATCATTTATATTTTGCTGGAAAATTAATTCATTTTTACCAGAATACAGCAGTAGTGTGTCATCACCAAATAAAACTATTTTTCTCATCAGATAAATGTTCTGTACGCTGTTAATGTACAGTAAAAACAGTAATGGCCCAAGAATTGATCCTTGAGGAACGCCAATGTTTAAAGTGCATATTGTTGGTTGTAATAATACGCCTGTCGAAGAGATAATTCTTTATCAACAGTATGAAGTTGTGATGGATTCCGTAAAATTCGAGCCTCTGAAGCAGAATGTCATGCTTAATGGTGTCAAAGGCCTTTTTGAGATCCACGAAGATTGCCGCTACATAGTCGAACCTATCCAATCTATTGTTGATAAAATGTACTGCATCTAACGTTGCTGCTAGTGTATTACTGTTTTCTTGAAATCCATACTGAATTGGTGTCAAAATTAAGTTAGTCTTAATAAATTGCAGCAATTGTTTTTGAATTGCTCTTTCAAATATTTTACTTAGGACACTAGTGACAGCTATTGGGCGATAATTTGATGCCTCTGTTGGATGACCACCTTTGAAAATTGGAGTGATTTTCGATTGTTTAAGGCAATCGGGGAATGTGCCAGCTGCTAGGTGTTAATTTATTATTGTAGTTAAAAGCTTCAAAATATGATTTTTCAGCAATTTGATATCTTCCGATGTTATACTATCCAGACCAGGAGAAACCTTTGATTTAAGGTTGTCGATTATTTCAGATATTTCAACAGGATCGGTGGGACGTAAGTAAATTGAAGTGAACATATGAGGCTCAATATGAAAACTCGAGCGTGATGAAAGTTTCAGTTGCTCGGTGACTAGTGTTCCAATGGTAGCGAAGAAGTTGTTTAACTGCTGTGCTACTTCTTCGGGGTCTGTAATGGATGTTCCATTTATCAACAGTTCTTCTATGCACGTTTATGATTTTTTTTGTTGTTTAGACAAGAGATTATTTACTAGTTGCCAATATCTGCAGGTATTCCCGGCTGAAGCTTTAAACTTATTCCTGTAGAAATGTTTTTTGGCCTATATAATAGCTCTATTCGATTCCTTATTCATAGCAAAATATATTTGCTTTTTGGACGTGGAGTTTGGATCCGCTTTGTGTTTTTTGTAAGCAATTCGTTTTCAATTTGAAGCATCAATTACATTCTTAGTGATCCAAGATTGTACTCGTACACGAACTTGTTTCGTTATTGTTGCTTTTGCCTTAGCTTCGGTTATCTTCTCAATCAGCTCATCAAAGTCGAAAGTTGGAGACCCTCGAAGAATATCTATGAAGTTCGTTAAGAAATTTTTATAATTGGTTCTGCTCATCGACATTTTTTGAGGCTGTGTTTTAACTTTGACGAAATTTTTGATGGATAAAGTTATTACATTGTGGTCTAAGCCGGGCCAGTCATCATCATTGTAAGACATACGTTCACTCAAGTTTGGATGTTTTATGAGGGTCAAAATGCACTTAGACAAACAAAATATTGCTTAAAATTTAAAAATTTAATAAAAATCGATAGCTTTGAAAGGTTGTATCTCGGAAAATATTGGGCTTACAGAGACGGTTTTGGTTTTAAATTGTAGGAAATCTAGTATAGTTTAAAAATTTTTGTCGCAGATTTTATCATAAAACAAGTCCTTTATAGCATAAATTTTCAAAAGCTCAGAAAGTCGAAAATTTACCGATTTTTTTCGATTCGGCACTCGAGGTCGCGAACTTGGGTTATTTATTGGGGCAACATACTAAACAATTCAGCAAAAATTCAGAACTACCGGATTTAACTCAAGGTTTGATGTATAAGGGTACTGGACTATGGTCTTTGGGTTACAGAATAGCAGCTTTATTGGCTCTTGGAGGCGCTCATTTTTGTGGTGAGTCAGATTTTCTAGAGCAGTAGCAGACTTGATTCCTGTTTTGCTTTGTCTTTGAAACCAGAGCATGACCGTGTCCATAGGTACCGATTCACAAATTGGTTTTGGATCAGCTATTTGATGTGTTAGCTCTGCTATTGCCAATACTGCTTGGTAGAGGACGACCACGTGCTAGTGGGATGTCTAACTGTACAAGGATTGTTTCCGGAGAGCAAACTTAGATATACCGCGTCTGTGCCAGAAGCCATTGAAGTCAAAGTGTCGTCTACAGGTCGTCCCCAACTGTGGATCGTTCGAGCTGCCTCATTTCTCAAAGCAACTGAGAACTAGGCTGAGAATTTCGAGAGCTAAGCTGAGGGATACTCATATCTACATTCAAAGTCTAATTTATACAATTTTCAAGTCAGATTTGTAGGTTTTTGGTACAAATTCATAATATTTTTGAGTCTAATTCATATTTTTTAAATGAAATTTATAAATTTGCGATAAAAATTCGTTAGTTCTGGAGTCAATTTCAACATTTTTTTCAGTCTAGTTCATGGTTTTTTGAATCAAATTTATAGCTTTTCGGATCAAATTCGTAGTTTTTTCGAGGCGAAAAAAATGTACTGACCTGAACTCACCTTGAGAATGTATGAGCTCAACTCGAAAAAAATTATGAATTTCACTTATAAAATATTGAATTTGTCATGCAAAAATTATGAATTTTATCCGAAAAAAATATGAATTTGACCCAAAAAAAGAATATATATTTAGATTGAAAACTCATGAATAAATATCGAAAATTTTAGGAGTTTAATTCGAAAAAAAAATGAATTAGATAAAAAATGAACAAAACCAGCGAATTTGACTTGAAAATGGTAAATATTCTATACCTAATACGGTGTTTTTCTCACTAAATCTGCCAATTGGCTTCGGAGGAATAAGCATGAAATAAATGCAGCTACTCCATAAGATGCGATTCAATGCATTCATGTTTAATAAGTTACATAACTTCTCAGTCAATATTGAACTGCTGAAATCATATAATTCAATATAACTAATTGATAAACAATCAAATATAATTAGCGTGAAAGTCATCGCAAGCTATATATAAACAGGGGTTTTGATAAAAAAAAAAACTAGTATATTTTCAATTACAATGGATCGAATTACAATCATTTTTCTAATTTTAGTTGTTATCGTATCAATATCGGTACAAATGGTGGCTAGCTTAATTTAAGTTTCACTAGGACTATTTTCTACTGAGTTTTTATTCATTCTAGATCAGAGGTGATAAATACAATGGTAACAGACTTATTGCAAATGCCGCAGATGCAGAACGTTTGATAAATTTCCGGGGCTTTGCTGCGGTAATTTCAAAAGATACAGCGAGAGAAAATTTCATAGATTTCCGGGGATCAGTTTTGATTAGCTGAATCATTTGGAGAATAAAATAGATACGCTTAGAAATTAGTTTAGTTTTGTATATGAGTGGAGAAAATTTGCAATAAGATTATAGTCCAGGGAAATCTAACTTGGTGCTTCGGAAAAATTAGGGAAAAGCTGAATTTTGGTGTGAACCCTGGTACTAGCATGTTGAACAAAATGTCAAAAGTTCCCATCCATCCGAGTGCTGCGTCACTTTTTATACGGGGTCAAAGGACACCAAAAGTGACCTTTCCCAAATATCTCAGTAACGGTTACGTCTTTAGAAAAACAATGTATTACAAATTTTTTGCTTAAAAAATTTTCAACAAAAAAGATTTTGGAACTTTTTCCTGTAACCATAACCGTTTTCGAGATACATTGATCTAAACATTTGTTACTAACAGCATCCTCTTTCTCACGGCATATTAATATTATCCGATTTTGATTACGACTTGGCATGTTTGTGAGTTTGTTTTTCTATGTTTAAGAGGCGCATAGAGAAAAATTATGTAAATAAACTTGTCAACCAGACTCCAGGGTAGGTGAAAAAGTGTGCTCCGAAAAGTACCCCCCTTCCCCTTTGCCATAAAATGGTATCCCTGAGCATCCATCCCAAATCTTAAGAAATGAGCTCGTTGCCTACTCTTTGTTAATTGTTAATTGCCTATTCTTGACTTCGCAGGACCACCGTCACACCCACACCCTAAACACACCCTACCCACCCCCGCAAACGAGCCACCCCGAAATACCCGGTTTTTTAGTTTTTTTTCCACACCGTCTTATCCCATGAACGATCAGGGCAAGGTCACGTAATTTTAGGCGCAAATTGGTTTCAAGACGTGCCATGTATCTTTGGTGCTATGCAGTCATCACAGGATTGGTAAAAAACTGATTATTCCGGGATAATCTGCAAGGGATTGAGCTCCTATAATGTCAAGAATGAGCGTTTACAGAATTATGCCATGATATCATCTTGCTTTTTCATACTCCTAGGGCCATGATATGTTACAAAACCTATTTTCACCTGCAATGTAATAACATTGCAGGTGAAAATAGGTTTTGTTTCTTGTCCTGCTTCTTCGTGGAATACCCCATACCAATGATGCAGCAACACAGTTTATTTCCGAGAAGAGAGTAGCGAACAGATGTCCCTACAAGTTTTATGGCAAAGGGGGGTAGGGGTTGGTGGTAACTTTTCGGAGCACACTTTTCCACCTACCCTGGAGTCTGGTTGACAAGTTTATTTTCATATTTTTTTTCTATGCGCCTCTTAAACATAGAAAAACAAACTCACAAACATGCCAAGTCGTAATCAAAATCGGATAATATTAACATGCCGTGAGAAAGAGGATGCTGTTCGTAGCAAATGTTTAGATCAATATATCTCAAAAACGGTTATGGTTACAGGAAAAAGTTCCAAAATCTTTTTTGTTCGAAATTTTTCAAGCTACAAATTCGTCATGCATTATTTTTCTGAAGACGTGACCGTTACTGAGATATTTAGGAAAGATCACTTTTGGTGACCTTTGACTCCGTATAAAAAGTGACGCAGCTCTCGGATCAATGGGGACTTTTGACATTTTGTTCAACACGCCAGTACAAAGGTTCACACCAAAATTCATTTTCCCCTAATTTTTCCGAAGTTTCTCCTTTTTTGTGTCGGATTTCACTGGGCTATTATGGCATATTCATTTCGTTAACAGGAACGCAGCATTGCTACGCACAATATTTTTTAATAGTTTAGGAGTATTTACTACATCAATTTTGAATAGAATAGAATGATTCGAAGTAGTGGTTTTATGAAACCCCGCGCATATAAATATTAACGATGACTACAAATAAGTATGTTGAGCGTCGAAGGGTAAATAGTTTATGCGGAAATATTTGAAATAAAATCCATTCAAGATCATAAAACGAAAAATGAATAGAACATGTTCATATAAATTACAAAATGAAATTATAAAAATTAGTTTTAATTCGAAATTTTCACTTGAGTTCAATAATTAATAATTATTAATTTAAATCAAAGTACTCACACATTTGACTAAAATTCAATTTAATTTATTTTAACTGAAAAACTAAAATTAAACAGTACTGAGCTTGATTCACATTATCGTTTAAAAAGCGTCAAATGTTTTCCAATACTAACTTTGTTTCGTCCTTGAAACAAAAAACGTAACTAAAACATCAAGTGCATTGCTTAAAATATTCTTTGAAAAAGCGAATGTCAGATTCCTTTTGTAAAAATGAACAGGAAATTGATTGAAACCTTTGAGTTAAGACAAATAATACCACTAATAACAGTTTCATTGTGAAAGCAAATAGCCATCAGCGACGACCTAGCAATCAATCAGCTTATTTGTTTTTCATTGTATTTTATGAGCTCATTGATTTTTTTCCCTCAAATAATCAATTAATCTTCCAAAGGAAAACGCGAAGGTGAAGTGAATTGTTTCATTGGAAATTCTACCCCATGGAATTGTCTTCGCAAGTTTCACTCGTAAACTCTTTGAACTGCACGTTAATTAGCAAATTGAAAATCGAATATTCGCCTACGCTTATAAACGAACAGTAGCATTGTGCGACGTATACTAAGAAAGCTGAGAAATCTTATTGTACTTGAAGAAAGTCATTTAATGAAATTGGATGTTCTTTTTAATAGCATCTTTTTTTTAGATACGCAGGAATAAATGGCGTTTGAATCTAAAATTGCGCACTTTTGAAATTTCCGAAAATTTGTACGATGTCAAAAATTTTTGTGAATTCATCCAATCAGGAAATAAATGCTTTTTCCGAAGCCAGTTGGTAGACTTCGCGAGAAAAACACTATATGCGGTTTTGTATATTTACCATTTTTGATTGAAATTCGTAGATTTTGTGTATAAATTCATGATAGTTTCGTGTCTAATTAATTTTTTTTTTTTTTTTCAAATCAAACTCCTAAGTTTTCGATATTTATTCATTTTTTTTTTTGGGTCGAATGGATAAAATTCATAATTTTTCCATGTCAAATTCAATATTTACACAAGCTAAATTCATAGTTTCTTCAAGTCGAATTTATAATTTTCATAAGTGAAATTCATAATTTTTTCGAGTTGAATTCATACATTATCAAGGTAAGTTTAGGTCAGTCATATTTTTGCCTCGAAAAAACACTACGAATTTGATCCGAAAAGCCATGAATTTGATTCGCCAAAATTATGAATTCGGTTTTTAAAAAAAAATAATGAACTAGACTGAAAAAAATGTTGAAAGTGACTCCAGAACTAATGAATTGCTATCGCAAATTAATAAATTTCATTTAAAAAAAATGAATTAGACTCAAAAATATTATGAATTTGTACCAAAAATCTACAAATCTGACTCTAAAATGGTATAAAGTAAACTTTGAATGTAGATATGAGTAGCCCTCAGTTCATCTGTCAAATTTCTCAGCTGCTTTGAAAAATTAGGCAGCTTGAAGGATCCACCCGCAGAAGACACTTTGACTTCAACGACTTCTGGCACAAACGCGGTATACCTAAGCTTGATCTCCGGAAACAATCCTTGTACAGTTAGACATACCACTAGCACGTGGTCGCCGTCTACTAAGCTTTGTTTGGCAATAGCAGAGCTAACACATCAAATAGCTGATGCAAACCAATTTGTGAATCGATACCTATGGAGAGGGTCATGCTCTGGTTTCAAAGACAAAGCGAAACAGTAATCAAATCTGCTACTGCTCTAGAAAATCTGACTCTGGACCATAAAAGTGAACGCTTCCAAGAACCAATAAGGCTGGTATTCTGTAACCCAAAGACCATAGTCCAGTAACCTTATACATCAAACCTTGCGTTAAATCCGGTCGTTCTGAATTGTTTCTGACTTGTTTATTATATTGCCCCAATAAATAAACCAAGTTCGCGACCTCGAGTGCCGAATCGAAAAAAATCGGTAAATTTTCGACTTTTTTAGCTTTTGCCAATTTGTGCCATAGAGGACTTGTTTTATGGTAAAATCTACGCAGAACATTTTTTAGTTTTTATAAATTTGCTACAATTTAAAATCAAAGCCGTCTCTGTAAACCCGATATTTTCCGAGATACAACTTTTGAAAGCTATTGATTTTTTTAAATGTTTAAATTTTAAGCAATATTTTGTTTGTCTAAGTGCATTTTATTTATTTCAAGCCAAGCAAGGCATATAACAAAAAATAATAGCAAATCACAATTTGAATCAAATATAAGTTTTCTTAAACTACACTATAACAAATTAGCATAAATAATTTTAAGTTCATATTCCAAACTTATATTTGGTTGTCAATTTGAGGAATTTATAAGGAAAAATGTTTTTTTAAGATTTTAGAGCCTTGAATAGAGCATATTTGAAACTTGTCTTGGGAATAGATAAGGAATAGTAGTTGAAAAAATGGTTAAATATTTATCATAAATCCATAAACAGTCCGATGCTGATGTTCATTGAGAAGACGTGTATTACCTAGTACGTCTTACAGGGTTATTGAAAGTGATTTGATTCGAAAGATACTTAACGTTGATCAAGCCACTAATTGCATCAAAAATGAAACATGAGCATAATACCGTTCTCCTCGAAGAAAGTGTCTCAACGTTTAAAAGGCTTAATCTGTAATTATAAGATGGCAAACTTTCAAAATCGTGTGGGTTATATATGTACATATATCTCTCAAAGCAAAAATGACAAGCTGCTTTTGGATGGATTCCAATCTATCGCTATAGCAGTTGAAAATGGGATTCCAAACGATGCAAGAATATTCCAATATTGGGCGAACTAAGGATACGTAAAGAGATTTTGTAACCCATAAGTTCTTAAATTCTTTCGCACGTCTCTTAATGAATCCTAATTGCTTGCTGGCTCTTGCTAGAATTTTGTCGTACTGAAGATTAAAGCGCAGCTTTTTATCTAGAACGACTCCGAGATCTACAACACTATCCACTTTTTTCAGCAACTGATTACTAAGGTGGTAATCAAAATTTAAAGAGCATGACTTGCGGGAAAAGCTTATGGCATGGCATTTGTCTACGTTAAGAAAAAGTTTATTGCGGCCACATCATCGCTCTAACGATAAGGCAATCCGCACACGGGTCGTTGAGCTATCGTCGTAGATGCGATATTTCTACGCTTGGTCGTCACAACCTATGTAAATAAATAAATACGCTAACGAAGCGTTAGCCTATCGTGAAGAATGAGAAGCGTAGTCGGTTCACGTTGAGTGCGTCTCAAGCGTTGTGCATTGCAGGCCTCAAGTCGAATGAGTAGTCGTTTTTGCAAGCGCCATGGATGACTGCAACGTACAATTCGTGGGGGAGGTGGGAAAATGCCCCGAATTGTATGATTTTACGACGCATACTGACGTTTTCTTGACGACCCGTGTGCGGACATGATACGAGCTTGACAAGTGTTAAACGCATCTCTAACGTATCGCATGGCTAACGATCCGTGTGCGGAGTGCCTAAGAGTTTTGACTGAAGGAAGATTGAATCGGATTCTGATTGAATGGTGTGGTATAATTTTAGATCGTCCGCATAAAAAAGGTGTGGAATATCGAATAGCACTTCCGAAAGATCCGAAATAAAAATATTGAACAGAAGTGGACCTAAGTAGCTGCCTTGACGTACCCCCGAGGAGACAGTAATTTTTTTGAGAGAAAACCTTGGAATTGTACATGTTGTGTTCGATTCCGAAGGTAGCAATCCAACCATCCTAGCAAGTTTCCGGAAATGCCTAGTTTTTGCAGTTTATATTTCAAAACATCATGGTCAACACGGTCAAAACCTTTGCTGAAATCAGTATTTATGGTATCGATCTGATACCCTTTCTCCATATTGCAAAGTACATCCAAGATAAATATCAAAAGGTTGGTGGTAGTTGACCTGCCCTTTCTGAAGCCATGTTGCTGTTCGTTAAGAAGAGGATCAATAGCTATAATGAGTTTATCACAAACAATTTTTTCAAATAGTTTAGGTATAGCTGACAAAATGGCCATGCCTCTATAATTTTTAACCAAACGCTTGTCACCATTTTTATGAATTGGCGTGAGATGAGAAGATTTCCAGAATTGAGGAAATCTACCGCATGATAGTGATTTGGTGAAAATTATAAGCAGGGGTGAGAGGATAGTTTCTGCCCTGTTGATTATGAAGCTCAGAGGAAGTAGATCTGGTCCAGGGCCTTTTTTCATGTCAAGTTCTCTTATCACTTTTACAATGTTCTCTCTAGTTAAATATATTTAATCAGCGATAGCAAACTGAGGTGTTGAGACAAGCGACACGTTACATAATCCACAGGGTGGACAGAAAACTTCTTGAAAATGGTCGGCAAACATGTCACATATTTTTAGTGGGTCAGAAGAAAGTGAGTCATTTTTATACATTGCTGTGGGATAGCCTGAAGTTTTCCGCTTGGTGCTCACGAAGTCAAAAAAATTTTTCGGGTCACAGATTATATTTTCCCCAACTATATTAATACAACATTCATATGCTTCGCGAGACTTCCTTAAGAATTCTTTAGCTAGTTCATTGTATCTTCTCTTGATATCTTCGCTAGCATTGATGTCGGTTTTTATTATCTTATATAGTTTGTTTCTCTGATTTCGTAAAATCTCAGAGTTCTATCCAACCAAGGCTCAGATAGTTTATCTTTTCTCTTTATTTTCGGGACGAATTTTTCAACCATACCAAAAATTAACTGATAGAATAAAGACACAGCATCGTTCAATTCCAACGTTAATAGAGAACTATTCCAGTCAATATTATTCAAATGGTGGTTAATGCTCTCATAGTCAGCATTTCGAAAATCATATACAACTGAATTGTTGTATGATTTTGAGGTTGTCAAATCAGATATAGATAGCTCGACTGGAAAAGCAGCGTGGTGAGAAGTATTGAAAAAAAGATGCTCTACATCCACTGTCAGATTAGCTACTAATGCACCCTTAACCCTTAAGACAATTTTATGGGTAAAATACTCTCTCCCTCTGTCCTATTGCAGTAGATCCGGAGGAGATTTAAGAGGCCGACAAATTTCCTCCCCTATATTTTTTATTTCTTATTTCAACCTCCTTTATATTATCGAAGCCTTATCTGAACGTTAGGGTCTGCGTCGACATCATTTTACGGCTGTAACCTTGTGACGTGAATATCGACACAGAGGAGAATGTGTTTAGTGTGACTCTCAACCACGTACGCACCTGTAAAAGGGTTATAGTCATATAGAAAATGATAAAACAAATGTTTTATTTTTATAAATGAAGTGAATTCAAGGACAATTTGTACTTCATAGTAGATACATAAGGAATGAAATCCAGCAGCATCTCGTGAAGGAGGTAGCCTGGCCAGATTAAAGCGGGTTTTTACCAGTTAATTATAATTTTTATACTTATAATTTTGTGACCTGTGTTTTCAAAACAGACAGTTGTTTTTTTGAAGGATGTTTCAACGATCAAATTTCGGTCTCCGTACGTTTCCGTTCTCCTTTTATTTGGTACATGAGTTCATTGACTGAGAACTGACACTTCTCAGAGTTTTCCTTCAGGAATGAATAAACTACAAGTAATTCCATGGCCTAATCAGTACGGTTACCAACTCAGTGGGTCGGAAAACCGGGAAAAAATATAAAGGTTAATAAAAATTAATTTTATTTCTTTAAAATGATATTTCTTTACACTACGAGTTGCTTGTAATGCCTTTTGATTTGCAACGATAAAGTTATAGAATTCTTTACATGTGAAATTAAAATTCGTGCACACGCAAGTCTACCCTCTTTGTGCCACTTGCCACAAGGTCACGCACTTCTCGCAGCAAGCAGTAATCGTCATACAATTTATTCTCATTTATTGGCACTTTTAGAGAAGCATTTGGAGTTCATTGAAGTCAATTTCGTTGTCCATTGTCAAAATCTTCAGTTTCTTATGGATAGAAGTGTCAAATTCGTACCATTCATTTAAAAAGCTCAAACAACGCTCCAAATATTTGTGTGCATCTTCTTTGAAAGTGTTTTGATCACTAACCGTCAACTTCCTCAAACACTGAATAGCCGATTGCCCGTAAAACTTTCCATTATTTCGGTTGGTAAGTTTAGATCGCAGCTCAGTCATAGCTGTGTGTAGTTCCGCACATGTTATATAGTCACTTTCCAGTTTTTTAATAGAAATGCCAAAAATCTGCATTATATTGTGAATAAAATAGCAGCAGCATAATGCAAGACAGTTCTCATCTTTAAAGTCTTTCCAAATTATTTCTGCACAATTGTCTTCGCCTTCATTAAGGAAATATTCTCTTAAAACCGGCCAATTCAAAAGAAGTCTATCTAACACTGGAAGCCAAGAAAACCATCGTGTAGGCACATGGTGAAGAATAAATAGTCTTGTACTCTAAATGAGCGAAAGCGAAGAATTCTTTGAGCTTTGCAGTTCGCTTGGCAAATGCGCAAAATTCCCTGCAGACTTCCAATACCAACGATTCCACATCAAACTGTAAAGCTGTAACAATTGTGTAAAATATGGCACTTACCATTCGCCTTAAAAACATTTGGGTTTTCAATTATAAGTTTTTGAAAAACTGAATTATGAATTCCATAACTGACGGAAGCATTATCTGCGGATAGTGCAGATACCGATGACCAGAATAAACTGTTTTCCTGTAAAACTTTACAGAGCTGTGTTCTAATAACTTCACAACTTGATTGCTGCGGTTGAATCCGTGCAACGCAGATTCACCCGCTCATTGTTCTACAAGTTCAGTATTCCGTATTGCGATTACAGTATGCGCCTTTCCATCCTTCAAATTCCTTCCCTTGAGTCACGAAGAGTGTTCCTCGACGAGTGCCTCCTCTTTAAACTTTTCAACGGCTGTATATTGGTGGACCCCAGCATTCACCTTTCTGTTAGAGATTCGGGCCGTCCTAATAGAACATTTTTTAAATTTAACGTTACATTTGCCCGTACTGACACCTATTTCTTTTCTCCCCTTTTGCGTTTGCCTCGTCAGCATAATAACCTTAACCTTGGTCCTCTGCCTCGAACATTAGCAATGTTTAAAAATATTTTAAAGAATAACGTTCTATCAGATACATGATATATGTCAGAATTTAATCTTTTGTTGTATCTTGTTTTTGGTCGATTTTGCTTTTGATTACTTTTCCTTTCTGAATTTAACTTAATTTTAATTTTTCTTTTTCTTTTTCTTTGTATAAATATATATATATATATATATATATATATATATATATATATATATATATATATATATATATATATATATATATATATATATTTGTTTTCTTTTTTGTTATGTCTAATCTATAATTGGATTTGTTCTGTTGATTTGGACATTAATAAATAAATAAATAAATAAATAAATAAATAAACTTCCAGCAGGGTCTTGATAAAAGTCAAGTAAACCTTGTTTCAAACCATCTTCCATTGCACCGTCACTGGAAACGTTTTTAAATGCCCGTTGTTGGCCGAACCGGTTCCAAGAGAGAAATAAGTAGACTACTGCAGTTTCGATAGAAGGATTTCTTGCGATGGAGGGGCTGTGACATTTTCACAAATAGTTGTAGCTTTAGTTTGATCGCATGCTGTTTTTTCAGCATACGATCAGGAAACAACATAAGGAACAACTTATTGTTACAATCTTGGCTTGAATAGCTGTGATGGTGTTAGACACTGATGTCATAGCAGACTTGTTTTTGAGAAATAACTTATGTTTTTTACCTTCTGAATGCTCAACTAGAGCTCTTTTACCTTCGTATTTTACTGAAATATTGGTTCTGCACAGCCTGCATTCAGCGGTAAAATCAGCTCGTTTTTTAAGCCAAGCACTAAACAGAGGATCGTTCAACCGGCTACCATCAAAGCTTGTCTGATATTTAACTTTTTTTCTTTTTAGCCGGTGTCTGAGTTATGCTTTCTCGCGAGCTTTTCGAATCCGACATTATGCTTTATTTGTAGAATATTAGAATAGAATATAATAATATATAATAATAAAATATAACAATACATGCGTACTTGCGAGTACAGAGAATAGCAACCAAACACGTTGATTCCGGCCGGCACTACAATTACGCTATTACGCAACCAACTCACGAAAATTAACTAACAAAAGATGATGAAATAATGCGCTAGCTGCGCGCCCCACTCGCAGGCTACGACCATGCCAGAGTTAAATCAATCGCACAAATCTAGGGTAATTCACGATTTGTATTCATTAATATTGTATTTTTTACAAGCATATAAAAGCGAGCATAAAATATAAATATAAATATAACTGCATTCCGGGAGCCGGGAGATTTTTTAAGTGAACTGTATTTTTTCCCAGAATTCCGGGAGAGTTGACAGCCCTACTGATCAGCCGTGGTATGCTGACGGTTTCCCGTGAGCATTTCTGTTGGTGGTGCCTGGTAGAGCTTTGTTTGACAAAACCGATAATATCTGTCATCAAGGGCTGCCAAATCGGTGTCTTCAGATACACGTTGTTGTATCTTAATAGCCCATTTGTTACCACGTTTTTCAGCTACTTCCAAGATTGTTAAATTAAAGTCATACTTTCCACACTAATGACATTGTTGTTTTTTCTGGCTTTGTCTTTCGTTGAGCAACAAAAAACTCTTCAGTTATGTTTTCTTCGTAGAGAGTGTTCGCTAAAATTGAACAGCTGAGACACTTAGTTCGTTGTTCTTGATGGTGTCGCACTTCTTTCTCCACGGCGAACAATTAGGTTCGGTTAGGTTAGTGAAGAGGGCTGCCAGGAACGCGACCAGTATTAGGCCACCAGTTTGGGCACATTTGCCACCCTCATGGATAATCACAAACATTCACACTTACAGCCATGGCACTGACGGGATTCAAACCCGCAGGCCCCGTAGCCTGCCGTTTTTCGGCCTGACGCCTTAGCGAGCAGAGCTACCGAACCCCCTATGGCGAACAGTTACTTGCATCAACTTCGGGCTGCTAAATCTGTTCTGACAAGCACCGTACATAGATATGTCATTAGCATCCTTCAATATACATTTTCTTGGTTTTCAAGAGAAACACTGGACGCAAGAAGGGTTTTTAAGCCCCTTTACTTCACTAACCACACTTCACCTTGACTTAAAGCTCTCTTACATATAAAAAGCAAACTCGTACTGGGGCTGCGATCAGACATTTTATAGATTTTGAATTTAAACTGCAAGGGAGACACACCCAACTCATGTAATGAGACACCAGCCAGAAGGGAACTAGGTTACTGCAAAGAACTGAGAAGTTGGATGAAACGTGATGCGAAGAATCTGTCTTTGAGGTCTAGGGAGTGGGAAAGGAGTGAAGTGATGGCAGAGGAGAATAGATGCGAGAATGGGAAGGTGCGGTAGGGATGCGTCATTCAATCGGCAGCAGCTCTCGCGCCTGACCTTATCTTCCCCTCACTAAAAAACCCTTTTGCTGATTTAATCTGTTCGGCACATTCTTTTATAACATTTCCGAGTTTTATAATATTTCTGTTTCAAAAATTTTTATTTTGTAGAAAATTGTAGCAAATTTAGTATAATTTAAAAAATTTTTGCATAGATTTTATCATAAAACAAGTCATTAGTGGTACAAATTGGCAAAAACTAAAAAAAGTCTAACATTTTTCAATTTTTTCGAATCCGACAATGTTGCCTTCAGCGTTCGAAGTGTCAAACTTGGGTTAATTATTGAGGAAAAATCATAAACAAGTCAGCAAAAAATCAGAACCACCGGATTTGATTCTATGTACCAATTCTTTTAGACGACAACGCTACTAGACTACTAGGTCACAGTTTTTTTTAAAGAATTTTGCGTCTTATCACATGGCCATCGTTTGATTACTTATGATAACTTGTTTAAAGAACATTACCTTATTGAAACAAATGATTCAATTTCAGTGCCTTTTGCATCCACTATCGACAGGTTACCTCCGCCTGGACCTAAAATTGTCGGGATAAATCAGTTTGATGCTAAGATCTACGGACGAAAAGAGATAATACTGCAGAAATGACTCCGTCAGGTGAAGTCTTCCACTTTAGGTGCATACTTTATCTACCAATATGGACAAGTCAGCGACTTGTTAAAAGCTATCTAGGTGCATTAACAAACTTTGCTCAACTCCAAAAAATTTCATAGGCCTACGGATGGACTTTTTATCCCGCCAAGTTGCAGCTAAATACATAAATACAAAAGCACTGATGTGAAGAAAGTATTACTACAAATGATGAATCTCACCGAAGGTCACGCAAATTCTATATTTTAAGTTGGGAGGGCCAACTGGTACACAACCGCTTAAAAAATTGCAACAAATGTGGAGTTGACTGTAAATAAAAGCTTAGTTATATGTTCTCCAAAGAGAATGCCTCCAAAAACAATGAGCATGCAGCTGGAGCATCAGAAAGGCACTCAGTAATGGGACAGTTATCAGACAAGATAAAAGTTATCTAAATAAACCTCAAATACTGTTTCACAGCCCATGATATACTCACCAAAGATATAAAGGTGAAGAGTGTCCAGCCTCAGACGTTTTTTTTATATTATAACTTTATTAACTGTTACCTTCGTACAAGAAGCTTCAGTTAGTTTTAAAATCTTACATACCAGGACAAATAATGTGCGCCCCTCACAGACGAGGACGTGTACATGTTAAACGCAAGCTACGTTAAAACAGAGAGAAAATTTTCCCACCGAACTAATTGCAAACTGTATTTATTTTCATGCTAAGATTGCGGCCGGGGCGGCAGGAGCAGCAGGGGCGACAGGGTCCTGGATTCAAAGCATTTGCATCTATAGCATTCACAATAATTATGTTCACCATCACCTCTGATCTAGAACAAATAAAACTTCAGTAGAAAATAGACCTAGTGCAACTTTAATTAAGCTAGCCACCATTTGTATCGATATTGATATGATAACAACTAAAATTAGAAAAATGATTGTAACTCGATCCATTGTAATTGAAAATATAACTAGTTTTTTTGTCAAAGCCTCTGTTTATATATGGTTTGTAATGGCTTTCACGCTGATTATATTTAATTGTTTATCAATTAGTTACATTGAATTCTATGATTTCAGCAGTTCAAAATTGACTGAGAAGTTATGTAAACTATTAATTATGAATGCATGAATGAGCATGAATGAGCATGAAATAAATGCAACAACTCCATAAGATGCGATTCAATGCATCACAGTAAACCATCAAATTTGACTCCATTGAAAACTCTACAGGGGAATGAAAATTCAAGAAGAGTGTATTTTTCTCAAAAAATTATCACATAAATGATATTAAATTTAAATTATCTTGACCGTATAGATATTTTAAGTTAAGTGGGTAAATAGACATCATCCAGCAACTATAGTAAAGGCTTTCTTCTGATGGAAGCTTTAAAGAAACATATTTTGATTCTATGATTCAATAGTTGTAAAGTATAGATTTGCTAAACCCTGCATCTCTTCAGGTTTTCTTTCACCTTATGATGTTGAATAAGTATGATAAGAGAATAGACTTCTCAAATCACAGGTCAATTACTATTTCAATAGCATAAAAATATTTAGAATTTCTTTGTTTTACGAAAGAAAATTTGTGTCTAAGTTTATTTCATTGCTTTAATATTTCCAGGTATTTGTTTTACTCAATAGTGCTCTCGAAAAATAACAAAAAAAAAGGTCTATAGATGGCTTGGAATCTGTTCCGATTGACAAGCTGCTGCCCATGCAATACGAAAATGTATAAGCCCTACTACAAAGCCCTGCTTCGTGCTCCACTTGCCCCACTAGTTCAGTCGAAAGAGTATGAGACTCTTCTCAAGGCAGGGCCATCCCCACGACTGTTGCGCTACATTGATGCAGCAGATGCACTCACATACCCAGCGCTATTTGTGTTGATGTAGTATGCAAGAATCAAATCTATAGTTCATCCACGAGTCGCCCAAACACACTCCAAATTGGCTGCATGGTTTATACGATCGTTGCATGTGACCGCATAGCATTGTATAACTGGTCGACGCCCATGCATCTGTCGCGGCATATGTATGCTGTTGGAATACATTTTTGATGGCAAGCTCAGATGGTTGAACATTCGTTCGTGACGAAACAGGATTGCTAAATTCTTTAGTTTGAACGAGTCGCGGGAAAAATGGTGTTCTCGGAATAGGCGCTATTATGTGCCTTATAATTGTGAAGCAGAAAGTCACTGAAGGAGTTAAATGAAAAATTTCTAGCGCACCTAAACCGCCAGAAACACTAATGTTCGAAGAACAGTAGAAGAAT
>OZ022265.1:24563074-24898074 GCA_963978885.1 Nemotelus pantherinus
TTTCTGTGATGAGCACAAACAAATTGAAGACCCTGATATATTTTCATTGACGATGAAATCGGCATATTTTTACTGTCGCTGGCTCCCGGACTAATAGGTATTTTAGGAATGCTAAGTGATTTTTAATTAATGACTTCGTTGTATATTTTTAATTTTGGCAATGCTTTTTTATTATTTCCCGGTCACAAGGTTTTAAAGTTAAATTGTGACGTAATAAAACTATAGCTGATACAACTTCTCTTAAGCTTATTATACAATTTAACATGTCTAAATTTGAAAGAGATAAATTTCTTATTTTAACCTTGACCTAATAACCCTCCTCTTTCTAATCATGCTATCATTAGTCCGATATCACTTTAAGGGGAGGTTCTTCCAGATTTAAAAAAAAAAAAATCTTTTTTTTTTTATCTATTGATCCGATTGACTTCATTCAAAGTCTGACCAAAAGGATATACTATTTTGTATGGCTTATACCTGAAATGAGCATAAAAAATTCTCAATTCATAATAGTTAAGCGATGTCAAATTGAAAAATAACCGGGTTAAAAATTGCACTTTTTTTAAAATGTCCATAATTTGGTTTATTTTTCGTCCCAATTCATTCTCATTAGGTATAAGCCATGGAGATATCCATAAATTGTAATGACTTTCAACTATGACAGATTTCAGTTGACTACGAGAGGCTGCAGACTTGAAGTTACCGGACGATGTCTCGCTTGCAGAGGCAGACGAGAGCCGCCATATTGAATTTCATCTTAGTAAAAATTTGAATGATTTTAGAATGATCAACAAATAAAATAATCAAAACCAGAGCTTCGTATACTTTTTCGTTATCGCTCGAAAAATTCTCAAATTTCGCCTTATTTTCGACCTATCTGAGAGAACCTCCCCTTAAGAAATCTCAAAACCAGCGCTTTAATTTATTCAGCGTTGACTATGTTACTATGGCTGTAAAGATTAGCGTATAACGTGGTTCCATTTTTTTCGTAATCTCGATCTGAATTTCCTAGTTCATCCATCTTTTCCCTTAATTCTTTCCTTAATTCTCTTACAGCTTAACATATTCCCGTAGTTCTTCTCCACCGTATCATCCCCCTTTTTTCTTGCCTGCTGTTAGCACTGCTCTCCGTGCCAAAGATAAGGCACGTGATAATTTCTTACGTTCTGCATCTGTTGTGTTATTGTTATTGAGTTTGACATTTTGAGACATTCAGAGTAAGGTAGTTCGCAATACACCAGTTGTCTAGAGTGCGCATGTCATTTTGGAGGTGCTAAGCAGTCTTCAATTGAATTGATTACACTCAATATTTGAAGATCGTCTGTATTAATTATAAGGTTATATTTCAGTCGGAATCAGATGCAAATTTTTTTCAACTGAAACTTTTGTCACTGGACCAATGGTGTGACCACAATAAACTTATTCTTAACGCTGAAAAATGCTATGACATAAGTTTTTCTCGTAAGACCTCTACTCTAAATTTTGACTACCACCTGAGTAATCAGCTCCTGAAAAATGGTGATAGTGTCGTTCTGGATAAAAAGCTGAGTTTTAATCTTCAGTATGACAGAATTCTTGCAAAAGCTAGCAAGCAACTGGGAATCACTGAAAGGTGTACGAAATGTATAAGTTACAAATTCTTTGTTTATGTCTTTAGTTCGCCCATTACTCGAATACGCTTGCATCGTTTGGAATGTATGTATTTTATTCAACCGTAATATTTACAACTGTTTATTCATAGCAATAAACTGGAATCTGTCCAAGAGCGATTTGTGCTTTTTGCCACGAGAGATCTCTATAATCTACACGGTTTTGAAAGTCTTCCAGCTTATAGTTGCATAATTAATCTTTTAAATCTGGTGACACTTTCCTCAAAGAGAGCGATATTATCCTCATGCTTCACTTTGATGAATCACTCATGAATCACTTTCACAATAAGACAAACTAGGCACACACGTCTCCTCAATGAGCATCAAAATCACACTGTTTATGGAGACAGGGAGCCTACAAATAGATACTGCACAGTATTTAACAATTTTTCAAACTACTATTCCTCATCTATCTCTAAACCATTATTCACTGCTTTGAATTCTTAAACCAAATTATTTTATTTTACTTCCATATTGAGTTAACAACCAGACCAGAAATATAATTGTAATTTAACTCATGGAAAACGGTTTTAAATTTGTTATTGGTTTGCTACCTTGCTGTAGTAAATAAATAAATATAGCAACATGGAACTGGTTGTTGCCACCAGCAACCTCCGTCTCGTCTCACTGGGTCTACTAAGCCCTGTCACATGTCCTGCATATATGATCCCAATACGTCAGCTTGGTGTCCAGGGTCACTCCCAAATACCTGACCGACTTGTTGGTCTGGACCTCGACCGAGCCAACTGGCATGGGCTGACAGTTGATATTCTCTGCTTCGTCAGCCTGACAATCTCTATCTTTGAGACTGCCAGCTAGAGGCCGTGTTTGATCATCCATCGATCCATCCTCCTCATGACTTTCAGATTATGCATGATGTTTCAAAGGTCAGGTTCTAAAATGACGGATGACAGGTCGTAGAGCAACCATCGGTCCCTGAGGTAGTCTTGCATCATGGCTACCATGTAGCCATGATTACAAAACCTCTGCTTAAGGGCCCAAAAGATATCTGTCCACCTCGCTGAGTTGAAGGCGTTTTGTACACCTAGCGTTACCCGCAGGACGGCCGGTCTGGTTGATGACATGTCTTTTCCACTCTTGCCACAACCCCAACAACCTCTAAGGTTGCATCGATTGTTGAATACCCTTTCGGGAAGCCGTGCTGCCTGTCAGAAAGATCGCCAGCCGATCTCACTGTTGACAGCAGATGCGGCTTAAGTAATCCTTCGAGGAGCTTCCCCACAGTGTCCAGAATGCACAGCAGATGGTATGCTGATGGATTGCTCAGGTTACCTTGCCTCTTGTCTACAAGTTATTATCTCTATTACTATTATTATCATTATTATGTTTATTCCTTTTGCCGTTTGTATTGATCCTGTTTTTTTATTTTTGTATTTTCATATCATAATTTTTAATTTCCAATTTTTGTAATTAGGCTCCGGTCTTGTAAAATTTATTTTAATTTTCCAGGCATAAGACTAATAATCATTCCGAAAGAAGTGACTAAAGATCCAGAGCAACTGATATATGTCCTCGAAGAATATGACATCGAGCGGCTTGTTTTAGTTCCAACTCTACTACGAAATATTTTAATGTACCTTTCGGTGTCCGGACAACAAGATGTCCTGAAAAAATTAAAACATTGGATATGCTCTGGAGAGCCTTTGGCATTGTCGTTAGCTAAACAATTTTATGAGTATTTCGAAGAAGAAAAACATTGCTTGTATAATTTCTATGGATCTACAGAAGTTATGGGCGACGTGACTTATTTCGCATGTGAAAGTAAAAATCAGCTGGACAGTTTGCAAAGAATCCCTATTGGTATAACTGTGTAGTCCACATCGATGATATTTTTACATTTTTTTACATCTTTGCAGGTCAACCAGTAGACAACACCATCGTTTATCTCCTAGATGATAATCTTAGGCCAGTTACTAGCGGTAATATCGGCGAAATATATGTATCTGGGTTGAATCTTGCTGATGGCTACGTAAACGGCAGGGATACACACCGATTTTTGAAAAATCCACTGGCAATCGATTCAGGTAGGTTCGCTTCTCAGTTTGAGGGTAAGATCACAATTCCAATTGTTTTTGAATAAAACAGATTTTTCGAGGATTTATCGAACGGGCGATTTCGGTTCCATCAGCAAATCAATGATTATGTTCGAAGGAAGAACGGATTCACAGATAAAAATTCGAGGACATCGTGTTGATCTCAGTGAAGTCGAAAAGGTTTTACTAACACTCGATCTACTCGATAAGGTTGTAGTGCTTTGCTACAATCCAGGTGAAATTGACCAGGCACTCCTTGCATTTGTTACTTTACGTAATGGCAGCAAAGATTATTCCAGTAAAGACATTCAATTACAATTGAGAAATAAATTAGCTGATTACATGACGCCACGAATAATTGTCATGGACTCAATACCGCTATTGGTCAATGGCAAGGTCGATAGGCAGTATCTATTGAAAACTTACGCGGAACCTGAAAGAAAATGCTCGTGCATGAATTCTGGTAAGTGGCATCTTTAAGAAAAGACATGACTTTCATTACAACCATTTTAGATAGTAAACGAGGACAAATTGATTTTAATTACTCGGGAGTCCCAAAAAATCTACTGCCTATAGCAAAAGATCTATTCGAAATTATATCAGAAGTAATAGGAAGACCGGTCGAAACTGAGTTGTCGATTTCCAGTAATTTTTACGACATAGGAGGGAACTCCTTAAATTCTATCTATACGGTCACACGGCTACGAGAATTTGGCTACTTCCTGAGTATCACCGATTTCATTAAGGCCAAGAATTTCGGTGAAGTATTGCAGAAACTTTCTGAAACCGAAATCATACTGACAGATGAAAATCATGGCAGCTATTTACAAATGCATGCAACACCTTTAGCCCACGATGACCTGGAAATAACAATCGAGTAAATAATAAAACTAATCAGTCATCGTAGACGTATTCATATTTAACTCATTTATTATATTTCAGTATTATTACGTCGAGTTTTTATGGAAAGGCTGATTTAGAAAGATGGCTCAAAGCTGATATCAAACCAGAAGATTATGCTGAGATTATTAAGGTTTGCATCAAATCAATAATCTTTAATAGTCATTGCGTATTTAATTTACTTAAGTACACTATAGGAAATCTGGGACCCCTTGGTGGAAAAACGTTTAAGCTTTATCGTTAGAGATAACACAGATCGTCCTCTTGGAGTGGCGTTAAACTTTGATGCGAGAGATGAACCTTTAGTGACAGCAGAAAGTAAACTAGAAGTCATATTTGAGTTCCTGGAGCATTTAGAGGGACCAATCAGGTAAAGGTTTTATTTTTTTTTATTTCGTATTGATAAAACTAAGAGAAATACACCTTCTGCATTCAATGGCTACATTTCAAGTTTGTTTTTGTTTTGTCCACCTATTTATATATTTTTCATTTTAATATTAATAAAATTTTAAATTTACATCAGGGACACACAGCTTCCACCTGGCATGAATCGAATTCTCCATTCTTTCATGATGGGAACGATCGAAGAGCTAGGGCCACAGGAAAATGTAGCTGTGATAAACTTTATGGAAGATCAAGTTGTTGACCTAGCAAAAAAGAAAAATTTCGCGGGTATATTTACTACAAACACCAATCCTTTGACACAGGTACAATAGACAAAAATAAACAATGCTCTATTACTTTGAAAACAACTTCCTGACATATTATTTTCTTTATTCATTTACAGCAACTGGGAACAGATGTCTATAATTACGAAATTTTATTAGACTATCAAGTCAATCGATATATACATACCGATGGAAGTCGACCATTTGCACTTGCCCCTGATAGTCAACGGGCAATAGTTCATTGGAAAGATGTCGAAAAGGAATGAATATGTACGAGTATATAAGCAGTGTTCCCCAGAAGTTTAGTGTTTAGCGACAGTGCTATAGAATATTATGTTTGAGAAATTTAAGTTTCTCTTTTTAAGTTTTGATTTATCTTTATATATTGTATGTATATATTTCAAGCAACCCATCATATACTATTTAGACAATAAGCACTATTTAAAACATCACAGAAATATGTAAATAATTTACAGATTTAAGTAAATATATTAATGCAATGGAATAAATAAGGAAGGCCGTTTTCCTTTGATTGATTTTGATTGATAGCATGGAGAATTTGCAGAAGACCCCTAGCACTGCAACCTCCTGGGTCTATTGAGTCTCCTCTGCGCTACTATGTCCTATAGAACGTCCAGGGTTTTTTTTAACCTGGATATGTTCCTTGACGAGACATTTGTTTTGCAGGGGAGAATAGAGCCAAGGAGCTCTAATCATCGTCTCGCTACTGCTGGACAATGTATGAGAAGATATACATATTCTGCCGTTTTTGCACAGTATCTGCAGCAGTTGTTCCATTCTGTTCCTGTTAATGCTCCACATAGACCTCTTCTATTTCTCCACTGTTTCTTTTGCTATTTTGTTATCAAATCTAAGGTATTTTTTTTTAGTGTTTCAAGCCCTCAAGATTAAGCTAGCAACTTTCAATATTTTTCTTGTTTCATGTTTTAGCATTCTTGTCCGTGTACGCCTTTGTAAAGCCTCAGCAAGGAGAAGGACTTTCGAAGGGCATTCTTGCTCCTTTTTGGCCTTGGTATCATCTTGCTCGTTTCCTTGGTGCTCCTTATGGCCGGGGATCCATATCAACTCGAGGCCGTTCTGTGGCCTGTCTCACCTCTAAGAGTATAGCTGAATTTATATGAACGCGATTGAAACCCCTTGGCTATCCGATAGGATCTTAATTCTGACCCTGTTAGTGTTCCTTATCTTTATTTTATGTGTAGTTCTAAGTATGCCAGATATTTCTGCTTGATAAATAGTGGCCTCCTTTGAGGCTATGCATTTTACACTTGGGACCTACGAATCCTGCTTATACTTGACAATCCATCTTTGATTTATTCCTTGTAAGGAATTGTGACCTTTAACCTCGTCCCGAAGGCTGCTTTCGTCTTTATTGGATCACCGAAGTTCAACATTTCCGTTATGGGCCTAATATCCTCCAGGACTTTAAGGTGGTCTTTTATTTTAGGTCTCCTGATTTGAACCTGTAATAGGCTAATAGTCTGTTTCGCTGCCTCCTTTTGAACTTTGAGGTGAGGGTTTTAGATTTAGAAAGGCATCCATTCCTGCCGTTGGGGTGGGACTCATTGCTACTGTAATCAGCAAGTAGGCCATCCTTTAGGCTTATTGAGCCTTTTAGTAGCAGTTTTTTTGTGTGACTTTCTTCCACCATACTGCAGCTCCATATAGGATGATAGGTCTCATCATTTGTTTGTGTAATCATAGTGTCTGCCTTGGAGACCCAGTTCCCCAATTGCGTCCAAGCATTTGTTTTTCGTCCAGAATGCGTTAGTGGCCTTCAGTATTGTTTTGTTTAGATGTGTTTAGAAGTGAGTTTCCAATCTAGGTGGATTCCTATATATTTTAGTTCTTCC
Organism: Nemotelus pantherinus; assembly: GCA_963978885.1. Classification (NCBI taxonomy): domain Eukaryota; kingdom Metazoa; phylum Arthropoda; class Insecta; order Diptera; family Stratiomyidae; genus Nemotelus; species Nemotelus pantherinus. The sequence continues at coordinate 24,570,217 of OZ022265.1, forward strand.
TGCAGAAATACGACTGTACCAATACTATTTAGGGCTTCTATTTCGATTTTTCTCTTGCTGGTGAATAGTACTATGCTAGTTTTCTGAGGAGCTATGGATAAACCCTCTTCATCGCATCATCGGATTGTTTCAGTTAAAACTTTTTGCATTCTGGATCTCAAGGTATCAATCTGTGAGCCTCTTATTATTCCCGTGATGTTCGCGTAGCCGAGAGTTGTTGATCCTTTACTATTGAGGGTCACGAGAAGGCCATCAACTAGTAGGGACCATAGCAGGGAGGATAATGCTCTTCCCTGGGACACCTCCTCCTAGTGTCCACCCTTAGCTTCGCCTCCCCCAGCTTCGCAAACACACAGTATTTTACTCGCCCATTTTGCTACTTCTTGGGGGCCGTCTCTCCTCTGAAGAGCGTGGTACAACGAGTCCTGCCTTACATTGTCAAAGCCTCCTTCTATGTCCATGAAGATGCATAGTGCGATTTGATTGCCATCCAATCCCTTTTCTATTATTTGTACCAACTTATGTGTAGCTGATGAAGCTGACTTGCTCTTTTGGTAAGGAAATGATTTGGACAAAAGAAGAGAAGGCTAAAAGGTGGCGAATGATTGAGAGAATCTTAGCACAAAGTCGAACATTTAGCAAGAACTTCAAGCCACTTATCAACTGATTATGAAATGTACTAAATTAATTTATGCAATGTACTAAATTTGTCGCTCTATCGGCTTTTTTTTTTCTATGATAATGCCTTTTAAAGCGAATGCTTAGCGATGGCAGTAGGGAGACACATATGGGAGAAGCCGATATCAATTATTCCATTATTCTTTTTTTAAGTGCCACATTTTATTTTTTAAACCCCTAGACCCGTAAGAGGGTTGTCGTGGGATTACTTTGCTTTTTTACTAGGTTTGTAGTAAGATTTGTAGAGTAACCTTTGCTCACGACAAATTAAGTGACTATATTCGTTGGTAATGATATCATGAATATGTCGCCTCAAGACTTTGAAGAAAGCTGGAAGAAGTGATATCCGACAGTAAATGGCAGCACAAGAAAGATCTCTAGATTTTGCGGGAGATAAGGCACAAATAGATGAGAAAGAAAGGAGAAATTAACATTTTGTCAAGGATTTGATACTATGAGGTTATGAGGTGAGATTTAGTTGCACGCAGTTGTTTACAGTGAGACCAAAGTGGCTTAGGGTTGCCTGTCTGCAGAGAAGACTCTATTTATGATAAATGAGAACTGTAAGCATTTTTAATTTGCCTTTTTATAGCAGACATTACTTATAATAGACATCCAGTAGGGCGAGCGGTGAACTAGATTACATACATTTTTCTCGGTTCTTGTTTTTGAGGTGAAGGTTGTTTATGAAACCAAGGGTAGAACTATTAAACCAAGCATGCTCATTTTGTCGTTGATGATATGCAATTTTAATTAATAGAGGAAAAATATCTTTCAAAATGCAGTAGAAATAGTTGAATGAATCTTCAAAGGATAAAGGTGACAGGATATTAGCCCAATCGAACGAGCTTAAAAGAGAGTTCAAGACGTCATAGTAACCACCGAAAAATTGTTTTTAGTACTTGAATGTAAGAAATTCTAGTTTAAGAGAGGAATATGAACCTAAACTTCCAAAAGAGGCTGATGCGAGTTAGTTCCTCTATGTGGAAAAATATATTTATAAGCTTCGAAAAAGGGTACTGATCTAAATTTGATTGAAAATGTTTGGCATATTGTCAAATCAGGCATTCGGCAGAAAATTGGGAAATCAAAAGAAGCATCTTGAATGGGAAGCGTAGAAAAGTTGACTGAGACGCTCAAAATTCCATAGATTCTATGCCACGTAATAAGAGAGCCTCGACAATATTAGGCAACCAATCTCAGGACCAAGAAACACTAAAGCCTCAATTACTTTTGACTCGATGTATCCGTACCGTATACCTGACAATCAACTAATTCTACCAACGATATGAAATTCGCTTAGAGGTAACTGTAACGGTAGATATCTACTGAATTTTAATTTTTCATCGTAGCCGTAGCTGCTGATTGCATCATTTTATATACTGCTTCGGTTTTTGACGTAATCAGTTGATTGTAATCAGGACACAGCTAATCCAAATATTTCGAAGGTCAATTCACCAATCAGTGCGAGATGCCTATCTACAAGTTTGTGACTATTGAAGCTCGTATTCGCAAACTTCTTCATCTCTAAAGCCTGATGATGGCACCACAAAGCAACCGAAGTTGAAAACAGCTAAAAAGGTATATTTCTGTGAATATAACACCAGAAACATTGCAGTTGGCCAAAAGCTATCGCAAAAAGATAACGACAAGCGTCCGAATCCTGCTTCAAACCCCCAAGTGGGCAGCAAAGTTAATGGCTGGACCAAAGTAGCATAGAAGAGGCTATCCAGAAAACGTTTCGAGAAACCGAGAAAGACAAGTCATTCAAGCGAAAGGTAGTGTCTTATGCTGACATTTTTGGCAAACTAAAAATAAGTGAGTTTAGTGAATCAAAGCATGGGATAAAACGTATGAGCCGAAACGTACTCGTACGGAACATTCAGATTGGTCGAAATCAAGAACATCGACAAAGTTACCAGTATGTCCTTCGGTACAATCAGAACTTCGTTACATACGGCATCAATCGATCGGCTGGTAATTAACCAACGATCCCGCAAATACTCCCGTAATACGGACCCCGGAATTCGGCTTAAAAGTCATAGTAGCTGTCGGAGTGAGCAGCCGCGGAAAAATTCAACTTCATTTTGTTGAGCAACAAGTACCTGGCAATGGAGAATACTACAGCGAAAGTATCCTCCTTGTTTTTACACAATGCCTTAATAATCACCATTAATTTATGGACATCAAGAAAGTAATTCTGGAGCCAGATGTGAAGTGCAGGGATGGGCAATTCGCATTTTATCTAAGGTCAAAAATAATAAAAGTAAGTACTAGAAGACCTTAAACTAAAAATAATCAACCAGAGAGACCAGTAGTTCTGCCAAGTTATTAAGTTGCTGCACCGATTCAAATGAAGTTTTAAATTTGCGCTAAAGCGTGCGGTGTGACACAAATGGTGACTATAAAGCTAGAACTACACTGGCGTCACGTAACGTGAGCTCACGTGTCGTCACATCAGCTGACCACACGTGTGATAGATCTGCAGTACCATTTTGTATGGTTAGAACTACACTGGCGACACGCCACACGGCTCATGTGAGCTCACGTGAGCTCACGTTTTTGATAATCTGCAAATTCAGATTTTTGAGCACACGTGAGAGCACGTTTAACATGTAACGTATATTTTTGAGCGTCGTATATGGCGAAATAAGTACTGATTAATCAAAATATCGGTTATAAGTACATAAATATGCAAATTGAGTGACGTAAATATGTATTTTATAATTGAAATCGTCGTTTTAGCCAATATTTTCAGCACATGGTATTTGATTTGGTTGAAATGTATAAGGTAAGTGATTTGTTGAAAATGTATAAGTATGAATAGTTGTGAAATGGCGAAATATATTGATGCTGCTAAATTGTGTGAAAAAGATGTAGCAGGATTTTTATGTGGAATTTGCATTGGTATGTTTTATAATTATTTACATGCATTTTTAGTGTTTGTAAAAACTTTTGGTAACATGCATATGACGAACTACTTTTCTATTAGCGCCAAATGTTGTTCGTTCAAAATACCAAGCAAATATGGAATTTGTAGGTATGCCGCCTGAGGCATACATTACAGAACCACTGAAAGTTTATGATAATGCTATAGGCATAATCAATGCAACTGAACTGTGTTGCGCAGTGAAATTCGGTCAAACCTGAAATTTTTTAAATATCCAATTGCATATGATCGTGTGCGTCCGGGAAATAGGAGATATCATATGCAAATTTAAAACATATTTTGTTTTTTGTTTGTCTCATTTTTCCTTTGCAATATACTCAGCCGCTATTAATGGATAAAATACTCACTGATATAACTTTTCTAGACTGTTAAGGATGCATATAATGAAACACCAGTGACAGATAACGTGAAGTATTACAGATATACAGATAACGTTAAGTATTGTGTTTGCATTGCTTTCCTTCCGCCCAGAAAGCATGACAACAATGTTGTATTGCATTGATTGTAACTGCAGCATGAATTTTTGTTAAGTCAGCATGGAAGGGACAAATTTCATTTAAAAAACAACAACAGTCTTACTGCTTTAACTTTGTTCGATAAATACGCTTGCAGGTAACAAATGGTATTCTCCAGACGTTTCCCTTGCACGATTAACCGGATGAACCCAAAATCGACGCTCCCTTTGAAGAACTGCACAAACAACAACATTTTCTAAGTCTTCTTCAAAATCTGAAGAGCTTGTGGATGAGTCTGTACTCTCACACATTATAATATAATTAATTGTTAATATAGTTACAAAACACTTTTCGAAAACGCGATATAAACTATTGTCACACAACTGGAGATCAACCGTCGACACACGTGAGGCGTGACACAAGTGTATTTCCAAGCGTGAGCTCATGCCTCCACACGCAAAACGTGACGACACGTGAGCTCACGTTACGTGACGCCAGTGTAGTTCTAGCTTAAGTCTCTCTAAAGATCACGCCAATCATCTCTTGAAAGAGGGTGGGAAGGATAAAAATATCCTGAGTGAATTATCGCACACGCGAGAAAAAAAACCTCATTAAATGTTTTCAATTTCTTCAGGCATTGCAAGAGCGAGCATGGCCGGTCAAAAAATTGCAACAAATCTGATGTAGAGGGACACAATGCAAAGACTGTAAAGAAGAGTCTAGTTCTATGTTCTGAAAATAGAATGCCTGCAAAGACGCTAAACATACATCAAATGCTCCTTCATTAGAAAGGCGCTTAGACGCATCACAACGCAATAATTGGATTGGGAGATGAGTATGATCTAAAAAAATCTAAATAATTCTTAAGTAGCTCATGATATGCTCACTCAAGTGTTGAATTTAGGCAAATACAACTCCCCAGATAGCGTGCTATAGTATGTTGTGTAACATTATATCGACGTTTTTTCCACATCAACTAATGTCAACTGCACCCTACAACATTAGACCAGCCATGTCCAAGGAAAGAATGCGGGTCACAGAGGACGAACTTAAGGAAATTCGAGACACACAAGCTCCAGTATCAACATTGCTCTGAAAGTAGCAACGTAAAAAAGACGGAGCAATTCGTGAGTCTTTTAGGAATGCTTGGATGACGAAATATTCGTAGGACAATGGAAGCAGCAAAGGAACATCATGTACGACGAATTGCTTAGACACCCATTTCCATCTGGGTGCAATATCTTTGGATTCGCTGATGACATAGCTGTTGTCACCGTAGCAAAACATCAAATCGAAACTATGAGTAAAACATGGCTTGAGACAACTAATCTAAACTTCGCTAAGCACAATAAGGTTCCACCTATTACTAGCCACAATCAAATTGAGTTTTTACAAGTTAGAGTTTTATATAATTTATAAGTACTTTTTATATTATAAGTACTTTGGGTAAAGTATCTACAAATAAACATATATCAACGTATACATATAAATATATATATATATATATATATATATATATATATATATATATATATATATATATATATATATATATATATATATATATATATATATATATATACAAAAATAAAAATACACAAACGGAGTCGCAAACTAACTCGAAAGTCAAATTTATCGAAAAATTCGAAAGAAAATCGAAAGTCAAATTTATGATTGTTCCTTTATGCATTCGAAATTTGTTTTTGAAATGAAGATACAAATATTTAGTATTTTAATTATTATTTTTTCCGGTTTATTTACTCGTTTACTGAATAATAATAATAATAATATCTTAAGTACTAGCACTGAATACAATGTTTACAATAAAACTATGATCCATGTTTATCTCTGAATCGATCGCGTATTGACTGATATGCACTGTAAACCCTGAAAAAAAAACAAATATAAATAATAATAGCATGATATCAGGTCGAGAAACGTACTTGTCCTTGGCGACCTTAAATGATCTTTTTCGTTGCTTTTTAGTATTATCCTCCTGATTTGAGGAATAATCGGTCAATTCTGCAGGTGATATATGAGTGAGGTTATCTAAAAAAAAACATTTTATATGAAAATATTTGTTAAGATGATTATAGTCGAATTTAGATACCTGGATGACAGAAGAAAGCGATTGAGTGTCTTCCTCTGGTCCGCAAATGTTCTTGCTCTTGAACGACGACTCGATGACTCTAGGAAAATAGAGATAGTCGTGTTGTATGTTCACAGAATTATCAAACAAACTTACAACAGCCGCAAATTTGCCTTCAGTCCAACGCGATAGTATTTCTCCGGAAAGTATCAATATAGCTCCTGGCAAGTGACCTAATCGTTTCCACTTCGAGCTTTCCTCCAGTTTAACTTCCAGTCCATTTTCGGAGTCTTGTGCAAGTAGTGTAAATGTATCACTATCAATGGTCTGTCTTATACCATTTTTACTCCCCGGACTGTATCCCGTAGCCATTTCATCGCCTTCGAATGTTTTCCGCGCATCTTCATGAAACTGAAAATCTGGGTTATCTGATTCACAGCGTTGGTAACTATATTTGCATTGGCCCCGCATCAGTTCACATTTATTATCATCTTCTACCACTGGTGGGTAGTAGAGTAACCGAAGAAGGGATACATTATCATGATCACCATCTAGCATTCGGGAATGTTTTTCCAGGAAAAACGACTGCGGTAACTCTAAAAATAACGTGAAATTTTCGATGAATGGATCAAGCTTTTTATAGTATCTTATTTCAGAACCAAGCAAAAAACAAAGCATTTGTTATTTGTTTTCATCGAATCAAAATGAAACAAAGTTAGATATGCTTTTGAACTTACCTAATCCGATGGCCAGCGCTTGTAATAAGAATCCAGCAAGAGATTTGAACTCTTTCGCTAAGCCGGAAATATTTTCTGAAAAACCGGGAAGTGGTTCCTCGGGTAGGTTACGAGCATTGATGGTGCATATATTGAAGGCATGTCGTAGTTCGGGCTCATTGTCGGTTTCATTTGTTAGTTCTTGGCCTAAGTGAATAAAAAATTGATAATAAGGGACGAATATTAGGGACAGGTGCATGTACCTGGTTCTGTGTAACCATTACAATCGTTTCCATCTTTTATGTAGTGTTGTTTTACTTCTGCAGGTAATTCACAAAAATCGTCAAGATGTTGCCATGCCGTTTTTAGCTGACATTAAAACCCGTTTGAATAAAGCGAATTTAGAGATAATGAATTATTCCAAACCAACATGGTGGATGAAAGAGTCAAATGTAAGTACAAAGAATACTTTGAAAATAATAAGATTTATTTATTAAGTTATTGTGGCGAAGGAAGGTATGTAACATTTAAGGAAGGTATGTAACAAGGAAAAAAACAGATTTTTCTATGCAACATTTATTTTATTCTTCAGAATATTCTCCGTCTAGATTAGCGCACTCGGTTCAATAGTCTTTCAAAAATTTTGCTGTTTTTCGAATAATGCTCTGAAGAAATTCCTTCAAAATAGGTGTCAGTTTCCGTTTTAACTTCATCATCTGACGAAAATCTTCTTCCCTGAAACCATCTCTTCAAGTTTGGAAGCAGCCAATTGTCGCTGGGGGCCAGATCTGAAGAATATGGTGGGGAAGGCCGTGACCGCGGTTCTGGGTGGCTGCCTTGTGGTATATGTTGTCCAATAGTTTCATTTTGGATCTATCAGAGATCTAACATTCTGCACATGCTTTATGAGGGCGACTTGACTCGGATTTACTTCAATCGAAACTGTTATCCCTTCAGAAATGGTATGATAGGTAGGCAAGAAGGTAGGTAGGTCACATATTTTAGTGTCATTGTCTGATGACAATGAGGTATTACTGATCATTTTAGTGCGTGTGTGACTCAAAATTCAGGTCCGATCCTATTTCGGTCACATGGATAAGCCACCAAAGGCTGTAAGGTTTTTCAAAATGACCGATTGGCGTAACAACAATCCATTTAGAGGAAAAAAAAACCTTATTACAAATAGGATAGCTTAGATATAGAAACAGGAAATAACAAATAGAAAATAAAAACAGATACTAAAAATTGAGAAAATTAATAATATGCAAATCAAAGCCACAATGACAAAAAAATAGATTAATTAATAAGCAGCAAATGTTAAGTTACGAATACTACTTTTTAAGATGGCTAAAGAGTGTGAAGCAGGACCAAGTTGGAGGTCATTATGGATACGGAATAGGCGTAAAACAGGAGAATGAAAGTATCTGTATGGTAGATCAAAGACAACCGAAGACCTAATTTGTCTCTCACACTGTCGTTCATTAATCATGGATCCTATAGATCAAGTAAGATAGTCACGGCAAATTTTCAACAGAAAGCATTCAGCCAGGTAAACTGTGCGATTCGCTAGGAGAGGGAGATTAAGGAGCGATAAGCGTTCATCATAAGGCATGTAGGGAAGATTATATTTAACGAATAGGGTGCGAGTGAACCTACGCTGAACAGATTCAACGGCATCGGAAAGATATGTGAAGCGAGGAGACCAGACTTGAGTACAGTATTCAAGTTTGGAACGAACTAGGGTAACAAATATCTTAACACATGTAAAAATGCTAAAAGAATTGTGGCAGGAACGTATAGCAAAGCCAGCAATCCGTGGGGCACTAATACGTATGAAAATGGATATCAAATTCAAGTTTACGATCAAAGGTTACCCCCAGATCAGTAAAATTTTCCACAGAGACAAGGACGGATTTACATACTAAATAAGGAAAGGCATAAGTCAGGGTCTTCAGAGAATAAGACAAAGCAGAACATTTGGAAACATTTAACGATAGGTAGTTAGAGTTACACCAAGTAGTAAGAGAGTTCAAATCATCCTGAAGAAGTAGATGATCATCTGAGCTTTCGGTTGCCCGAAATAATTTTAAGTCATCTGCATAAAGCAAACAAGATGACGATAACACATTTGAAAGATCGTTGGCGAAGAGGTTGAATAATAGCGGACCTAATATTAAACCTAGGGAGACACCAGAGGAGGGCGAAAACGGCGAGGATGAGAAGCCGGAGAGGGAGACAAAACAGGTGAACAAAAAGGAAGATGTAAAGTTAGGAGGGCCATCAGGGCCAGGAGAGTAAATAGAATCAAGAGACGATATAAGAGATTCAACTTCAACAGGATTAGTCTAGAGTGAAGAAAGACAAGGATTCCCTCCTTGTCTTTCTTCACTCTCGACTCTCGAAAAGAAACGCTGTAAGAAGAGGGAATCATTGAGCCAGAGTATACAGAAGAGAAAAATAGTGGGAAGAGATCACAAACATTCTGATGATGAGCAGCAGTGATATTATTAAATATAAGGGAGTCAGGTATAGGAGAGGAGGATTTTAAAGAGCGAAAGAATGACCAGAAGTTTTTAGGGTCATTCGAAAGCAGAGAAGATTTAATGTACGATAGATAGTTGCGCATGACAAGTCTTATTTGATTTTTGGTAAAAGCACGTAAACGTGAAAAATCAGCGTAGTCTTGTTCGGAATGAGAGCTCAAAAAATTTACTTCGTGATGCATTTTTAGTATCTAGAGCGCGTTTAACACTCTCAGTAAACCAAGGAGCATCATTACGCTTACGCAAGCGGAAGATTGCAGTATGAGCGGTGATTCAATCAAGAAGAATATAATATAATTTCTTAGCTGCAATGTCAATGTCAAGTCCTCCAAACAAGCCAAACCAATTATTTGAGTTGAGATCTAGAGCTGAGAGGTCAAAATTGTATTTTTTTACAAATTGAAACAATGCTTATTGGAAACTCTAGCACGATTAGATAGATTAACAACAATATCTACAAGGAGGGGAGGTTGATGGGTGTCAGGTTCGTATAAGGCGAATTTTTGCTATACCGTATAAGGCGTTTTTTTTCTATGATGATGCCAAGGTTTAGGGGATGCCCTATTATGCTATAACACAGCCTTGGCGGAAGGAAGTTTAAGGAAAGGGAGATAGGAAAGGTTGAGTTTGCAGGAGATAGCGATGCACGATTCGCTTGAACAATTGTGGCTCATGGTTGATGGGGCAAACAGTAGATGGTAGACTGTTCCATAATCTTATTGACCTAGATAAGAAAGAATCGTGAAATTTGATGAAATTTTTAAAAAAATATTCACCCCATCAACGGAAATAGTGTGGCTAGTAGGAGGACGGTAAAGTTTGAGCGAAAGACGACAGCATTGAATTTTGGACGCATTAAACACAACATGGTTCGCTGAGCTTCAAGGGATAATGCTTAATAGGTCCCTATTTAGCGATGCAAACATGCGATCTCTACTAACAGAAGTGGCATTTCCACGAGAGTCGGCCCCTCTGTCAAAAGAGTGTGCGGAGTCAAGGGTGCTGTCATCGGATTGAAAGTGGAGGAAAGGAGGCCATTTATAAATAAAAGAGAGAGAGAGTTGGTGAAAGAACAGTACCTTGCGGAACCCCAGCATTGCTGGTGTGGACACAGGATTTGAGTCCATCCAGAACAAATTGAAATTAACGATCTACGAGGAAACTTTCAATCCACTTGACGAGGACGGGGTGAAGACCAAATGCACGAAGCTTGGCCAATAGGGCAGGGTGCCAAACTATGTCAAAGGACTTCGGAATATCAAGAGAAACGACCATTGCTTCACTAAAGCTATGGAGACAACGGTTCCATCTCTCAGTGAGAAATGTAAGTAAGTCCCCAGTGAAGCGCTCAGAACGGAACACATACTGGCGGTCGTTGATTAGATGGTTCAACTCAAGATATTTCATTAATTTTAAGTTTACGAGTGATTCAAATACCTTAGACAGAACTGAAACGATTGCAATAGGTCGATAGTTAGAGGGATCACAGGCCTTCCCCTTTTTTGGTATGGGCTGAACGTGTGCAAGCTTCCATGCTGAAGGAAATATTCCAGTCGAATATGACAGGTAAAATAGTTTGCGCAGAGATTTAGCCAAGGCGGCGGCGCAGCACTTTAGTACGAGGGGCGAAATACCATCAGGACCGGCAGATTTGGAAACGTCAAGCTTGGCGAGTATTTTCAATATCTCTCTTGTGCGGAAAAATAGAGGCTCTTGCTTGAAAGCGCACATTGGAGGAGTAGGAGGACTCAGTGATGAAGGTGGCAAGTAAGAGTTTGTAGCAAAAATCTCAGCAAAAAGATTAGCTTTGTCCAGTGACTCAATAAGTACGTTACCACCATAAAGAAGAGGTGGCACGGAGGAACTGGAGAAGTTGTTCTTAATCCTTTAAACAAGTGACCAGAAGCCTTTGCTTCCTTTCTGGTCTGCAAGGATCTTCTGTTTAATATTGTGGTCAAAATGGAATTTAACTCTGGCGAGCAGTTTTGTAAAGTTTTTTTTAGATTCCTCAGACGGGGATAGCTTGTAATTTCGGAATGCTGCCTCTTTAGTGCGAATAGCCTCTTGACATTCGTAACTAAACCATGAGGTGGTGGTTGGCTTAGTTTTCTTGAAGGAGTGCGGAATAAAAGAGTACATTCCATACCATATGATGTCGGTTATGGCGGAAGCTATATATTTGACGTTCTTTGTTGCAAAGCAATCGGAACAGTCGATCTCTCTGATGTATTTTTTAAACGCCATCCAGTCAGCCTTGCCATAATGCCAGACCAGTCGTTTGGTAGGAAACTGATTAGTGTTAATCAGAGAAGAGATGTTAAATTAGGCCGAGATCAAACTGTGGTCCGAGTTGCCAAGAGACGCAGAAACTGAGATTGAATATTTATCTGGGTGTGAAGTTCAAAGTAAATCTAAAAAATTTGCATTGATATGTCAGGAATTATTGTTGCACAATCTACTAACTGCTCCGAATTGAACGACTCGCTAAAAACCTCAACGTGCCTGCCCGCCTGAGCCACTGGACCTATTTCAGATGAAGGGGATGTCTCAGGCATTTTGTCAATGTCAGAAGAGAGTGCATCGAAGGAGCGAACAGTATCTGCATCAGACATGTCAGGGCTGCGGAATAAAAAGCAAAAGAAGATGATGTTAATCTAATCCAGACATAATTAAATTCTGGATTAGCAGAAGTATATTGGCTAAGCGTAATAAACGGCACATCATTACGCATATAAATTGCAATCCCTCTTTGGGGGGGAAGCGGGGCACTAGCTGCTAACGAAGTACGTGATATTGTTTGATATCAGTATCAGAAACGACCTTAGTTTCACTTAGTGCCAAAATTGCCGGTTTGTGTATTGATAAATGACAGTAGACCGAAAAAAAATTCTTTCTTATCCCGAAAATATTACAGAAGTTCATTTTAATATACTATAACGCCGAAAAATTAATAAATACAAAAACAAAGCACAATTGAAAAACAAAACGTGCTACACGCAACGGAAATTCACAGTTATACGCGATCAAAACAAGTCACGGCGATCCGAACAAAGTCAATAGCAGTGTTATGCCTGCAATATTGACCTTGAGCGAATCAAGCGTAACTATCGTTTTGTTCACAGATAACCATCAGTTAGGAGGTGTTAGAATGGAACGAGTTCATCAAGTTGTGTTGGTTATAGGGCATAAAAGCCTTTTACCATGGCACCAGATAGACTTCCTTAAACTGCCGAAACTTTGCTTAACTCGGATCAAGAGATCAGCCCCGGAGCACGACTACAAAAACGATGAAGGTTCGATGTTGGAAAGAATGAGGTCAAGGATCTTATTGTTTACATTGGGGACAGAGTTAAATTGATAAAATGAATAAGATGAAAGGAAAAATGAGAGAGCAATAGAAATATTATTGTGAGAAACAACACGGGAAAAACCAGAGTCCCATTCGACAGATGGAACAATAAAGTCACCACAGATGATGACAGCCACATCGAGCCTCTGGTCACATATTCATCAGAAAATTCATCGGATTATCCGCAACTCATAAATGACCAATTTCACTTTGTTAATAGTGAATATTTAGTACACATGCTGCGCGATATAAAAAGCAAAAAGTCATCTGAGCATGATGGGATATCTAGCTTTATTGTTGTTAAACGGATTCCGATCTCCATGCTCAGAATACTTTCCATTATTTTCAAAAATACTTGAAAAACGGCTACTTTCCCGACGTATGGAAAGTTACGGAGAATATTTCCATTCACAAAAAGGACAAAAGTAAGGAGACTAGAAATTTCCGCCTAATCTCTGTACTTCCTCATTTGGGGAAGCTCTTTGATAAGATTTGGTTGGATCTGATATTTTATCCACTGCAAGGTCGCAAATATTATATCTGACTCTCAATTCGGCTTGAGACGCAACGATCAGATTATGTCACGCCTGAACGAGCAAAGCACTGCAACGGTTACATGTGCCTTTGATATCGAGAACGAAGTTCATCTTTACAAGTTGATCAAGCTGGGATTTCGCCACAAACTTCCTTAGCAACAGACAATTTTATGTTAGCGTCAATGGAGCAAATTAATTTCTAGGACCTGCGACATCATGAGTGCCACAAGGTTCTGTTACTGGACCTGTTTTATAAAACATATTCAGATCTGTCTATTCCAGTGGGCCAAACTCAAGTTAAAATTTTACATTATTCAGATGGCAGGCTCTTATTCGCATCGACCCAAGATCCACTCAAAGCTGCGAAGAGCCTTGAAGAATCAGGATTCCACAACCAAAATATTTGCAAAATACAGTCGTTGTTCAAAAACCCTTTCAGGCATCGGGGATCATAAACTATATGCAACAAGGCCAAAATAGTCGCTGTATTGTTCGGAACTTCTAGAATTACTCCTGGTCCTACTTACGTTGCCTTAAAAAGAGGACATGCATCAACCCTTATGGCCGACGTAGAGTTAAAGTAGCCAAATCCGCGTTCCAGCGCAACAAGCTAAAACACTCATTCGCCTCATCATCACTTATCCTGAATTACCTGCTCCAAATCTGCCATGGCAGAAGCGGAAACATACGAGCGGAGAATTCTGCGCTTCTGCACTGGCAGGTTCTACAACCCGGTAACCTAAAAGTAGCCGAGGAACTCTCTCCTATATTAGGAGACAGGACTTGAGCCACCTAGGGACTGGGTTGTGGAACTGACGATAAGGTTTTACACACAGCCAAACGGACATGAAAGCGGACTGATCTTGGGTAGCGGACGCACGAGTGGCTCTAATGAGCCATTTATGCATCCGGCAGATATAGCAGGACAATAGCGGCTCATGGACATGCTGTTTAATTATCTTGGTCTCCTGACGTATCGGAGGGCATAATTAAGAACTAGATTAAGTATAGCTCTAATTAAGCTAAGCTAATTGTAGTTAGACATAAGTTAGATTTAGTTAGTAAATTAAGTTAGCTTTTAAGCATAATGTTTCTAAGTTGACCCCAGGTATTGTACAACCTGGATAGTATTTTACCATTGTAAGCCAAAAACAAAATAAATAAATGTTATACAACATATTAAATAATTTGCAGGTCAAAATAGAAAAGCCGTTAAATTAGAGATTTTTTATCTTAAATATTTCTTAAGCTAAGTAACTTATGTACAATTTCAAAATTAATAAATAATATTATTAGTGTCATTCTAGATAAAAAGCTATGTTTTAATCTACGGTAGTCTTAACTAAGACTACCAAGCAGCTGGGAGTCAAAATCTCTGTACATTACTTTAAGCGTAAATTAGATACGGAGATCTGGTTGTCGACTTGGTTGCGGATATGCGATATCTGCGATCAAATTCATTGTCTGTGGACTAGTTCAGATCGAATTTATTCGTATATATCGTAAGTCTGCAATCAAGTCGGCAACTAAATCTCCGTGTCTGTGGGCCACTCTAGTTCCCCCGTTTCTTGAGTATGTCTGCATTGTCTGGAATCCTATTTTTGATATTCCATAGCGATAGATCCGAATCTCTCTAAAAGCAATTTTTGCTTTTTTCATTGAGAGGTGTATGTAATGTACAAAGTAGAAGCTTTGTCCAATAAGACCACTCTCAACAACTCAGAAAGACGTCATGTGATCGTGCATAAACATCATACGGGGTATGAGGACAGCGAGCCCTTTAAAAGGTGCTAAAAAATATGTAATGTTTTTGGAAAACATCCCCGTCCATTTCCAAGCCCAAACTTAAGAGTGGACCTCCAAGGTACTTATATCCAAATACCAAATTATATCCCAAAAAATTAAAAAATTTCTTCCCAGTCATATAATTTAATCTAGTTTAAGATATGTGATTAATTGAATTTAGTTTATGGTGATGTTATGTGTTGTTAATATGCCTAGTTTTGTTTTGAAATAAATTCTCACAATATTTTCAACTTTTCATTATCATTTTGAAATTAAAAATATTTTAGATTCTAGTATAAGTAGATAAGAGCATGCAGTAAAATTTGAAAAAATGATTTAGTGGGTTAAAGTTTTAGAAGCTAGCCGATATCTAGCAGAAAAATTAAGATAGATACCCTGTAGTTGGAACAATATTTCAAAAGAAACATACATTAATGACCAACTTGCGAAATTATTATCTATCATAAGCAGTCACCGAAAGTTAGATATCTTTTTTTTTTGTTAAAAAATCGGTATCAACAAACGATTAATCTTTGCTTTCATGCAGTGTCATAAAACTGAATGAAGTATGCGCTTCCAAGAATCGGTTGCATGTAAAAAGCAGTTCAAAAGATTACGAGTGAAATTTCTTTACTCTTACAAATCGCAGTCAAAAAGATATCTGAGTTTTTTTTCTATCAATAAAGGACAATGTAGTTACAGTATTTGTAATATACTGCGAAACAACAGTGTTAGATTCGGCTGTTGGCATTAAAACTTCAAAACATATATCTATAGAATAGATAAATTCATAAGATAAAAATAAATTCCTAAAATAGTAAAGCAAACATACCTTTTCTTCTGGTATTCCATGATTGACCAAAAACGCTATTCCCTTATCGGTCAGCGCTTTATGTAGTTGACTTGACACCCGTGTCAGAACTGATTTTACAAATGCATCTTCAGAACCTGCAAACAAAAGTCAAATATTTAAATCATAAAATGATGTGGATTCATTCAATTTAAGACGAATAAAAGAATCGTAATAGAAATCAATATAATTCAAATATATTTCCAAAAATAATGCAAAAAACTGATGTTATATTATCAGTGTACAAATTTCGTTGTTAAAATCATTAAAGAAAAATTAATAGCTTGCAGGCCAAAGAAGAAAGGCATTGGATATGAATTTATAATTTAAATATATAATTTCGTTGCTTTAAGCATGAAGAGATGCTCCATAAAGCTAATTTTTTTCCAGCACTTGAATTCGTGTTTCCTTTCCAACGTTGGACTTGAAGTGTATATTAGCCTCAAGTTGTTGTTGGACAAGATAGGCATTAGTTTCAATTAATTTAATTGTTTTTTTTTTTGCAATGCCTCCTAGTTCTGTTGTTAAATTTATAGCAGCAATCCACATGTAGATATTGAAGAACTGATAAAAATCCTATCTGAAGCGAAAATCAAAGCAACATCTAGTAAGCAGGTAAGGGTTCAGAATTAATCGTGGATCTCTAAAAGCGTTATTGACATATCCAGACTTAAACGAAAGCCTATAAAATGTGGAAAGTTGATCCCAATAGTGTGATGAAACCACAAAACTACCAGCATCTAAAAAACCAACAAAATCGATTAGTAAAGGAAGAGAAAAAGAAATGTTACGCTAAAAGATTCGAAGCTTCATACGGAAATAGCGCTAAGTACTGGAAAATAGTAAATGAACTGGCTAAAACACAAAAAGGCACTTCTCGGACCGCAGCATGTATCAAGGAATTACAGATAGATGGATCATTGATTTCCTCTAGTGAGGCAATTGCGGATCACTTAAATAAATATTTTGCAGCGATTGGGTCAGATATCACGCAACATTTTCTTCAAATATCTGAACAACACCATTTTTCAAAACCAAGTCAAACATCTAACATACATTTGAGACCAACAATAATTAATGAAGTGGCAGAAATAATCGACAATTTAAAAAACGGCGTTTCACCAGGTATCGATAATATAACATCAGGAGACATCAAAATGTTTAAGCAGCAAATAACTAAGGTTTTAGTGAAAATCATCAACAGCCACTTACAAGCCGGTACATTCCCGGTATGCCTTAAATTGTCGAGATTAACACCAGTTTTTAAAGGAGGTGATCCTTCCAATCCTTCAAATTATCGTCCAATAGCAGTCATCAGTGTGCTAAGCAAAGTGTTTGAAAGAGTAATAAAGGCTCGAATAATTGATTATCTCAAAGAAATATCAGTTTTCGCTCCAATGCAGTATGGTTTTCAGGAGTACAGCAGCACTATTGCGGCTACCCTTGACGCGATTCAGTTTATAAATCAATCACTGGATAAAGGTAATTACGTGGCAGCAATTTTCCTCGACCTAAAGAAGGCTTTTGATACCATTGACCACGAGATTTTGTTTCTGCGACTGGAAGAGTATGGGATTTGCATGAAATTTAAATCTGTTATTGAAAACTACTTGTTGGATAGAAGAATAGTGACAAAACAAGGAAGCTACACACCAGTCAGGAATGTTCTATAAACAAAGGCATTCCACAGGGATCGATCTTACGGCCTATACTTTTCCTTATCTATGTGAACAGCGTTCAAGATCTCAGGCTTTCTGGTAAGGTAGTTTTGTTTGCTGACGATACGCTCCTGTTATATACTGGAAAAGATGAGACAGCCATCCAAAGTACGGTAAATATGGATTTGGGTAAATACTTGAGGTGGCTGCGCCAGAGTAAACTCGTTATAAATGTCCACAAAACTAAATACATTATGTTCCAGCAAAAAAATAAACGCCCTATTAATCCATGTATTCAAATTGATGGAGTTCAACTGGAGGTCGATTTAATAAAATACCTGGGATTGATTTTGGATGAAAAGATGTCCTGGACCCATCGCATCAACTACATCAGGAGTAAAATCGCACCATTTATCCCAACACTGAGAAGACATGATTTCCTGGAAAAACGCACTCAACTTCTAATCCTAAGCGCGTTTATCTTGTCTACTGTTAAATATGGAGCAGTCTTGTGGAGCCAAACATCTAAGCATAACATTGTGCTAATTGGGAGACTTGTCACTAAGGCGATAAAGGTTATATTTAGGTTGCCGACCTTAACACCAACGGGCGACGTGTACACTCGATCAGGGTTGTTGAACATCCCACAGATTATTAATCTTGAAAGAGGCAAAATAATTTACCAAATTATAAACAACGGGCTAAATTGGCCAGATATTCCTCGAACTGTTGGAGAGTTAACTAGCAGAGAAACAAGATCAGCCAGCAACCTTTTAGTTCGTAAACCAAGAACGGATAGATTAAAGCTAGATCCCATACAACAGGCTATAGCTTTCTACAATACATTGCCAGATCCGTTAAAGAACACAAGCAATATCGTGACATTCAAAGAAAACTTCAAATTGCACATAAAAAATTAACAACGCACAATGACGAATAGCACCAGAGTTTTTTGTATACTTTTCTCTGGACACAAGTCAATGAAAACAATCATAAGTTAATAAAAGTGAGTCTATCATATTGAAAAGAATTGTGCTGTCCCTTATACCAACAAACTAGTTGTCTGGGAAGCACTATGAAAAAACTTACTGGAGGATAAAGATGGTGCAGATAGACTGTGTACGCTGATAGAATGATGCAGAGAGTGGAAGGAAGGAGGAAAAAAATCATATTCGCCCAAGCGAGGTGATTTGTTGGCATTATCGTTTGGATCATTCACCGAGGCTGTTGCATTGTGTTTCACTTTTTTGCAGGAGTATCGACGGAGCGCAATTGAATTCTCTAAACGGGCAACAGAACAATAAAATCCTTAAAAACCCAAGATTTCGAGTGGACACATAATTAAGAACACATAAAAATTAATTTCAAATTACAAAAAAAAAAATGAGTAACGTGTAGGGAAACCCTTCTACTTCACAATCTGATGTAGGCGATTCGGCATTATTGTTATAAGGCTATTCCGTCTCCCCATTAGTGTGGATGCTCATGCTCCTTTCACCGCTTCGAAGACCAAGTCTATGTTTGTAAAACTTCTTACTGCTATGGCTTGTTCTATGTCTCTCTACAAGTGCTCGATTGGATTTAAGTCTGGGCTCGTTGAGGGCCAGTCTAGAACGGTGACGCTGTTGTCATTCAGAAACTTTCTTCTATGTTTTGTCGTATGTTTGGGATCATTGCCGTGCTGGAAATTCCATATAATAGGAAGATATTCTTCAGCCAATAGCAACATTACATTTTCGAAGATGTTAACGTACTTTTTCTTGGTTAATATTCCTTCTAAACGGAGTATTGGTCCAACACCAAGCCATCACCAAACAAACTTCGCCAACATTGATGAAGTCTAATTCCTTACTTTTTGGTCATCTTACAAATCTCCTACCATCAGGATCATTGCGATTTATTTTCGTTTCGTCGCTCCAAAAGATGAATTTCCACTTATATTTCCAGGCCAAATGTTCCTGTGTTCCATTCTTATCTTCTGATTAGCTGATGTTACCGGGGGTTTCTTCCTGGCTACACTGCCATGCAGTCTGGCTCTGACCAGACGCTTTTTGACTGTTCTCACCGAAATATCGCTACTTTCGCGAATTAAAAGTCGTCAATGAATTTCGGCAGTTCATCTTTTTGGGCTCCGTTTTGATGTGCGGGAAATGCAAGTGTTTTTTTTTTTCAAACTGATCATAACGAATTTGCATGACCTGCCTATTTATAGTAAAATAAGGTGTTTCTAATTACGTGTCCACTCGAAGTCTTGGGTTTTCCTGAACTTTATTGGCCTGTGGTCCTTTTTAGAGGTAGTAGGGCTAACCATTTGCCATTATATATATATATATATATATATATATATATATATATATATATATATATATATATATATATATATATATATGTATATATATATATATATATGTATATATATATATATATATATGTATATATATATATATATATATATATATATATATATATATATATATTCTGCTTGCAAAATACTCCACCGACGTTCAGCAGATGTCTGGCCGACTTTTCAGACGTTTCAGCTAAGCTAATCACATAAGAGCTCCATGGGATTGAGATCAGGGTGACTGTGGTGGGCAAACCATAGCTTTAAGAGCTCCCTCGGTTGATAACTGGTTAAAATACTCTCTGCAGATTTTCGAAGAGTGCTTCGGGTCATTTTCATGCTGAAATATGAATCCTTTTCATGAAATACGCAGTCCAGATGGCAACATTTCGGTTTCGAGAATATCCGGATAGTGTTCGTTCTTCATTATTCCTCGGATTCTGCAGATGTTACCGAATCTATCTCCACCGAAACAACCCCATATCATAACAGAACTACCACCATGTTTCACGGAAGACACTAAACATTGATCGGATGTTCTCTTTCTTACTGACCTGCGAACAAAGACCCCTCGTCTCGAGCCGAAAGCTTCGAACTTTGACTCGTCACTCCACAGAACTTTTTTTCAATCCTGAAATGTCAAATATTTGTGCTGCTTAGCCCATTCCAGACGCTTCTTATTTTCGGCACTTAACAATGGTTTTCTAACAGCTATCCGACCACGAAGACCTGCTGCTTGAAGTCTGCGTTTGTTTTTGAAATTTATTTCTGCAGAATGCAATTTTATCTCTTTTCAACAATACTGTTTATGTCGACTTTTATTTGCAAAAACATTCATTCCGCTACCGTACTAGATTTTCTAAATGAGGTCATTATGTGTATTCACGGAGACCAAAAATTTCATCATCTGAGTCACCGTACAGAAAAAGACTTCTTGAACCTTACCACAATACCCAACAATAACTTCTATAAAATATGAAAACCAATTCTTTGCAACAGTATACAGTACCCCGCCATTGAATTATGACTGATTGCATTTCTGAAGAATTTCGATAATTTTTGAGACCTGAGTGTCATTTTTGCTATTTTTTTCTCGGTAAAGGGGTAGTTATCTATTTGTTGGGTATTCCCTATACCTGTAAGTTATAAAATGGGTAATCCCAAATTGCCAGATGTTCAAAGAAATCAGCAATTATAAATAAGTGCAAAAGTGCATTCCTTATCATTTTAAGTTTGAAGCGTGTTCGAGACAGTTATCAAAGTTATAAATATTCAAAGTGAAAAAAAAAAACAAGTAGAAATAGAGTGAACTTCAAGTAAATGACATTGGAAGTTTCGGGAAATTGAGAAGTGAATTGAAGTTACTATTATTACTAAGTTAGTGATATAATTTAGACAATATGGGTAAAACGGCTGATATTTCGTCAGAAAAATGCGCAAGTTGTTTTTTTTATTGAATGAAAAGAAGTCAAGCTATGCCGAAATTGTAGGAATTTCGAAATTCTCCGTGGTCAACATTGCCAAAACTGTGCGTAGCTCAACCGATCCAACAACGGCCCCTAGGAACAAACGAAGAAAGAAGAACAACACCGAGAACGGATAGAAGAATCATGCAGAATGCTCTGCTCGAGCGCAACGCACCAGCTAGGGCTATTTTGAACGTCAGAATATCGCTGATAACTTTGAAACGGCGATTCAAGGAAAACAACCTTTCATGTAGGCGGCTCGCAAAAAAACCAAAACCAACCAAAGTTATGCACAAACGAAGACTATATTGGGCGAAAATACACAGCAGCTACGGGAGTGAATACTGGAATAAGGTAAATTTCTTTATTTAGCATATCTCATTTCATATCGTCGGGTGTACGCCAAAACCATGAATGTGCTTTTTTGGTGATTTTCAGTTTTTCATGTCACTGTACGCGAAATTCTTATACAAACAATTTGCCAAAACCGGAAATGTAAAATTTCATTTTATGCCCACACAAAGTCAAAATTTCAATTTTATGAATTACCTAAAAACTAAGTATTTGCCAAATGCGTTACACCAAAATCATGAATGTGCAAATTCATTGTTTTAGTGTAACGAAATAGTATTAGAATATTATCTCCCTTAATTCAAAAAAAAATGTTTCTTATATTTTAAAACTGATTTATAATATTACGTCAAATTTTGAAATTGATTTTACTCGAAATAGCATTTTAGCACATTCATGGTTTTGGCGTACACCCGACGATATGTCATAGGAAAAGACAGCCTCACGAATCATTTAGCTTTTCTAAAACTAATTTTTTTCTAGGTTATCTTTAGTGACGAATGCAGGTTGGAAGCAGTTACGGAGAGTAAAAAATTCGTTCGAAGGAGGCGCCACGAGAGATATTCAGAAGATTGTGTGGTTCGGACAGTTAAACATCCACCCGCAGTGATTACAAAATGGCCTCTTTCCTTCTCAATACATAACTCTAATCTGCGAACTAATGATTGTCTAACTCTTCTAAAATTATAACTATTATTTCTTATAGTCACAGGCGGACTGAATTCTGCTCCAGAGGTCTTCTCTCGAGTTCACAACAGAACCGTAGACCACAGCTAATGGATTAAGATCAGGTGACCGCGGAGGCCAAAGAATTGGACCTCCGCGACCTATTTTGTCCATTGAATTTTTCGTTCAAGTAAGTTCTCACTACCTGAGAATAATGTGGTGGCGCACCGTTGTGCTTAAAGTACATATTCCTTCTCAAGGAGAGAGGGATATTATCGACCAAAATTTCTTCTAATTCAGTTTTCAAAAATGAAAGATATGTGGTACGATTCACTTTTGGGATTTCGAAGGGACCAAGTGTGGTGTTTTAAAAGTATAAAGTTACTTCCCTAACTGGTCACCATGCATGTAATATTTGCATGGCGAATTTAACCGCCTCTTTAGCAATACCACAATGCATTAGTGACCATTCAAAATTTGTTTGATCGTGGTTTCAAAATTGACTGGACTATGATTCTAAAATTGACTGGAATCAACACCTGTAGTATTCAATGTTGTCAGCATCGTATTATAGCTCGCAGGGTCGTAAGCTGTAGGATCGGAATTCATGTTGGCAGCAAAGTCGCCGTGTTATGCTTTATGTGTAGTTTCCTCGGTTATAAACTGTAATGTCCACTATTCGAAAATTTGTTGTTCCAGTACTCGAAATCCGCATCGCTAGAAACTCGTAGGATTGACTTTCCAATAATATGCAATTGTTGTCTTTGTACACTTGCAAAATGTTGTCGGGCTCCAATCTAACAGGCGCTCGAAAAATGTACGACCGTAACTCACAGAGTCGTAAGTGGGAGGTTCGTCAATCACAATATCGTGATTCACAGGAACGTTTGGTCAAAGGATCGCCATGTGGTGTTTTAAAAGTATAAAGTTACTTCCCTAACTGGTCACCATGCATGTAATATTTGCATGGCGAATTTAACCGCCTCTTTAGCAATATCACAATGCATTAGTGACCATTCAAAATAAAACTAATTTCTTTTATTTTGAATTAGTCTGTTTCGGGATGCCAAATCGCTCGGCAACCAATCAGACTAATTCAAAATAAAAGAAATTAGTTTTATTTTGAATGGTCACTAATGCATTGTGATATTGCTAAAGAGGCGGTTAAATTCGCCATGCAAATATTACATGCATGGTGACCAGTTAGGGAAGTAACTTTATACTTTTAAAACACCACACAAGCAAATAATTGTCAACTATCCCACACTAAACATTTATTTTAAAGCTACTTTGATTATGCCCTTCTATTCTCCGCTAAATGAGGCTTCATCGGTAAATAGCATTTTGCTGTTATTTCCGGCCTCTGCTGATGCATCTAGCGGCAAAATCCAAGTCGCCGTGCAGTATCTCCAACTTGTAATACTTGTACCACTGTATAATGGTACGGATACAGCTCCAACTTTTTGAGCTATTCTCCTAGTGCTGTTGTTCGGATCTGAATTTACCATCCGCAGTATATCGTCTTCTACGTCTTGATGTGTTCTTGATCCAATCTATTAGAAGGAAATTTCCCACGTTCTCTTATGCGCCTGTCTGTATTCTTAAAAGTTCTGTTGTGAGACGGCTATATCTTTCATGATATAGCTGTCTGACTAGCCTACAGTTTTTTTTAGCTTCGCCATAAATCAATTGAGTATTTGCGTATTCTTCATTTGAAAAAGACATAATGAAAGCTAGAAAAGTCGTTATTAGTTCCTGAATTTTCAAGAGGTGATACAATAGTTTGCAAAAGATTTAGATAAATTACCTTTACTTGAAAATTATAAGACTTTCAATCACAAAAACAATTAATAATTTTGAATCTTTTGAAAATAATGAATGAAAAATGCAAAAAGATAAATTTTGGAATATCCGTTATTAATTAAATGTTCCAAGAATTATTTGCAAATGATAACAAGTGAGGTCTCATTTGAAAGGTAATTATAATACATTTTTTTAGATAAAAATAATTAGAATCCACAGGGTTTTTCAAAAGTTAAAAGCAATCATTTCCACCAGGATACATTCAAAGTCGACAAATCTTTCAAGGGCTATAGCTCGTTAGGGGGCATCCTATGTAGAACAATTTTTGCACTAGCTCAATTCAAGGTATCACGTGGTACACCTAGGGATTCCAATCCCGTAACAGTTTTTCAATCCCGGGATTACGGTTTTTCAATCCCGGGATCCCGGAATCCCGGGATTTTCGACATTCTATTTCACTTGGTAAATTTTCGCTGGCACAACGTGGAATCTGGAGATGGCTTAGCATACCAGATAGCTCGGTACATTGACGCTCTTCTATTCGGTCAAATATTGCATTTTTGATCAAATATGGCAAGAATGGACCGTTTTTCTCCTAACTACCTAAATAAAAACCTTAACAAAGCATTAGCAGTGCATACATTTGCATCTCTCCGACAAAAGGCCTGCACAGTCAATTTTACTGGGAGTAGAACTTCAATCATTTTCTGAATCAAATCAAACTCAGTTACCTCTAATCGATCTGGATATTGTAGGTCTATTAATGTCTTCTGTATACTATTTTTCAAAATGGAAAACCGTTCGTGCATTGTCAAGAGACTAGTCTACCTTGTTTTGCAATCCAATAGAGGAGACAGTTCTTTGCCTTGCTCGGATTATACATAGTTTTGAAGATTTTTTAAAATATAAAACTACCTTACGAACTTTCTTTATGTATGCGCTGATGTCATAGTCGTTTGTCAGATCTAGCGTGTCTTCAATGTAGAAAACTGATTCAGGACCGTCCGAATCTTCATGGTCGTCGTTCAGACTATGAGCAGTTTCATCAGCTCTATAATCTGGAATGGACCTCCTATTATAGAGAACATCGCAAACTGCCAAGTGAATGCTGTGCGCGACACAAATATGTTACTCTGCATCAACTTGTCTGCCTACTTTTCGTAATCATTTGAAGTGACGAATACACTAAATGCGAAATAGTCCATACTTATTTATTTACAAACCCCTTTGTATTATCTTGCTAACTGTTGCATCGGTTTGTTTTGCTCTATTCTTTACGCATTTTGATGTGTACCTGCATGTTAATGGCTTCCTCGTGCATATGGATTCTATTTGCACTTTTCGAGTCCTGCCGTAATTTGATTGCCGATTATGCTTGACTCCCGGCCCCAAAATCCTGGCCAATGTCTGGTCCCGAATATCCCGGGATTAGAAACCATCAATCCCGGGATTTTCGGGACCAGAATTGGTGGGGATCTCGGGATTGGATTCTCTAGCGTACACCCCAAGGCACCTTGTTCTGAATCACTCTGTATAATGGCATATATAAGTATACACAGTTGCATGCATATGCACAATAAATAAAATATTTAGTGTGGAAACTGGTCCATTCACCCTATTCTACATATGGCCACTACTTCTTTGATAATTATCTGAGTTCCAAAGTCGGAATTCAGCCGCGTTAATCTAATAAGAAAAATTCTTCTCGATTCTCTTTTGAATTTCATCTTATCGTTTATATGGATAAACTCAACAACCGTGTTCGTCACCAGTCGCGTTTTTTTATCTCTGTCCAGAGTTGGTTAAGATAGTAGCATTGAAAAAAATAATATTATCTCAGTTATTTCTTTCAATGCTACTGTTCTAACCAAATCTCGATTGAGGAGCAAAAAACACGACTATCAGTTTTGTGAGAACTTTAGAAATCGTATGAAATTTCTGAATTTTGATAACATTTAGCAGCGCAAATGAGTAATATTATTACAAAATTGTCACAAAATAATGAAATTCTAATCTATCATCCAGGAACTTTGCCACAAATAAGGATGTGCGAAAGGAAAATGTCAAAAAGTTGATGGTACACGAATCAACATCCCCGACCCTCTTCTTCTGAAAAGTCTAATTGAGTCGTATCGTGCAAATGCCCACAAAGTATTTCGGATTGCATCGGATATCGGATGGAATAGTCTCGCGTGTTTATCTGAATATCGCTAACTTATTTCTTTATGACTCGCTATGGATAAGTATATAACCAACTACGATTTTTTGAAGTTGATACGGAGAAATATGAAAAGTAAACAGCAGCCATCTAGCTAGCACAATATAAGCGAGAGATAAAACAAAACAAACGTTTTTCGCTCTGATAATGATACATTACTTTAGCTTTCGGTTTGTTGGCTGTAAATCGTTGAAAAATCCAAAAAAAATCATTTCATATACCGGCAGGTAAGTAAGTAACTAATTTATGAAAATAAAGCAGAGGGTGTGGTTGGACTTTGTTACATATTGGTAGCAAAAATTAATTCCGCTAATCTGCCCAGATGAGATATGCACGCAATACATTGAAACTAAAGTCTTACAAGAAACCAAATCTCGTTTTCTAGCAATAGAGTATAGTGATCGAGAAAACTGATTCTGATGACTAATACAAGCAATGCTTACCGCAATGGGCCAAGTCGATTATTGGAATCTGACTTTTAGATAATAGCGTATCCATTCTTCGCTGGGCTGCTTAGTATCTGCTCATAACACACGACCGGCACTTTGAATTGAATGCATTCGTCACAACAATAATTACACGTGGCAAATAGCCGCTCGAATGCTCACTAAACAAACGAAATAAAGATTGCCAAGGGGACAGATCGCCGAACAAACTTTTCGCGTTTTCCACGGACTCGGCGGCGCCTTTGTTTTGATAAAACTATGTCGGATTGGCTTTAGTGATTACTCTAGCCACAATTGCCGCTGATTATATCACGCAACCGCCACGAAATCGTTTAAGTTTTCCACATTCGTCACTGACCCTCGTATCGTTGGTTGTTTACTTCGAAATAATGGAAAGTGTGATAAAATGCACGAAAGAACTACACTTGCTTACTTCTTCTTTCGTCTTTGTTACATATTTGTTAGCACCTTGGTCACTTTTCGATTATCACGAAGGTGTACGACGATAACGTAATCTTTATAAAAAAAACACATGGTCTTAATCGCGACTCGGCAAATTTACGATTGAATAACGTTAATCAGGAGGAAATATAAAATTTAAAATGCACAACCGGAAGATCGGACTTTTTACAGGGAAACCGTTAACCGGCCAATTTTGTCACTGTCACTACACCGAATGGCTTCCAATGAATACCTTCACTACACAATGCCAATTGTCATTCAACCTTTCCCTTTTGGATCAGTTCCGATTCGACTTGATCTTCGTTTCTCGAAGACGAGCTTGGAGAATTCCAGAGCCAAGGCCAATGTACTTGTCATGTGTTGCATGAACATTCCGCCAGGTAAGAATTTCCCCAGAAGAGGAATTTTGCTGCCGGTAGCTACCTGAAGCCGTCAACAAGAAACTGAACAGCTGTGTCGTAACAGTGGTTCTAAATGCATGCGCAGTCGGCTCAATTGTAAATTGAATTCGTCAATATGCGCACCTAAGATATGCATTATAACATTTTGTTGTTGTTGGGTTTTCGACAATTCTATTTATATGAACAACTAATTTTCAGGTCGTACCACTTCACATGCAAGCAAGAGTGTCCGTCGTCCATCCTAGACAAAAACCCACAATTAAGTTTTGGGAAGCTCAGTGTGTTAATGAACGCGGCACCAGTGCTGCCGCTAGTTTTATATTTGTTGAAAGTTCTACTACATTTTAATAAATTCTGGTACTCATTTTTTATGATTGTATCAAACCCGGAAAAACGCACTCCATTTCCGCGATGCCGTATTTATAGGAAAATAAGAATTTATATTATTCGGAGAATGTTATTAAAGAGATATGCCAGAATTATTACCTTCGTATATCAGGAAAATCTCGCATTTTTGTGATGTCATATG
This sequence comes from Nemotelus pantherinus, assembly GCA_963978885.1. Classification (NCBI taxonomy): domain Eukaryota; kingdom Metazoa; phylum Arthropoda; class Insecta; order Diptera; family Stratiomyidae; genus Nemotelus; species Nemotelus pantherinus. The sequence goes on from OZ022265.1 coordinate 24,598,512, forward strand.
GCATCACTAGGAAGGAAACTTCAAAATTGTATGCTGTGTGCACAGAAGCTGTGTGCAAATATAGACAAAGTTTTACACTGAAGGGATAAGATAATGATAAATAAAAAATTATCACGATCGATAGAAAGTATAGCAAATCACAAACAATTGACTCAATTGATTTCAAATCGTCAAAGCCTTTTTGAATTTTCAAATTACCAGAAACTTTGACAGAACCATTAGAAAACTAAATCTACCTATCGGGAAGCACTAGTACTAACGACCATCTCACGGCAAAGTTTGTGTGAGTTTGTGCGCGGTTTTTTCGGTGTCGGGTTTACATTGGTCAAATCAATACATAAAATTCATCCCGATTATCATTTAAAAGTTAATCTTAGCGTACACATTTGGTGGGTTCCATTTCCGCTAATTTGCACTCCTAAGTATTTAGCAGTGGATCACCAAAGGAGCGCTTTTTTGACATAGGCAGATTCTAACCTTCAAAATGGTACGACGTGTTCAAATGCAAACAGATTTACAAAAAGGAAGAACATTCCAAGTAAGAATAACAACAATAAATATAAAATATTACAACAGCTAGTGGAATCCCTTTTCTGAAATTATCAGTAGTTTTTCGAATTATCCAATCGCAAGAACTTTCAAAATGACTGAAATAATGTTCACTAGCAATGATTGGGTTCGAGCCTAATTTCTATGTGTTTGTGTGTAGGAGAGTAATTTGCAATGTAACATAACCGATTTTGTTATAGTTTTATGACAAATTGATTCGCCCCAAACTGGAATCTGACATCAAACAGCCGATGAGCTAAATTGAAAACAAACTCTCCATCTTCAAACACAATATATTTTGTTTAAAATGTAGCACATTGACTGATATCCCGCATAGCTTAAGACACTGCATCGTGCGTATCGAAATTGGGCAAAAGCAATCAATTTATTTGTTTAAGCCAGATGTTTTCGAAACTGGATGCAATCTATAAATCACAATATCCAAACGCTTTATATCCCCAATCAGGCTTACTTGATCGATTGGTCCTCGGATTTGTAATTAGCAAAACTTGTGTCTACGACCAACTATTCAACTACATACAACTTAAAATAGGGATATCATTGCGATAACTAGCTTTAATTGCTATGAAAAAATATTTAAAAAATTACACTCTGAAATTTGTATGCAAAACGGCAGCACTGTAACGGCATGGATGTTGTGCTCATTTGATCGACGGAAGCTGACTGAGAATTTCCGGCGAATATGCGAATGTTTGAAAATTTCGGTTGGCTGTCGGTTTTTGTCGATCATTAATGGACATACAGATATCGTATACTGCCAACTTTTTCATGAAGTGATTGTTTCACGTGTTTTTATAATCTAGAAATTCTAAAAAAATCTTTTATTCGATTAAAAAATGAATTAAAGTCTAACCAAAGGCATGCGCTGCTTTAAATATGTCCTTTATTTTTCAAACAGAATCGTAGCAATAAAAAAAGTTCATAGTTATTTTAAATCAAATCATTGTAATACTGTGCTCCAAGTTAATTTGTCCTTTCCGGACGCGTTGTTGAACACGCTGAAAAAAAAACAATCGTTAGGCTTATACGATGGAACCACTAAAAACACTACCTCATTAAAAACGTGTAAAATAATTCTATTAGTCACTTTTCTCTTTTCATTTTTCAAATTGTTCTTTCTTTCTATCACCTCTGGAAGCTGCGAATACTTTTGCTTCGACATCCTTTTCATTTCCTGAGATGCAAATATTCGTGTTTGCTCTGAAAATATACAAATAGGGATTATTACGTTGCATATTGAAAATACACAAACATGGAATCTTCATATGAATTAGAATGGACGCTAATATTCCATAGGATGTGGGTTTTGTACGGTTACAGGAATCAATATAAGTTTAGTTTCCGCAGAAACGTAATTTCAAATTATGTTTGATAGACTCTGGGAATCTGTTGATGGTGTGGATGTGAAAAAGACTGAATATGGGTAGCGAGTAGATCGTTGACGGCGGTTGTGTTTTTCTGGTTTTGGTCATCTTGAGAAAGATGAAGAACTGCATTAAGTGTTAAGCAAAAGCTTGAAATTATTGATTTGGTGAAGCAAAACGTTTACAAGGGAGAAATTGCAGAAAATTTAATTGCAACAGTTCTACTGTTACAAGGATTTTGCAGAAAGAAAATAACGTATGACGAATCGCTTCACAAAATAAAAACATAAAAAGACAAAGAATACGAACAGGACGTTATGATGAAACTGACAAGGCTCTAACAAGCTGGTTTAATAAAATGCGGGCTCGAAACGCTATTATAATAGGCCCATTGCTTAAAGAAAACGTTCTGAGATCTCCGGAAACATTAAATATTTCTAATTTCAAGGCAACCAATGGCTGACTTTGGCGATGGCAACAAAAAGAAAATATATCATTTTACCGCGCTCATGGCGAGAAAAAAAACTCTGCAGATGAACCGGCAGCATCATCATGGGCGAAGAACATCCTTCCTATCAATGTTAATGATTATTCGGAAGTAGATAAATTTATGAAAGTGGTCTCGCTTTTAAGGCTCTACCATTAGGTACGATGGCGAGAGGAGGAGAAAATATAAGAGGTGACAAACTAAGAAAAGATAGAATAACAATTTTTTTCATTTGCAATATGGATGGGACCGAAAAATTTATATATGCAAAGCCCAAAAATCCGTATTGTTTCCCCGGGGGGAATCAGCTCCAGTGCCGTACCATCATCAGTATAAAGCTTGGATGACTGGAGAATTGTGAACCAAGTTGAACTTTCAATCTAAAATCAAAGCTGGAAATCAAAATCGCCAAATCGCTTATTTGTGGATAATGCGATGTGTCATCATTTGCATGCTGGGTTCAAACTAGAAAATATTCAATTTTATATGTTGCCAGCGAACACAACGTCCATCACTCAGCCACTAGATATAGGAATAATTCGATGTTTTAAGGCTTATTACCGAACAACTGTTTTTCTAAAACAATTTCTAGCTATCAGTGCAGGGCACACTTCCTTCGAATATGCGAAGAAAATAAATTTGCTTGATGCGTTGCACATTACGAAACAAGCTTGAAATCACGTTTCTTCGCCAACGATTAAAAACTGCTTCAAGAAATCTGGCTTCTATAAGGGTGACGAACAAACCGCTTTGGATAAATGTGCAATAATAAACGAAACGATTGACTTTCCTATTGCAGAGGATATATTTAACGAATATGTCAACTGCGATAACGACCTAGAATGTTTCGGCATCTTGACTGTGGAACAAATTGTACAAGAGGTTTTGGATCTAAATTAAGAAGAGGCTGAATTGATCGAAGACAATCCCGGTACATCAGTAAATATAGGAGTTGAAGATCGAACTTTATAAAGTCTGGTTGCAATTCAGGCTCTCAATACTCTAAATAAAAATTTAGAGTCAAAACAGTTGAACTTAAAAACTCTACAAGAAATAGAAGAACATTTTGTTAAATTAGCAGTCATTAACACAAGACAGATTTTTTTTTATAATAGAAATGGGTTCAATGTGTATTTATTTACGAAAATGAATAATTTTATATCTTTTTCCTGCATATTCATTAAAATGTTTAAAATGTATAAACATATTAATTTTGCGTCGCACATAATTTTTAAAGTTGTAACTGTCGGTTTCGTCGCAAAACCACGCTGATTCATGATTAATCTCTTGTTGAGTTAGGTTAGGTCAGTATGCCAATTATGGAGCATTTAAACAAATATTTTGCAGCAATTTGATCACACACAACTCAACATCATCATCATCATCATCAAATATTTGAAAAGCATCATTTTCTCTGCTTAAATGTATGCAATAGCACACGTTTCCGACCTACAATACCCGGAGAAGTTGCTAAAACAATGGAAAATTTAGCAAAATGATTTTTCTCCAGGGGCGGACAATATAACCTCAGAAGACATCAAAATGCTCAAGGACAAATTATTTGAAGATTTGGCAAAAATCATCAACAACCACTTAAGATCCGATACGTTCCCCGCATGTCTCAAATGTTCAAGATTAACATCTGTTTTTAAAGGAGGTCACATTTTGAAACCTCAAATTATTGTCCAATAGCCGTCCCTAGTGTGATAAGTAACGTGTTTGAAAGAATCATAATTGCTCGTATAATCAATTATTTTCGAGAAAACGTTAAATTTAGCTCATATACGGTACTGATTGTAAGAACACCGTAACAGGATTGCGGTTACTCTTGAAGCGGTTCTTACCATAAATCATTTATTGAACAAAGACAATCAATCATGTGGCCGCAATGTTCATTGTGCTAAAAACGACTTTTAATACCATTGATCACGAAATTTTACTTTAACGGCGTTTGCATGAATTTTCAATCCTTTATGAAAAACTGTTTACTGGATAGGCCGTCTTTCAATATGTCCGGCTTTCTGGTATATAAGTGAGTCTGTTGTATACTGGAAAAGGTGAGTCATCCATAGAAAATGCAATAAATGTGGATTTGGAGAAATGCTTGAGATGACTACGAAAAAGCAAACTTGTTACAAACGTGCGTAAGCTCAAATATATTGTGACCAGTGAGAGAGTCATGAAGACTCCACTTAACTGATACGAAGCAATTGGAAACATTTCAAAAACATGACAGGAACCAGTACTAACTACCATTTAATGCTGCAGTTGCTTGATAACAATGAGATTACCGAAAATCAACACGAAACACTATGAGAACATAAAATTAACATACCTCCTCCTTCACACTCACTGAGATTGATAGGGGAATGATCGACGCTATAGTGAAAAGTTTGAATATTGCCGAATACTCGATAAAACTTATTTCCGGACGCAAAAAAACCCCGATTCTTAAATGAATCGAATACTTTATATATATAAAATAAAGAATAAAAAGACGTAAACAAGCTATCAGTTGAAAAATCGACCAAAGTTGTCCTTTGGGGCCTATTTTCCGTGGACGTCATGCAGCTCAAGGCACACCTGCAGGAGCTAGATATTCCGGTCAATGACGTGAGATTGATACAAATCGGCTGGCGGTGATTAACGAACGGGCCTATTCAGATCACACTGTTTATCTACTATACTTTGACCGAAAGTCTGGAGTCAAAATTTCCGACCTATGTAAACACAAATCCATTCTGAAGCTGATGCTAAACTGGCGATACTATAAATATAATCGAACGGTCCCTACTCAATGTCGAAGATATCAACGCTGTGGAGACGGGTCAACTTCTAGTAACTTGCCAGGCAAATGCATAATATGCAGCGAAAGTTATACACATATTGCTTGTCCTTTAAAAAAGGAGACATTGATAAAATCCGTTTCGCCAATTGCTTGGGGAGCCATCTTTCATTTCGTCAACATTACTACATATGTGTAATGAATGCTTACTAGCGGGTGTTTTCCGGTCACCCTGGAAAGTGGCGCGACTTGCATTAATTGCAAAGGGAAAGGGAGATCCTTACACACCATCAGCGTACAGACCTTTCTGCAATGCTTAGCTAAGGGCGGCTATACCAAGAAAGGGTGACCTTTCGAAAAACCAACATGGACTCCGCAGTGGCCACTCAACAATAAGTGTCATCTGCGAAGTTATTAGCCCAGTAGATCGCACAGCGGCCGCTTATCATCGGGCTAGACCCATAGTGTTTTTGGTAATGCTGGACACCCGTAACGTTTTGAACTCGGCGTGATGGACAGACATATTGGATTCTCTTCAGCGACATTTTCAGATAGAGGAATACTTGCTGGCAATGATACGAGTCTACTTGAAGGATAGCCATTTGATTTATGAAACGAGTCAGGGAACTGTACGCAAAACTATTACAGCCGGAGCAGCACAATGGTCCATTCTTGAGCCAGACCTATGGAATATTGCTTATGATCGTATGTTGCGCCTCGAAATACCGGAAGACGTGCTCTTGTTGGGTTATGCCAATGATGTAGCTGCTGTCATCACATCTAGAAATCCTCACCTCGCCCAACTCAAACTTAATCAAGTATTGAGAAGGGCTGAAGGCTGGATGCAAAGCCATGGTCTCCAGTTGGAGATCGCAAAAACTGAGATTGTCATGCTGAAGAAGAGGGACCAGTAAAATTGGTTAAGTATCTTGGAGTGATGTTGGACTCCAAGCTGGCTTATGGAGAGCACACCCGAAAAATATGCGATATGGCGCTAATGGCTGTTATCTTGCCTGGGAGACGTAACGTAAGCTTGTTATGACGGTGGCTCATTCAATGCTGGCTGTATGGTGCGGTGATATGGGCCACTGCGTTGAGGTTTGAAATGTATCAAGTTAGGATGGCGAGAGTCCAGCGTAGGGGAGCGCTGCGAATTGCAAGCAGCCACAGAACAGTTTCAGGAAACGCCTTGTTAGTGATAGCGGGAGTAATCCCAATTGATCAATTGGCGAGAGAACGCAGGGAGGTGTTTGTGAACAGAGTAGAAGTGGGAAGAGAAATTTCGGCTGCTCAAGCACGAGCGCGCGAACGCTTAAGCTTTGGGAGGAGCGCTGGGCTATAAGCTCGAAGGGAGCATGGAATATTAGGCTTATTCGCGCCTTAACGCCTTGGATTAATCGCGACCACGGTGAAATAAAATTCTACCTGTGCCAGTTCCTATCGAGCCACGGTTACTTCAGGAAATACCTTTACAGAATGGGGAAAGTCAGGACGGAGTTCTGTGAGTATTGTGAAAAATTAAGGAAAGTGATGATTCTTTGCATACCTTTTTCCATTGCGCCCGCTTCAGCACACATTCTTTTCTCTACAATTGGCCCTGTGGCGCCGGAGTCAATCGTGGAAATGATGCTAGAGTCAGATGATGCTAGTGTCAGATGACGCCTGTGGAGCTGGTATTGCGTTTGAAAAAGGAGGAAGGATGCCTCACAGACTCCTGAAAGCCTGACAGAACGGAAGTAAGCCAATGGGACACCTGGTAGGTGCAAGTAACACGGCCGAGTTGAACTAATGCGAAAGCGGTTGATGTGCGAGTGATATTATTTAGTGAGTACGAATCTCACACAATCTTGTCACTTTCGCAGGATACTTATTGAAAATTTTTGACACCCGCTCCCAAAAAAAAAAATTATATTGGGAATTTATTACGTTAAGTAGAAGTAGTATATTTCCGACCGAAGACAGTTGTAGGTCAATAATGGAGAGTCTATCGTGTTTATAAGGACGCTTTCTTTTATACAAATACACCGGTTGTCTGGGAAGCACTATGAAAATATTATCGGATGAATATAAATGATGCACACGGACCATGCATACTGATAGTGTGATGGATCAAGTGGAAGGAAGGAAGAAAAAAATTAAAAAAACTTTCAGCGATCATGCTTAATACCTCCTATCATCGCTAGTTTCACAAAAGATTTTTCAGGTGGCGCAACTAATTTGCTTGTTATCATCAAACAAATAGAACCGCAAATTTGTGCCCGTTGATATAAATTAATTACTACATTAGTTTTAATATTGGGACATTTCAAGTTTTTTTTAAAATTATATAAGTTGAGTGAGAAAGTGTTTAAGTAATAAACGTATTTGAAGTAAAGATACTTACTAGCAGGAGGTGGAGGCAGTTCCTTGAATTTCGCGGGAATCGATCTCAATGAAGTATTCTCCACAATCTCTCGGATTTGTTCGTTTCGTTGTTGTCTCAGAGATCGCCGCTCGGTTAATATTGAGCATCGTTTCTGCGTGCTTTCGGTAAAGTCTGGTCTTTGTTTTTCTAAGTGCTCGCGTAAAGTCAGTTCTACCGGGGAACATGAGTTTCCGAAATTAATCACGTAAGCTAGAGACTCGGGATTCGCCTGAACTTGTTTATTGCGTCCGCGTGCATACGATCTAATCGTGGGGACTGTTTGTTTTCCAAATATATTCCCGGTAAGCAGAACTGAATCAGTGGTTTGTACTCCGACGCCAGTTCTGTTATCATACTGATGTGTGGTGGTTGTGGGAGACGAACCACTTTCCGGGATTGAAATCGACTCAGAAGATACGAAAAAACTCGATGATGACTTTGTTGTATTGGATCCACTATTGCTGGTTTTAGGTTTCGATTTTTCGCATGGCTCTGAATAATGAACGTTTTCTACGGAGTTTTCAGAATTGTCTTTCGGAGAATACGTTTTTACACATTTTTCTAAGAACTGACGTCTTCGGCTTCGTGCAAAATCTGCTACATTGCCCGGGAGACAGGTGGTTGGTGTTTCAAGTTTGGATCTCACATTTTTAATAGAGTCCAGCATATAGTCGCGCTTGGGAAATCGTTTCTCTTCTTGAATTTCCACTGCTTTACGTGTCTTAATATTCTTGTCAGTCTGTGTATCTGTAGGCTTCCCAAGGGGCTTGTCGTAGAGCATTTTATCTTCCCGGCGGATTTCTGAACGTATATGTTGATTTTTAGCGTTCAGTATTTCTTTTTCTGAGATGATTTTCGTTACTTTATATGGATTCGAACTACAACCAGCGACGGAAGTTGAATCTTCTAAACTCGAATTATTTGCTACGTTGTCGTAGATATTCCGTGAAAGATGTCCTTCCGTTGACGTGTACAGCCGCTTTTCTTCGTCTGGCTTGGAAATAATCCCTTTGGTGCTGGAGAGAAGTTGCATAAGGTTTTGCAAATGTTCTATTTCATTTTCAATCCAATTAAGGTGTAACTTCTGTTCGTTGGCAACAAAATTAACCAGTTCCCTCGGCTGGCAAGTGGAAGAGGAAGTCAGATGGCCGTTTGTCGCATCAATAGCGTTCTTTCTTTCTCCTGAAATGAGTATATTCGACGTAGGAACGAAACTGAGCGTGTTGCTTTTGCTTAACAAAACAGTTTTTGCACCTTTTTCATAATTTACCTCGGATCTTGTCATTGGGTCCAAGCATGCCTTTATGTAATCAGCATACTTTGTCGAATGTTCCGCTTCCAGCTCATTTAATGCGTCTTTTTTCTTTTCCCGATGTACATTTTCTGAAGACATGCTGCTTGCACCGGTATTAGAGGTATCTTCCGTATCGGCCAAGTGTACTGTACGCAGTCTATTAAAGGCCTGTTCCGGTATATTTTGCGGGGATATATCTTTCTGCATTACAATGTCAGAAGCAGTAGTAGACATAGAATTTTCGCTTTTAGAGCTCACATTCTTTTTTTGTTTATCTGTTTTGATAATTTTCGCAAATATTTTTTCCGCCAAATGCTTTTTTCTTCTGTACGACAGATTTTTCGACTCAATCAAACAACAAAGTAAGTTAATACCCATGTCTACGTCAACTGAATTCGTTTCGTTTAATAACGTAGTGCTTGATGCTGATGCACCCGAATCCAAAGTTGATGTTGTCTTCACATAGTTGCCTCGCTTGCTGCTTTTCATGGCTTTTTTCTCCGATTCAGTGCTTCTTTGTGTTGCACTACTCTCTGATTCAGCAGCACTTTGGTCTTTTAAAGAATAATTACTCATGCTGACCTGTATTTCTTTGCAAGTTACGTTCACAGGACTAACTTGTACACTCTTACTCTCCTTCGTTATAATAGTTTTTGGAGTACTAGCCCCCGAAATTTTGGAGTTTTTTAAGTGTTGTTCCTGATGGCAGTATTTATTCTTAATCGTCTCCAAAGTGTGACGCCAGGATTCCTTAGGAGATTCAGTTAACTTTACAGAGCTGATTGTAAGATTGTCCAGTTCGTTATCACGTCTCGATATAATTGATTTCGATGTAGTAGGTCGCTTTAATTTTGCGGAGCCCTGTTTTGTTTGTGTTAATTCTTTCGTATAACCTATATCTCCAAGCGAATCCCATTCTAAAAGCCTTTTATCCTTTTCGATGCGCTGCTTTCTTTCGCCGTTTCCTTGAGCTTTGATCTCATCCTGCAAATGTATCTTCTAAATAAATCATCCTTGAAAATAACCACATACATACGTCTAAATCTGTAGAAGAGTCCGTAAGTCTTCCCTCCGTTGCCGATAGACTGCAATTACTTTCTAATCTTTCAAATGATTCTGCTATATCAGCATTTTGACCTTCATTTCCAGCACAACTCAAATTATTTTCTGGAATAACCGCCTTACTGTCAGATGATGATCCCGATAAAAGACATTCGGCTTTGCTGCCCGACTGTTTCAGCCGCAAGAATTTTTTTAGCCGGCGATCTTTGCCAAATTTACGATAGTAATCTAACAGTGTTTCGCTCACAGTATCACAATCTTCTAAATTCTCTGTTGATGACTCCATATCAGGCAAATTTTCACAAGTCAAAGCACAACTCCTTTCTAACGGCCACTTTAACGTCATTTGTTTTTGACAGATACAGTCGCGATTTACACAAGTCAACTCAACTTATTCATTTAGAAGGGATGAAGCGTGAACGAGGATTTTTACACGATTCGGGTACTTAAGCCTAAACGATGCAGTGCAGTCCGCTGCACTGCACTGCACTGCACTGCAGTTAATCGATAGTGATCGACATAAAGCGATAAAAAACTACGCATATGTATCGTAGGACGAAGAGAGCGTGGTTAGGAATGGACAAAAAAGCACATAAAATTTCATATCAATATTGAGAATTTATATTGTGCCTTGTACTACTCATTGAAGAGTTTACATCGAATGTCATGTCAGTTGTTTCTGAAAAGTTCAAAACTTGATATGGCTCGCAGCTTTGCATATTTCTGGATGTTGTTGCGCGATCATTTTTTGTCGTAACATGGGACGTAGTTTTACGTATTGACCCATCGCGAAAAAAATCCAGCGTAACTAAATAAGCACAAATATTAAAAACCGTAAAACAAAATAAAGTCTTACTGAATACTTACTATTGCTGTCTATTCGTGTTTTCAAAGGCTTTTCGCGACTTGCACCATCCAGCATGCTGCGAACCATTTCTAAAATCATCAGAGAGCCTATATTTTCACAAAGTTATATGCAACTAATAATAATGCGACCTAATCTTTCCGGATTTACAGCTGGAATGGGTCCAGATATTTCAGGTGGTGCCATGTAGGACCAAATCCGCAATTTAAAGTCTGAATCGGATAAATTTGTTGTTCTAGCTTCACTGTGATCAGCTAGACAGATAACAGAGGGACTTTTGTTTGGCTCCAACACGGGGGCTATACACATAGTACGACACTTGGGACATTTAAGTGCTCGTTGCATATTTTACTGAGTTTGAAATTTAAATGAAATGATGTGATTTAAATGGCATCTAACTGACTTTTCAAATACTATTTACACTTAATTTTCTGTGACATACTAGGATTGAGACGAAATAGATTTGGCTAAACTCGACTTCGTGCTCCCCATAGCCGTTAGACGATTTTACTGATATTTGTATGTCCGGTTGGTCTGCCTGTGTTTTTCTAATTGTATTTGTTTTTGGGGATGTTTTTGTTTGTTTGCTTGCTCTTCTTCACTGGTTTCTTCTCGCGTTTTTTCTACGTTTTCGTGCATTTTCTTTAATTTTTGGCCGCTGCTACCACCTATTCGTTCTCTGCTGGAAGAATTTCCCGGCTGGGCAACATCAAGTTGAGTTTTACTCTTTCGCCTTCATACAAAATAACAAACTTTGGATATTTAACTTTATTGATATGTGTAAGAGAAATAAGGAGTGTCTGCTACGAGCGATACAGCGACCAGTCAGATAAAACCTTATGTATCATGGTCATTGTCAGGAACGCGCCATGATTCGAGCTGTCCAGAAAAATTTTGTTGCTTTCGCGAACAGCACCTTACCACCCAGCTTCAAATGGATTAGTTGATCGATGGCACCGCATACTAAAAGCTGCCATCATATGCTATGAGCAAAGATGTAACTGGCCAAACGTTTTGCCAACATATCTATAAAGAAGATTTAGATGTAATCTGCCCAAAAAGTATCTATAGAACTTTTACACTTCCTGGAGATTATCTTGCCAACGAAACCAACAATCTATTTGATTCGCATTCAATTGGAACAGCACACAAGCAGGAGATGCGTGATTTGCAGCCTGTTTCCATCAATCAGCCGTACACCAGCAGTTGCATTCATGCACTCACGTCTTCTTTCAAGTCGATTCCGTCAAGAAATACACTGGATCGCATGAAGTTATCAGGCGAATTACAAACGTACTGTTTACCATTGATGTCGAATCAATGTATCTACTGAGAGATAGAAATCAGCATTCAATGCAATCACCTCAGTATATCAATCTATTCATCGAATTATACACAGCAGCTAAAGCGACTCAAAGAAAATGTATGTTACTTGGCAGTCTATCGTACCGCGTCCAGCCATGGCCTCCATATAAAAGGCCTATCGCGACTTGCAATCTGACAGGTATTAAGCTACTTTTTAAAATGGTGTAGTCCTCTCGTTATTAAGATTTATTGGGAATTGCACAATGACAATTGTTTGACATTTCTCTGACAGTTAGTAAATATTAGCAATGTGAATGGTGCTGCTCGGTTGAATCCGCGAATAGAGTCTATTTTCCTATTATCCGGAGACTGGTTTCGAAGTTTTTGTCGCGTAAAAGATATTTCGGACAAGTGTCGTGAAAGTGATGTGTTTATTGTGCTGTATACGCGAGAACTTTGCAATTTGGAATACCTGCCACCTACTCTCGGCAATGTGAATTTTAAACAATTGCCGTTTGTGGTTGGTAGGAATTATTCCACTTTAAAAATCATCAAATTTTGATAATCTGCAAATTCTTCTACACAAACGATATTTCGGATAAGTGTCCCGATGAATTGGGGTCTGATGCTAAAGACTTTTTATATCTAAATTGCTTGTGAAAGATCCCAAAACAACATTGATTGACATGACCTATGAGTTTCCTCATATCTCCTGTAGGTGGATCTCGTGAATTTCTTTATAACCATAAAAAAACATCACTGTGTGGACTGGTTGGGAAAAGTAGCTTAGGTCCGCCATCTTGTAGGTTAATTGCTTTTGGTCCAGCGTCGATCGCCAAAACATAACCTCCCGCAAAATGTCATCGTGAGGGGCAGTATTGTAGCGACCAGTGCTGCCAATTTATTTTGGCTAAACTCGACTTGGTGCAATCCATAGCCGTTAGTTGTGTGGCTAGTTTGTTGTGTTTTTGTGGTTGTGTTTGTTGTTGAGGGTGTTTTTTGCTCGTTTGTTTTTCTTGAATGTGTTGTCTTCTTGTGTATTTTTCGATCTTATTCTTCAATTTTTGAACCTTACTGCCACCTATTCGCTCTCTGGGGGTAAAATTTCCCGGCTGGGGATCATAAAAACGAGTTTTTCCATCAAATCCACCTGTCGACTGCTAATAGCCACCTGGCGGCAAAAAGAGTTCGTGACTCCTTGTGAACTACTCGGGAATAAGAGCATGAGTAGTTGGTAGCAAGTAATAAAGGCTAACAAAAGAACACGTGCAATAAATACATTAAACATGTAACACATTTAATTGTAAGTTTCGCGGTAAAACTCGATTTGATGCACCACACAGCCGTTACATGCATATTGCCGATAGATATCTCGTTAGTATGTTTGTGTTTTTGTGGTTGTGTGTTTGCTTTTGAGTTGTTCTTTTGTTTCTCTGTTTATTTTTCCTAACTGTGTTGTCTTCTCGAGTATTTTTTTGCATAAATTTGTGTGTTTTTCTTCAATTTTCTACCCCTGCTACCACCTATTCGCTCTCTGGTGGCAGAATTTCCCGGCATCAAGTCGAGTTTACCCCTTCGCTGCTATAAAATTGATCTCGTTCGACAAATTTTACCGTTTTTTCTTTGATTTTCGCGCTATCGCTTATTCGCCCTCTGGCGGTAAAACGTGGTGGCTGTAGATCATCAAGTCCACTTTTCCCGCTAATTCCGGTATCGTTCTGTCATCAGCTGCGTACTGTGCTTCCCGTGCTTCCTACTGACGTGCTACTGTGATCGGGAATATTGCCGTGACGGATTTCCGGGTCTTTTTCCATTAAAGTTTACATGTGTGACGGAATTGCGTTACAACAACATATTAGGCGTAAGCATAGTCGTTTTTCCTCAAGTACGGTCTTGAGTATGTTGAGTAAAACGAATAAACTCGACTACGTGTTTACCATAGCCGATGGAAGTTTGTTTGGTTATGTTCTTTGTGCTTGTTGGTGTTTCCTGTGTGTTTTCGTTAAATTCACTTATTGGTTACTTCATGATGCACCGATCACGCATTCGCGAAATGACCTAAATATAACATATTCAGGGCATCACTATCAAGTTTGCAAAGAAGAATTGAAGTGTACTCCATGAAAAATCTCAAGCGATTCAGGTATGTACATAGTTTAGTATAAGATTATGTTAGCAACGAAAATTTCGGAGGATTCGAGCCGAAATACCTTAAACAAAATGCAATAAATCATAGTTATTTCGAATTCCCGATCTATTAAGGAATTTCAAACGAAGTTACGAGGCCTTTAATTGTCACAAACCCAGGTATATTTCTCAAGGCTTCTCGGTCGATGTAGTGAAACTATTTTCGGCGACCTTAACGTTTTGAATGTTGTATTTTCACGCAGAAATTGAAAGCCAAAAATCAATTAGAAAATGATCCTTAGAAATTCCTTCGGGGGAGTTTTTGATACACATTTAGACTCTTATTATCGGTTTCTACACCAAATATTTCGCTGTCGTACCAGGTAAAATCAAACTTGTACATTTAACTCATTACCGGAACATTGAGGATCTGTTCGGACATAGGTACTTGTCGTCCTTCTTACTTTTTCGGCCGAATAGTGAAACTGATGTTCGTAAAACCTTTTAGTTTTTTATACTTTCTGTTGGTAAGCAGCAGGTTTTAGTGCATAATTGACAGTATTTTTTATTTTCAAATATTTAGCAATTGCATCGTATCTGACCTGACAGCGACAATATATTATTTCCAATTGGTTTTGATTCAGTGAATTTATTTTGTTGATATATACAATTGCACCATTAATTTCAAAAAGATTGAAGAAAATGACAAACGAAACATATTTTTTACATTTAACACTATGTATGTAGTCATCGCCCTCACTAAATAACAATCATGAATCCGTGGAATGCATAGGAAATACTTCGAAGCTTGGACTTCACAGAGTTTATATTGCAGCGAAAAATACTGATTTAACCAAATAAAAAAAAACGATCGCATACTTTCAAAATGCCATTTGACTCACAAAAAAAAAATTGGCAAAAGACTAATAATTCAACAAGTTCAAATATTTTTCCTATAGCTAAAGCTGTATTTTGTAAATATGTTACGAACATGTAATATTGTCCTAAGATGGCCTTGAAATGTTTTTATGATAAACATCCACTGCATAAACCACGTCCGCCTTTTGACACGATTAACAGAAACACAGCAACAATAAGATAAGGAAAGGAATCGGAGAAGAAACGCTTAGCTCTAGTGGCGGGAGTCTCTTGGATAGAATTCTGCCAAGATCGATGCCGGAATTCGTTTTAACATTTCCTTGGGGAAGATACGAAGCAATTGCCAGCCAATGTCCAGCGATTCGAATACAGTACGGTTCTCGTAGTTGCCCTGAAATACAACGGAATGTGAAATAAGTTCATACTTTTTAAATGAGTCTTACTTGTGAAATGAAGTTCTTCTCGAATTTCGAAAGGAATTCCAAGTATAGTAAATCGTCCGGCGTCAACGCCTCTTCACCGACAACAGCTTTCATGGCTTGCACGTCTTTGCCGATAGCGTAGCAGGCGTAAAGCTGGTTGGAAACATCTGAGTGGTCCTTACGGGTCATGCCTTCGCCAATAGCCGATTTCATCAAACGAGACAGGGACGGCAGGACGTTGACTGGTGGGTAAATTTGTCTGTTGTGCAGTTGACGATCGACGTAGATTTGGCCTTCTGTGATGTAGCCAGTCAAATCCGGAATTGGATGCGTAATATCGTCGTTAGGCATAGTGAGAATGGGAATTTGAGTGATCGATCCATTCCGTCCTTCGACACGTCCAGCGCGTTCGTAGATAGTTGCCAAATCGGTGTACATGTAACCGGGGAAACCACGACGACCGGGCACTTCTTCGCGAGCGGCTGATACTTCACGCAACGCTTCGGCATATGAGGACATGTCGGTCAAGATGACTAACACATGCTTCTCGCATTGATAAGCCAGAAACTCGGCTGCAGTCAAAGCCAGACGTGGTGTAATAATACGCTCAATTGTTGGATCGTTGGCCAAATTCAAGAACAGACACACGTTCTCCATGGAGCCGTTCTCCTCGAAATCTTGTTTAAAGAATCTCGCAGTTTCCATGTTGACACCCATAGCAGCGAACACAATGGCGAAGTTGTCCTCATGATCATCTAATACGGACTTGCCCGGCAGTTTAACCAAGCCAGCTTGCCGACAGATTTGAGCAGCGATTTCGTTGTGCGGTAGACCGGCAGCTGAGAAAATGGGGATTTTCTGCCCACGCGCAATCGAATTCATCACATCGATGGCCGAGATACCAGTTTGAATCATTTCTTCAGGGTAAATACGCGACCATGGGTTGATAGGTTGCCCCTGAATGTCTAAGAAATCTTCAGCCAGAATTGGTGGACCTTTGTCAATTGGTTTGCCGGAGCCGTTGAATACTCGACCTAACATATCCTCAGAGACTGGCGTACGTAGAATGTCACCAGTGAATTCGCAAAGCGTGTTCTTAGCATCGATACCCGATGTTCCTTCGAACACCTGAACGACAGCTTTCGATCCACTAACTTCCAGAACTTGTCCAGAGCGTATTGTTCCATCATTCAATCGCAATTGCACAATTTCAGCATACTTAGGGAACTTCACTTCGTCCAAGATGACTAAGGGTCCATTGACACCAGACACCGTTTTGTAAGCTGGAAGAAAACAAAACGATAATAAATGACATGGCAAGATGTATTTTCCCATTCTAGTAAGATCATTTTCACGCAAAAACATGTATTTCTAAGTGTATATTGTATGTTATGCAAGTTACACGAGAACAAGACAAGTACGTTTAACGGAAATAAACCATCAATGCCTTGTATCATGTACTTTTGCAATGAAAACTGTTGAAGCTCTTACAACTTTGTGATATTTTACATATCTAAGGAGCTAATTTACTCCAATCAGGACAATGTACATATCACAGGTGCTGACAACCGACATATCTTGCGCACTCAGCTCGATGTAAATTACGGAAACTTTAACTACTACACAATTCTAATATTCGTGTCGTTACGAGTATATGACGTTTAGTTATTTTTTGATCAAATTGGAAGTCTTTTTGGCTTAAATCAAATTTCAAAGATAATAGTAATGAATTGTCACAAGTTCTAAGCAGCTGATCACATGACCAATCCAATAGGACAACTTTCATCGCCAAAATTCCGGGAGATTATTTGAAGGCACACATAATACATTTAAGGCTAGAGTGACATTGAATTGTCCCATCTAATGATTATCTCATGCAAATGATTAAACAGCTTCTACTAGTAGTAAATGAAGAATCGATTTTATCTTGTCAAGATGGCTGACCATAGATGAAATCTTGAACGTTCGCTTAAATACTGAACAAGAAATAGAAACAATCAAATTCAGATCATACCTTTCAATTAATATCACTTTATTACTTACTTAAGCGTGGTTGCGAGATAAAATCTCGTGATACAGCCAATACATGCTCCCTTTGAGCTTGTTTTGCGTTCATGTAGGACATTTTAAGTTCGAAACAGTAAACTCTTCCGATTGAAACGATTCAATTAGCACACAATACTTCTGGTTAATGGTTGTATCTAGGTTAATATTGGATAAATTAAAACCTTCTATCGTCCACTTTAACTAAGCTAGGCTGAACCTCGCTTTTAACTCAGGTAGAAACTGTCAGCTGAGATGAAACTCTGCAACTGGGAAGTGGCTAACTTTTTCACCCAGTTCACGTGCTGTCATGTGACGAAGTTTTGTAGTGCCAGAAGGAAAATGAAATGTCAAGAGTTCTCCAATTGGACAAATGTTGCAGCGGCTCTATTAATGTCAATGCTTTTACTAAGACTGCATTTAGATATGCGAACTGTGGACTGTTTCACTTCCGGCCAGCCAATGTCCGAATTTACACGCCTCAACTAAACATGAGTTTTTTGAAGGCGGGGGTGAAGTGAAATCGTTCGCCAACTGCAGTTTTGTTTTACAAATTTTTGGCTGATGCCTGCTATTTAGGAAGCCAGATATTTTTTTGGGAAATATCTAGAAACCCCTTAGCAGAAAATGTAAATAAAAGTATGGTTTTTTCATTATGTTAAGTTCTGGTTAATGTTAATAATTTCAATTGCCACACCTTTCCTATTATGTAGTGCAAAAAATTAGAAATCAATCTATTAATTCTTTGAAATAAAATATAAAATTTTATATAAATAAAGAAAAAATATCTTAAAAATAATGAAAAAAAGGTAATAAAAATAAATTAGGTAAAAATTGAAAAAAATAGAAATAAAAAAATAAACAGACAAGCATCTGAAAAACAATGCTTTAACTTTAATTTGTACAATCGATTCAGGACATACTACTTTAGCTTCGTTTTAATAATAATTTTTTTTATCATCAAACATATCATTATAAAACGATATAGCCGAACGAATCGGGTATTTAAGAGCTTTATTTTAAATTCGATTGGTTCGGACTTTAGAATCTTAGAATAAAGCTCTTAAAGATCTGATTCTTTCGGCTATATCGCTTTTAGCCCAGTGAAATCCGACATAAAAAATGCGAAACTTCGGAAAAATTAGGGGAAAGCTGAATTTTGATGTGAACCTTGGTACTGGCGTGTTAAACAAAATGTCAAAAGTCCCCATCGATCCGAGTGCTGCGTCGCTTTTTATACGGGGTCAAAGGTCACCAAAAGTGGGCTTTCCTAAATATCTCAGTAACGGTTACATCTTCAGAAAAACAATGTATGACGAATTTGTAGCTTAGCAAATTTGAACAAATATAATCAAACAAAAAATTGTTTGGCGAGCGTTTAGGTAGAAATTATACAATAAAATAAAAAGTCGAACTCGTTTCCTTTATTTCTACCAATTTATTTTTCAAAAATCCGTATACCAGTATTTCGGCTATCACTTATAGCCTTCTTCAGCGATGTTTCTTCGACTGAGGAAAATAGTCCCTAATCGTCCTATTTGTAGATAAACTTTTAAGTCTCCTTAAGCGTTTTCTTTCCGTCTGGGTATTTCCCCCATCGTCGGTAGGTGGGCCGCTAATTAAATCCTCATTAGCAGCCTCATTAACTGTTTCGTTAATCCTTCTTTCCTGGCTCGTGGGTGAGATGTTAATTATCGTGTTATTATGATCTCCGGTTGCCCTTGCGGCACTTCTTCTAATTAATTTGAACAGTGGGGAATATCCGTTTCCCAAATCCCTGTTAAGGAGACATTCCCGTGGAGCCTTGAATATCTCCAAACTTTCCGCTACATCTAGCTTTCTACTATCTCCCACGTTGCTTATCAGTGAGAGGTTTTCCACAGAGATGTTGTGGTCTGCTCCAACCATATGCTCCGCTACTTTAGATTTGAGCTCCTTCATGTTTTTCCTCCTTGCTGTTTCTGCTTCCCTCCGATGCTCCTTGAAGCCAGTAAGTGCACTTCGTTTCGTTTGGCCTATATATTTTAGGTCACAATCCCCGCATTGGATCGAGTATATCCCTGCTTTTTCCAATCTTTCTATTGGGTCCTTTGTTGACCCAAGTAGAGTCTTCAGCTGAAAGGAGCTCCGATGGGCAACCCACTGTCACCGTTTATTAGCGAGATTTTTATGGCTAAGCTAGAAGCGGATCTAGAAGAAAAGGGCCTCATGCCAAAATTTTGGAGGAGATATGTGGACGACATCTGCGCGGTTGTAAAAAGAGAAGAAGTAGAAAATACCGTGGAAATCATCAATGGTTTGCATGGAAATATTGATTTCTCTTTTGAAATAGAGACAAATGGTCAGCTACCGTTTTTGGATCTATTGCTAAAGAGGAGGGAGAAACAATTAGAGCTGGAAGTGTACAGGAAGCCAACAGACACAAATCGCGTCATCAGATACAACTCCAACCATGCGTACCAGCACAAGATGGCTGCATTCAACCACATGATCCATCGTATGTTGACCCTACCGTTATCGTCCGAGGGATTAAAGAAGGAAACATCCCACATTTTGAAAGTAGCTGAGAGCAATGGATACCCCACCAAACGGATAACAGGACTGATTGGAAAACGGATGAGGAACCTGGCACTTAAAAGCTTGACAAACCTAAAGGAGGACAAGCCCCCACTGAGAAGGGTCGTGTTAGAATATAATCGGATTTCGTTGGGTTTGAAGCCCAAATTAAAGAAATGGGGCGTAGAGGTTGTATTCCAAAACAGAAGCAACCAGCTGAAGACTCTACTTGGGTCAACAAAGGACCCAATAGAAAGATTGGAAAAAGCAGGGATATACTCGATCCAATGCGGGGATTGTGACCTAAAATATATAGGCCAAACGAAACGAAGTGCACTTACTCGCTTCAAGGAGCATCGGAGGGAAGCAGAAACAGCAAGGAGGAAAAACACGAAGGAGTTCAAATCTAAAGTAGCGGAGCATATGGTTGGAGCAGACCACAACATCTCTGTGGAAAACCTCTCACTGATAAGCAACGTGGGAGATAGTAGAAAGCTAGATGTAGCGGAAAGTTTGGAGATATTCAAGGCTCCACGGGAGTGTCTCCTTAACAGGGATTTGGGAAACGGATATTCCCCACTGTTCAAATTAATTAGAAGAAGTACCGCAAGGGCAACCGGAGAACATAATAACACGATAATTAACATCTCACCCACGAGCCAGGAAAGAAGGATTAACGAAACAGTTAATGAACAGTTAATGATCGCAGCTCTTCCAACAAAAAAGATTAAATTGGTTTTTCCTGTAACCATAACCGTTTTTGAGATATATTGATCTAAACATTTGTTACTAACAGCACCCTCATTCTCATCGGCATGTTGATATTATCCGATTTTGATTACGACTTGGCATGTTTGTGAGTTTGTTTTTCTATGTTTAAGAGGCGCTTAAAAAAAAACATGTACACAGACTTATCTGCCAGACTCCAGGGTAGGTGGAAAAGTGTACTACGAAAAGTTACCAACACCCCCCCGCCCCCCTTTGCCATAAAACTTGTAGGGACACCTGTTCGCTACTCTCTTCTCCGAAAAAAACTATATTGCGGCATCATTTATGGGATATTCCACGAAAGAGCAGGACAAAACAACCAAATTGCAGGTGGAAATAGGTTTTGTAACATATAATGGGCCTAGGAGCATGGAAAAGCAAGATAATATCATGGCATAATTCTGTAAACGCTCATTCCTGACATTATAGGAGCCCAATCCGATGCAGATTATCCCCGAATAATCAGTTTTTTTACCAATCCTGTGATGGCTGCATAACGCCAAAGGGATATGACACGTCTCGAAACCAATTTGCACCTGAAGTTACATGACCTTGCCCTGATCGTTCATGGGATAAGACGGTATGGAAAAAAAAACTAAAAAAACCGGGTATTTCGGAGTGGTTCGTTTGCGGGGGTGGGAAGGGTGTGGATGTAGGGCTAGTCATGCGATGTCAAGAATAGGCAATTTATAGGATAAAAAGTGATCCTACCTTGTTTAACAGTGGGCAAAGAGTAGGCAACGAGCTCAGGGATACCGTTTTATGGCAAAGGGGGAGGGGGAACTTTTCGGAGCACACTTTTCCACCTACCCTGGAGTCTGGTAGATAAGTTTTTGAACATGTTTTTTTTATGCGCCTCTTAAATATAGAAAAACAAACTCACAAACATCCCAAGTCGTAATCAAAATCGGATAATATCAACATGCCGATGAGAATGAGGGTGCTGTTAGTAACAAATGTTTAGATCAATATATCTCAAAAACGGTTATGGTTACAGGAAAAACTAATTTAATCTTTTTTGTTGCAAATTTGCTAAGCTACAAATTCGTCATACATTGTTTTTCTGAAGACGTAACCGTTACTGAGATATTTAGGAAAGGTCACTTTTGGTGACCTTTGACCCCGTATAAAAAGCGACGCAGCACTCGGATCGATGGGGACTTTTGACATTTTGTTCAACACGCCAGTACCAAGATTCACACCAAAATTCAGCTTTCCCCTAATTTTTCCGAAGCACCATGTTAGATTTCCCCGGACTATTTATAATTATATGTTTGAGGCTAAAATTTTTTTTTGAATTCGATTGTTTTATTATTCTTATCTCTTCCCTGGGAAATGCTGGCGTAAGACGAGGGGTCAGTACGGGCACACCCTAAGGTGGAGTTCTCTCTCCTCTGCTGAAGAACATCATGGTGAATACTCTGCTAATAAGGCTGGACCATGCCGGCTGCAAAGTGATTGGTTATGCGGACGAAAAAGCTGTCGCAGTGTCGGGAAAGTATTTATCTAGGCTATCGGAGAGGATAGATCATTCTCTTGACACACTTTCACGTTGAAGTCATGAGTGCGGCTTGAATGTGAATCCTAGTAAATTTAAATATTTTATCCGCTTTCATACATTCAAAACTATGAACGGAAGTTTGGGAAAAAAATATTGTTTTCGGTTAGACGATCAGCTGTTAACATTATGTTTAGACGTTGAGATACCTTCAAAAGGACACATACGTCCATCATTGCCAAAAAAAAGCTCCAAGCGACGTTTCGCGAAAAAATTGAAGTGTGCTTTGAAATAAAATAAATAATTTTTAAACATTGAATTTTGAATGACTGTGATCTAAATTCACTACTGGAATTAACAAAAGCTGTTATGGCTTCTTCGGTTGAAACTCCTTTAAAATCCTTCAAAACCCCTCTTCCTTCCGGGAGAGATTCGTTTGTGATCGTAAATTGATCGAATCCTGCCAAATTTTAAATGTCTGCTGGAATATTTGAATTCTAATCACCTTGAATTTGAACTCTCATTCCGGTTCCGCTTTCGATCCTCAGATTTCGAGGGAACCCAGATTTCCAAAAACACTTTCGTAATTGAGAGTGGAGGCACTCTATTCCAAGCAGATCGTAATCAGCAGAGCAGATCAGCAGATCGTAGTCAAATATAGAAACTAATTTGCTGGATCTGAAGGACGCTCAGCTCAGCTAAACTACGCTTAATGTCAATTCTTCCCAACGATCTTGTTCTTTTGGCTTTTTCTATGACCAGCAAATATTTCTTTTCGCCGCTTGCACAGCACAGCAATTGCCACGCGTTTCTTTGAAGGTTTTCCATTTGTACACTTTTACGAATTTAAGGCATAAAGATTTTTGTGGTGTTTCTCTAAAAAACAATTCTGTTTCATCAAGATTATACGACTAGATATTTGAAGCATCAGAGCCATCACACAGCATTCTTGGCTGTATCCTGATTATATATATATATATATATATATATATATATATATATATATATATATATATATATATATATATATATATATATATATACATATATATATATATATATATATATATATATATATATATATATATATATATATATATATATATATATATATATATATATATATATATATATATATATATATATATATATATATATATATATATATATATATATATATATATATATATATAGGGTGTTTGGTACTCGGTGGACACTATTGTAAGGAGGCATTCCTTGATATATTTTGAGCAAAAAATTGTTCTACAGGGTGGTCCGGTTTTCAAAATCTACGGAGTTACAGGGTGGTCAATAAAACTGTTTGGGACCTGTACCCTGACTCACTTAAATCATTATATCTTGAGAACTAATAATCATAACGCATAATTTTATGGCTTGTTTTTTTATGGAATCAAATTACCTTTAATTTGATGTAACATCCTAAATTGTAACTGTACCTGATTTTGAGATATTTACTTGAAAAGACAAAATGTTGGCACTTCTACCCCGAAAATTTTGTGTTCAATGTCGTTTTTCTCAGAAAATCTCATGAAAAGATGCCATTTAAATTTTATTATTTTATAGGCCATATTGTTGGCTACAAAAGTTGCATACACACCTATGACTTAGATTTTACCGTTCCGCAAGTAGTAAGCGAAAATACATATCGCTTAAAAAGTAAATATGCCGTAAAGTGGTCTTCGTTGAAAAGAAAAGCTTAAATTGTTATTTGTACTTAAGTATTTGTACTGCCAATTAATTACTTTTTAAACTATCAATAAAATAAACTAAATTAAAATTAGTTTCAACTTAACTGAAGCACCTACCTGGATGGTAAAGGTAAAACTGGGTGCAGTTCTTCGCCTTTATTAATGGAATACATAAAAAATTAAGACCCCATAAAAACAGAACCATTTTCAAATTTTTGTCAGTTTCGGTACATTTCCCGAACTAGAAGATATCACTAAAATTTCAAACATAAATTCAAAATGTCTCACTATACTAATGACGAATATGCAGGTATTATGTACGTATATGGAGAGTGCCGGGGAAGTTCACAAACGGTGCAATCTTTGTATCAACAGAGATATCCCCATCGATGGGTTCCTGGACGGAGAGTGTTTCAGCAACTATACACAAGGATTTGGGAAACTGGCAGCGTTAGGACGAGCTGTGCCTGCAATCGCTGAACGGACCGATGAAGAAATACTGCTTGCAATGGAAACTGACCCATCAATCAGTATTCGACGATTGGCGTTGCAGTTTAACGTGTCTACGTGGAAAGTTTGGAGTATTTTAAAAGCAGCCCGTTTACATCCCTACCATCACACACCAGTGCAGGAGCTGCTACCCATCAATTTGCCCAAGAGGACGGAGTTCTGCAAATGGCTCCTTGAGAGACAATTAGACAACGGAAATGATTAAACAACATTCTCTGGACGGATGAGTCCTTATTTACCAGGGATGGTATCACGAATCTTCACAACTTACATAAGTGAGCTGAGAGCAATCTACACGTAAAAAAGACTTCATGATTTCAGCATAGATTCAGCGTAAATTTATGGGCAGGAGTGATTGGTGACGATTTAATTGGACCTATTAGGCTTCCGCCTACCCTAAATAGTGCCAATTACTTACATTTTTTAAGACATGATCTGCAGGACTTATTGGAGGATATTCCCCTGCAACGATTGGCTTCCATGTTTTACCAACAGGATGGTGCTCCAGCTCACTACGGCCAACCATTCAGAGATTGGTTGAATTCCAATCATACCAATTACTGGATCAGCAGAAATGGACCAATACATTGGCCCGCGAGATCTCCTGATCTAACTGTTATGGATTTTTTATGGGAATGGATGAAGGACCTTGTCTACGCAATGAAAGTATCAACATTGGAAGACCTAAACACCAGGATCGCTGCTGCTGCAACAAAAGTGCGGCAGCAGCTTAGAAGTATGAATACAAAAAGAACCCTTGCAAAACGAGCTTTAGTGTGTATTTAAAATGAAGGTGACCATTTTGAACATTTTCTGTAGCTCAAAAATTTTGAAATAAAGCGTAAAAACCTTTAATAAATTCTCTCAGTTTAAGCAAAGAGTGTAGATCGAAAACGAGGGCCACTTTAAGTCATATTCAGTTTTTAAGCAATATGTATTTTCGCTTATTACTTGCGAAATGGTAAAATCTAAGTAATAAGTATGTATGCAACTTTTGTAATCAACAATATGGCCTATAAAAAAATAAAATTCAAATGGCATCTTGTCATGAGATTTTCTGAGAAAAACGACATTGAACACAAAATTTTCGGGGTAGAAGTGCCAACATTTTGTCTTTTCAAGTAAATATCTCAAAATCAGGTAGTTACAATTTAGGATGTTACAACAAATTAGAGCTAATTTGATTTCATAAAAAACAAGCCATAAAACTATGCGTTATGATTATTAGTTTTCAAGATATAATGATTTAAGTGAGTCAGGCTACAGGCCCGAAACAGTTTTATTGACCACCCTGTAACTCCGTAGATTTTGAAAACCGGACCACCCTGTAGAACAATTTTTTGCTCAAAATATATCAAAGAATGCTTCCTTACAATAGTGTCCACCGAGTACCAAACACCCTGTATATGTATAAAATACTTATTATTTGTTACACGATTTTCAGTTTGAAAAATAGATTAGCTGCTCTGAGTGTATGACAGATTTTCCAGGAACCAGTTCATTCCATTTTTACAATGAACCACACCAGCCGCATAAAGCTAACAAAGCGGCCCACCGGCATCCGTCGGGTGAGAACTAAAGCATGCTCCGCTAACGCGGACTAGGGGCTTTCACGGGCAATTCCAGGACACTCCAGGAGCAATAGATATATTTTTTGTCTCGTTAATGTGTCTCCATATCACATTTTTGGGCAGGCTCTCGACCGAACTTCGGTTTAGTTTTTGTTGTTTTCCATTAAGCAAATATTAGTACAAATAGTAATTTGTTTACGATTTTGTCAACACACTTTAAGTTATTTAGGCACTCAAACATATCATGTATTTCCATTAGGCACATCTATTCCCAAAATTAAAGACAGTATGATGATTTTTTTATATATATGTCCTTATTAGCACGTCTTAAAATATCCACCAAATCAAAGCAGTAATTTAAAATTTAAGTGGTTTGTATGTACTTATACCTGAAATACCTGAAAGGATATCTTAGTTATCAGCCTTACATTACGAGAGATTGTTCTCTATGTATTGGAGCGCTATCTTGGTGCAATCTATTGCTTCAGTTAGGAAATTTCTGCAACATAACCCTGTGTATTTCTATTCGAAATCAAAGAGCAAGTCTTTTCGATACACATACATATGTACATACATACGAATGTACAACTGGACTTTATTGTTTTTTTTTTCTAGCTCATTCATCTTCGTTCTAGCTGATTGCTTGCAGTTATCGCGTATTCTTTAACACTTTTCCGAAATCCAAGTTTTAACTCTTGATACGAAATTGCACGAGCTTTCAGGGACCGAACTACTATACATGCTAGCAAAAACTCGGAAAGCATGGTTTCTGTCCTTGTCCTAGTTACGCCTCAATTAGAAGCTCAATGACTATATCATTAAGAGCATGACGATTACTAGGTCTATGGCGGAAATATTGTATTTCGTGAAGAGAATACTTTCGAAGGAATGCGCATGTGAAACGATTATGGGCACTAAAGAAGAAGCTAGAAGGATGTCACCCTCTGACAGTTTTCTTTTCACAAGCCAACATGTTCTGCTAGGAGACCTATGATGTCCTAGTAAATTTTAAAGTAAAGCATGTAATCTGACTTGAATATGCTTCTCTATTCCGCCATTCTCTAGCTACTCAGCTGTAGAGTCATGTGTTTTATGTTAAAAAAAAATCAAGTAGATACTTTTACAAAACACAGTCGAATGAAAGAATGAATTTTTTTCACTAAAACTTTATAGAAACTGTTACAATTACCTTTTTCAAAAACAATACTGATAATTTGTTGTGTTTTTGTTGGGAGGAGCAGCTAATTTATTTAAACAAAGCACAGGGGAAAGGGACATTTGTTCGTAAAGGACCAAAAACCTAGCCGAAATAGGATGAAGCGTGTTCGCTAAAGGAGGCTGAAACAGACGCCTAGATAGATTCAGACAGCCTCAGACACCAAATACTGTAGGGGCCACATGAACCCTATGGACCTGTGACTATACACACGCTAGCTATGCATATTTTCCTTCACAATTCTAATTGCGATATCGGAAATTTTTAGTTTGAATTGTATATAATATTTGTATTCGCATTTATAAGTTAATGGTATTGAATCTTTTGTGAAAAAGCGAAAGGATACAAAAACAGTTACATGCTAGTAATTCTATGTACGCGCATATAGGCCGATTTACGGCGTTAAAGTGCTTACACTTCATTATCAGATGAGATATTTTTGCATGTTTAAGTGCCTACTAGTATGAAAAAAACAACAACATAAATTCATACTTATATTTGAATAAATAATTCCTGTAGAAGATGAATTCTGTGTCCTTAGTGCTATCTATTTTATGTTTCATTGTTCCGTATATGAAGATATGCATCTATGAATATATTACACAATAAAAAAAATCATAGCATATGTTATTTTTTTTCCAAGAAGAAAATAAAATCAGTTTAGAGCTTCACTGTTATTTTATTCCTACACTCAGAAAAATTTCACCATTTAGCACTTTTTTAGAATCACTTTAAATCAAAAGTTGAAATCACTTTGAAATAAAAAGCGACTCTTATTTGAATTCCACTTTATTATCAATTTTTGAAACAAAAATGTTCAAATATGATTTGGCGCCATATACGTTTTCTTTTTAATTCAATGATGAAAAATTTTGATTTGAAAATAAAATTTTTATAATAAAGTGGAATTCAAATAAGATTCGCTTTTTATTTCAGAGTGATTTCAACTTTTGATTTAAATTTGATTCTATTAAATGACATTTTTCTGAGTGTATATATACGCACAATATAAATGACACTGAACTGCAAATATTTATTACCGTGGGTACGTTCAATAAGATTCCATAATTCATTACAAAGTATAATTTTAAATTGAATGCACTAATGTGTCAATAGAAACTTTATTGAACACCAAGTATAACACTTCTATACGTGGTCAATTCTTCACCCATCGTTCTTCAGCCCCTCCTTCTTCAGCTTCTCCTTCTTCAGCTCCTCCTTCTTCAGCCCATCCATCTTCAGCCCCTCTTTCGACAGCCCCTCCTTCGTCAGCCCCTCCTTCTTCAGCCTCTCCTTCTTCAGCCCCTCTTTCTTCAGCCCTTTCTTCTTGAGCCCCTCCTGTCGCAGTTCGTTCTGCCTCAGACTGCCCTCTTGTCTTTTAAACATGTGTTCAAGCGGCCTATTTAATTTGATCGTCCGTCATGGATATTCCCGGTGAAAGAGAAAAGGACCCATCACATGACATTAAAACCTCATAAAACCTCATCCAAAGGAGCCACTCACCCATCGACAGGATATTTACTCAGTTGCTTCGCCGCGTCAAAAAAATCTTTTGACTGCCGTCAGATTTTCCTTCTTAAAAGGAAGTTTTATTTTTATTATGCTTACAAAAGATAATTTATAATAACAAGACAAACATACGACTATGTTTAAAATTACATCAGTATTACGATCGAAATAAATAATATCAACAAAGATTTTAGGTTTTTTTGATTCCGTCTTAAGTTTTTTTTTATGAACCGGAGTTGAAAGGTGTCTGCCTGCAACCGAAATGGAGACGTTTGCCAACGTTTGTGTGTGTCTGGGAATGTTTTTCAATACTAGCGAACGCGCTTTATTACGTCTCAGGTGGGTCTATCTTGTTAGCTCTTCCCTGATTTCCTAAAGGACTTTCCCTTGCGTTTCGTTTTATATAGCGGCTACTGTGTGATTTTGTGGCAGATGAAAACTTTTTTCTCTCAGGAGCAAACACACCAGATTTTCGCGTGATCCACACCAGATGTGTAGAGCTAACAAATCGGAACACCAGCATCCGTCGGCATACCATTTTTTTTTCTTTTTTTTTGTTCCTTTTGATTTTAACCATCACCTCTGTGGCATGATCTTTTCTGGCCGTCGGTTCGGGTGAGATGCCTGCCATTCATATATTATGCTGCAAATGGCGCCCAATGTGGGATCCGAAATACCTGCAATAGCAATAGCTGATATCTCCAAATGCTCATGCTTAGTAGCGGGGGTTTTCTCGTCGAGGTGGAAAATGGATCGACTGGTACTTGTAGAAAAAGGAAAAAGTAACCTGGACAATCTATCGTCCACTGTGCATGCTGGACACTGCGGGGAAGCTTCTCGAAAGGTTGCTAAAGCCGCGGCTGCTGTCCGCAGTGAAATTTGCTGGCTATCTTTCTTGCAGGCAGCATTACTTCCGAAAAAGGCATTCAACAATCGATGCCATCTCAGAAGTTGTTGGGGCTCTAGCAAAAGCGGAAGGAGCATGCCATCAACCGGGTTGGGTACAAAATCTCGTATTACAAAATCCCGTTTACAAAATCCCGATTGGAAAAATTCAGCTCCTCGTTTGAAAGGTAAGACAAGTTGTTCAAATCATGTTGGTATTTAATGATATTTATTTAATGATATTTTTTACAGAACGGTATTATAATAATCTGGTAAGGTTTTTGTATTCAAAAATGATTGGTAGGCTTCAGTTCGATTATTGAAGGCGAGGTAAGCTGTTTTTGAGAGCGGTTTCATATTTTATTTAAATCATAATCAGGAAAAAACATAATAGAGAGTTCATTTCAGCTGTGATCGTGGCAAAGTTGCAGTGATAGTGATCATTAATAACCACCGCGTTTCGCAAAATGAACATAGTTGTTACAAAATCTAACAAAGGGAATGACAAACTAGTTGCTGACGGCTATGTTTATCATTTGGATCGAAAAAATAAACTTTCGTTTAACTGGGCGTGTGCGAAACGAAAAGATCTTTATTGCAAAGCTCGCGTTACAACGCGAGAGACAGGAGGTAAGCATGAGATTTTAAAACCTCCGTCAACACATTCACACGATCCCTTAGCGTTCGAAAAAGAGGTGAACAAAGCTAATAATATAGTCAAAAGTTTGAGAGCGTCGTCAAATTTGCCACCATCGCAAATTATTACAACGTCCATTGTTGACACGGAAGATGCTAGTAGCGTGTACTTGCCAAGCAAGGCGGCACAAAAAGTTAAAATTTCGCGCGCACGCTCTACGAATTTTAAAGAGCCAGCATCATTGGATGAAATCAAAATTCCCGAAACAATTAAATTTGTTGAAGGAGAACTTTTTGTTTTATCCGAAACCAATTTTGATTTCAAAAGAAATATTATATTGGGAACAAAGACAAGCCTAAAGTTTCTTTCAGAAACGAATTGCTGGCTAATGGATGGAACGTTTTATGTAGTTCCAACCATCATGCGCCAATTATTCACCATCCACGGCAAATTTGAAAATGATGTCGTACCTCTTATTTTTTGCCTTATGAGCTGTAAGTCCAAAGCAGCTAACTCACAATTTTTCAGCGAGCTGTGCAGAATAGCAAGTGAGTTGGAAATAATTTTCAAACCTGAAAGAATTATTTCAGATTTCGAGAAGGCGATTCCGTCAGCTGCAAAAGACTACTTCCCAGAAGCGCAATTCAAAGGCTGCCTTTTTCATTTTGGACAAATTATTTGGCGCCAAGTGCAAAGTGAAGGACTTGCTGCTAAATACGGGAATTCAGAAGCATTTAACATCCAAGTTCGAATGATCAAATCATTGGCGTTTGTAGTACCAGAAGAGATCTCCAGCTATTATTCTGAATTGGATAATAGTTTAGATGATCCAGACGCCAAAAGATTATCAAACTGGTTTAAGAATAATTATGTTTTGGGAGCACGCCGGCAGTACGATCCACAATTTTGGTCGATAGAAGATGTTGGTGACAGTAACTTTCCCCGAACGCAGAATAGCGTCGAAGCATGGCATCGACGATTAAAAACAGTTGTTTGCAGGAAAAATGCGGGTATCTACCAACTAATTTCTGATTTATCCAAGGAACTTGTTGTAGCTAAAACGACGATAAGGAAAATTCATGGAGGAGAATCAGTATCCATGAAGAAGAAAAATTTGGCAAGGTACCACAAAATTAAAAACATTATTAGAAAAAGATCTGAAACTGGAAAAATCGATTATTTGAGAAGAATCGCATACAATATGTCTTTATGTTGAAATTTACTCATAATAAAAACTTAAATCACTACGTTTTTGTTATTTCATTATATGAATAGGTTTCATACGGGATTTCGTTCCACGAGGTTTTGAGCTACGGGATTTTGAGTTTCGGGATTTTGACTTTTGGGATTTTTAATTACAGGATTTTGTATTTCGGGATTTTGTAATACGTGATTTTCGAAACACACGGGATTTTGTTAATTCGGGATTTTGTGATTCGGGATTTTGATACGATCCCCCATCAACCTATACCGGTCGTCCTGCTAGTAACTGGACGTACAAAACGCTTTCAACCCGGCGAGGTGACGTTCCGTATCCTTGGCTACTTGCTAGCCATGATGCGAGCCTCCCTCAGTGACCGATGGTTACTCTACGACACCGACGAAGGATTGAAAAGGAGGCCGGTCACCTCAGATGCGGCACAGGGATAGATCTTAGGACCTAACCTCTGGAACATCATATACGATGATCTGCTGCGCCTGAAAATGTTTGTGGATGTGCTTCTGGTAGGTTACGCTGATAACGTCGCAGCGGCAATTACTTCCAGATCTGCCGAGTTCGCTCAACTCAGACTTAACCAAGTCATGAAGAGGGTGGATCGGTGGATGAGCAAGCACGACCTCAATGGTTGTTATGCTGACGAAGGGGAGGATACCAACTGTCATACCCATGACAGTTGGCTCGGTCGAGGTCCAGACCAGCAAGTCGGACAGGCATCTGGGAGTGACCCTGGACACGAAGCTGACGTATTGGAATCATATCCGCAGGGCATGTGATACGGCTCTAGTAGTCGTCTCTTCGCTGAGTAGGCTAACGGCTAACGTCGGTGGACCCAGTGAGACGCGACGGAGACTGCTGATGGTAACGACCGATTCCGTCTTGGTATATGGAGCCGAAATCTGGGGAGATGCGCTCCGAAGTAAGAAATTCAGGATCTTCAAGATCTGTCCTTCTGAAGAAAATAACAACTATCAAAATCACAGTGATCGAAATAGCAGTGAACAAAATCCCAGTTTTCGTAGTATGGACTTTGTTCCCTATGATTTCGATCCCAGTGATTTTTATCGCTGTGATTTTTGATATGATTTTTTGTTGTGATTTCGTGCTTTGTGGTTTTTGTCCCCAGGTTTCCATGTTGGTACCAGTGATTTTTATATATAATTATGAACTAGTTGCTACTTTTCCGAACATACAAGGCATTGCTATTCCCTGTTGTCTGCCACTACATATCCTATTACAGAATTTCTCCGGTATATCACTTCCTTGGCCATAAAGTCAATTACCGTACTTGATATATTTCATTGATTTTAAATTTGCAAAGCAGCTGCAACATTTATGATTTTGAATGAAACACATTTTTGATGGCTTACCGAAAAGTCGAATTTGTTTGCAGGCCTTGAAATATTTCGACTTACGAAAAATACATACAAAAGCTGTTGAATATCAATCTAAAAGTAGACGCATGATATTTAATTACTGTTCAACATTTAATTGGTAAAAAATGTAAATTTAAATTTCGCATGAGTGATGCAACAATAACTTATTAAATAGTTTCGAATGTGATAAATAAAGTACAAAACTAAGCTTGGTATCCAATATTTTACGTGTGTAGACGTTGTTGTACCTGATCGTATCGATTTAG
Organism: Nemotelus pantherinus; assembly: GCA_963978885.1. NCBI lineage: Eukaryota > Metazoa > Arthropoda > Insecta > Diptera > Stratiomyidae > Nemotelus > Nemotelus pantherinus. Next base: position 24,631,839 of record OZ022265.1, read on the forward strand.
TATATCCAGTGAATTGCCTGAAATTGACAAAAAAAAAAAAAAAAAACTATACGTATGAATCTGACCAGAAAAATATTTGAAACAAAAAAAGATTATATGAAATATTATCGGTGATACATTCAAAATAAAAATGGACCTACATTTTACGCGTCGAAGGATGTGGCAATGGATTTGTTCCTTTTCCGTCCCACTGAATAATTCGCGTTATCCAGCTCGTATAAAATTCCACGTCTGAATAGATTCCAGATTTAGTTTGGCAATCCTTAACACTTCCCACATAGATACCATACACAACGCCATTGCAAATCAAAGGAGAGCCTGAATCATTCTAGAATATTTTTAAATTCAACATTTGGAATACACGAATAATTTATGGGCTTGAAAGTGAAACTTAATAGGAATGAAGCAATCAATTGTAGGTAAATTGGTTAATGACTTCTTATTTCTTAAAAAAGTTTGCAATCTTAAGATTGATTTCTGTTAAAGCTTTTTTTATAAAATACGATATTTGTCGTAATACTCATCTCTGAACGTCCAAAATATTATTCATACAATAAGTCACATGCAGACCGAACCTGTAGTGTTTATTAATAATTTTCAGATTGATAAGGCTCCTATGAAGAAGGTTTTTTTGCAGACTTACAATTTTTTTTCCTAACGCATCTCATTATGAACTTAATTTTGTTTTTAGATTGTCTTGAATTTAAATGAAATGACCATTTTACCTACAATCGAAAGCAAAAAGGGTTCATGCCATATTAAACAATTAATACATTCTTTTCCCATATAATACATTTTCAAGGGCTATTATTTTATACTAACGATGCAGTCACCCTCATGTTCATTGTTACCAGCACAAAGAACATTTTCCGCACATTTTTGACACAATTCGATTTTCATCACTCGTACCTGGGAATATACCATGGTCGCGTTTTTTTGGGCCTAGAAATTTTCGTAGAAAATATATATTCAATGCTCTGAGGATTATATTTTACTTTCTTTTTGGGCTGAATCCATCCAGCAGCGAAGCATAGTGAGCCATCTTGTGGTTTATCTTTTGGGAGTACGGCAGGATGTACGTGTGTTGTTTGATTGAATGATTCTTTCAACTGGAATTAATTTAGAAAAATTAATGGTTTGCGATCATTTTTTTGTATTATTAGACTGTTATTATCAAAAATTCAAATTCGAGAGTGTTCGGAGCAATGTAATTGTTTTATAGAGAATTTGGCCCGAGTTTGTGTAGCGCTTAATTTTTTAAAAAACTTGTACAACTTTTAGAAAACCTTACTTCTCGGCTTGTAAATAAGCCTGGCTGAGTAGTAAAGCATATTCCATCATACTATCAGAGTGTTTGATTATGGCTGATATTCTCTGTAAGTTATGAGGCAGAAGGGCACATGGAACCTCTAAGCACTTAAGCCAGAATGACCCTTTGTGTTTATACCCCCAGCCTACCAGAATTTCCCGCATCTATTAATGAAGTCTAGGATCACTGGTGAGGGATAATTGATAGGGGATCCACGCAACATCCCACTTGAAGCAGTGACATCTGATGCGCGTAAATGCTGGACATTTGCAAAGGAAATGCCCTTACTCTTCTAAGCAGGATGGAGAAACATCATCCCGTGCGCAACCTATTCGATACACATGTCTACTCAGTATACCTGTCATGGCTTTACAAATCTTCCCACGCTTGTTGTGGAGGATTCCAGCAGTCCTATGGTTAAGTTCTGAGAGGAGCATCTTCGTGTGCCTGACCATATCAGGAGAAAGCCATCTATCTTTATGGGTATCAATCACCCACTTCGGAAAAATGGCATATACAGATGAGGTTGTCACACCTAAGGCAGGTTCGGGACCCTAAAGTAGTGAGCCTTGGTTCGCAATAGCATCACTGATCACATCACTGATTTCGTTTCCTGATTTCCTGATCTCGTTTCCTGATTTCCCACGTTGAACTTACCAATAGAGTTCAATCGTATCCTACATTCTTGGGTGATTTTCAAATTAGTCCAGGGCTTGCACAATGACAGCAGCGCCACAAATAGCAATACGCTTTCCCCTCCACTTTCAATCTCTAAGTCAGCGAATATTTCTGCTTGAAAAAAAGTATGCTCTCCGAGAGATAAGGCCCAGCAATCATTCGATGAATGCAGGTAGACGTAAGCTCCAGATCTAATGTCTGTCCGTGAAGAAGATATTGGAGACATATGGTGCTGCTACTCAGTTCTGCTAAAAAAAAATGCTTCATATTTTGTCGAAATTAAGTAGGAACACTTGAGCCTCCGAAGGCATCGAGACCGGAAAGATTTCTTGCATCGAACCTCTAATGGAGCTACGTCCCGTCCCCCATCCAGGCCAAGTTCAGGTAGTCTGCGGACAGGGCTTATCGCCACACTCAGAATTTGAATGTCGAGTGGAGGCAGACTGAGAAACGCATCAAGGACCACATCCGGAGTAGCTCTTTTGGTTCCACAGATATCCGGGCACAAAGCCCTTGATAGCGTGGCTAATTTATTGCGAGCAAATAAAACCTTCATAATAGTTCGCCACATCACAGACTCGTACGTGAACATCAGACTTATAATTGTTACGCAGATCTGTATAGCTACAGTGTCTTGATGTCAATGTCCGTTGTGGTGCTAATGATATGAACCTTTTAGCAAAGTCACCTTCATCGGCCTCGTGTTTTCCTTTTTCTATTATATTTAATCTCAGTTTCTTTTACGGCTCCTTCCCAATCAGGTGGGAATCAGTTTATATTTCTCCGATCCACAAGTCTGATGACCAAAGCTGCATTTCTATTCATTTCCCTCCTTCCTAACTTTGGTTCTTGTAAGAGTTATTCACAACAGGCTGCTTCCTATCTTTTATCCTTGTCTTGCTCCTAAGCAACATGGTTTCAGCAAAGGTAGATCTCCTGCCTCTAATTTCATATCGCCCACTAACTTGATTACTTCTGCTTTAGACCAACGGAGAAAAGTAGATGTAGTATACATGTACTTCTGAAAAGCTTTTGATTCTATGAGTCACAGAATTCTTCTTGCAAAGCTTGAAGGTTATGGGGTGTCTGGACTCTTTTGTCTTGGTTTTCATCCTATGTTTCTGATCGTACCTGTACTGTAACTGTGCATTCCCCCATGTCTTGCTCTTTCTGTTCATAGGGTTCGATTCTTGTTCCATTATTATTCCTAGTTTTTGTCAGTGATCTCCCTTCCTTTATTCGTTTTCCCTGAATCTTCTTTCCTAATGACTTCATGACTGCTTCTAACGACGAAATTATATTTGCGTTTTTTTGTACTCTTGGGCAACGTAAGTTAAGTAAGTTAAGCTCTTTATGGCAGAGCTTTGGGTAAGTACGTTGAATACAACAACAATCGCTGCCGCTGTAACTTCATTGCGACAGCGATTGTTGTTGTATTCAATGTACTTACCCAAAGCTCTGTCATAAAGAGCTTAACTTACCCTGCCCAAGAGTGCAAAAAACGCACCTAATATATCGAAATGCCATAGAATGTCTTATACGTATAAAATGTTTCTTTAAATCTATTCCTGTTCTCTGTACAGATCTTGTATAACTTCTGTTGACAGTTTTAAACACCTTGGTGAGCTTTTTGATCCCAAGCTCGAATTTGATCGGCACATTGCGTACATAACCGCCAAAGCTTCTCCTTTTTCCAGTTTTATTTGTAGATGTTCCGCTCCTTTTCGTAGCGTCTCTACCTCTTTTCATCTGTTTTTTTTTCACTTGTTTGCAGTGTCCTAGAATATTGTTGTCAAGTGTAGTCTCCCCGCCACTAATATGTTATGTGCCAAATAGATATGGGCCGAGCCCAGGCGAGATCTGGCGAGCCCGAGTGTGTGGACGGTCCAGACAAGCGACTTTAACAGCACTCGCCGGCGCTCGTGCGACTTCCGATCGGAATGGGTTTTGGGCACGAGCCAAGGCGATTCGTGACGAGCTGTCAAATGCCGTCCACATGTTGGCGGCCTCGTCTGACTTCGGCTCGCTGGGCCTCGGCCAATATCTATTTGCTACATTAGAAATGTGATAAAAGACGTCCAGCGTAGGTTTAGTCCCTCATTGTAGTTTAAATTCTGTGAATATAATGATCGTCGAATTTCCGTGGATATAATCATCGTCTGTCTTTATTCCAAATCTCTGCACTAGAGTTTCGTCCAGTATTCCTTGACTGGTGTTTTTTTAAAGCTAATATTTTGTCCCATCGTTTCTACAAGCTGGTTTATAAGCTGTGCTTATGTGACTCTAATCGATCAGGTTGATCTTCGTTAATGTTGTCTCTGCCCTTCGAGCGTAGTTAGTTTTGTTTTAACTCGTTGCTCAGAAGAGAGAGATATATATAAGGAAATGAAAATGGCAGTGAGAATTGAAGCATTTTGCCTGAATCTGAGGGTTAGTTGTAGTGAGGGTATTTGACATTCATCTACTCAGCGAACAGAAAGATAGAGTGAGATAGAGAAAGAGATGGATAGAGAAAGATAGTAAACCATGTGCACGTGAATTTGACAAGTAACAACTCAGTAACAACTAAAAGCTCGTAGAACTAAGGTATCGCGGAAACCAATATCTGAAGTAGTAATTCTCTCGATTTGTTTTATTTATAGATTTTATCTTTGTAGTAAAATTGCTTCACTAAATTTCGTATATGTATACGCTTGTTTCACTTCCTTAAATTTCTTTGTTCTGAGTCTCGTCGTTAGTGCGTATCCGCTGGAGGCACAACGAGCTTCAACTTGGTCCTTTTCCACTATTGTCAATGTTTCAATTCTAAAAGCTTAACTTCATGCTTGAATTATTATTATTATTATTATTATTGTTATTATTATTATTATTATTATTATTATTATTATATTATTGTATTTTTTTAAGTCGTTTCTTCCATATATTTCTTTAATTCGTTGAGGTTTAAAATATATATTCTTTGTTTTCCCCGCTTTGTCTCTTTCAGGTTGTCTCTTTCAGCTCCCTTGCACTGCCCGAAAGTATTTGCAGTTCGAATAAACTTCACTTCCACATGCTTCTTCCAGACTAGTTTCTAGTCCAAGATTGCTCCTAGATATTTGAGATGTATCCTTCATTTTTGGAAGCACTAGCTCTTTCAGTTTTTTCTAATCCTGGTAATTAATTTTACCAGAACTCACTGAAAGACTGCTTCGAGCAACAACTGTCAATTAAATCCAATGCGCGCTGTGTACTTCGACAGGCCTCATTTAGATGCTTCCTGACTGCTAGTGTGGCTCCGTCATCAGCATAAGTTTGCGCGTGTAGTCGTTATTGTTGCTGTTCGTTTAGCAAGAAGGCGACTAGTATATTCCACAAGAGTGACGATAGGCCACGCGCTTGAGACCATCTTTTTGTTGCCTTTAACTTCCGATATCAACAATCTCTGCATCAGAATAGCATGTATCCATTTAACTAGAACGTCGTCTATGCCATGCGCTTTCGCAGCCTCACATAGCGCCTTAAAGGGCACCCAGTCAAAGGCTCTTCCAATGTGTCCAAAAACCCTCATCGCATACTCATCATTTATGATAGCTCCCTCAACTCTGAAAACCAGAGAATGAAGTGCTTACTAGATCAGAAAAGACTTAAGCGCCTTAGTGCATAAGTGTCATTCAACAAGCTTCTTCAGGCATTTTAGCACCAAAGGTCTTAAGGTTTTGGTACGAAAACTACTTTAACCTGTCGCCAATTGACGGAAAATACCACAAGGTTAGGTATGCTTAAAAGATTTCCTTTAGATCTGCCTACAGGTAGTCAATACTTTCCCTATCCGGACCCAGCGATTTGAAATTTTCAAAGGATATGATTACTTCTCGGACTTCGCTGGTGATCGCAGATATACCTGTATACTAGCATTACCTAACGTTGCGAAGAACAGAAGGTTTGGCCCATAAAGGTAGTTTGACCAAAATTACAGAAGCCCTTTACGAGTAACAAAAGCTTTTTGAAGATTTACGAAAACTGGCGTCACATACTTTTTTTTCTTGTTCTGTGTTGATAAAAGATATCGCATCTAATACGGCATTTTCCTGTATGCTGTATTGGTTCAGATTCAAGATCATAGTCTCGAGGCTTCCAACAGTTCTAGCCATGAATACTACCTGTTGCAAATGCTAAGAATATTAGTTTTGCTATTTGGTTTATGAGCGAATTCTCCGTTAGCAAAATAAAGCTCAGTAGACTCCGGCCGGCTATAAGCGAAGAGAAGCCTGCTCGGAAAACCCTTTGAGTGTGTTTATGCCGTAGCCAAATCAGTGAGCTCTGCTTATTTAGCAGCGGTATAAACCACTTTTAAATTAGCCGAGCTTGCTATTTTGGCTACACTACTTTAGCGCTGCTAAAATTTAGCGCGGTTATAAATGTGAAGGTAGCAGTGGTATAACACTATAACAGTCATAAATAGGATTTCTAGTTTCGAGTGACATTCGCAATCTGGAAGCCTTGGTGCAAGGGTGTTTTTATTCTTAGTATTGAGCTCCTTTCAGATATTACGCCATTTTTGCTTTGGTTAATAAGCTGTGCGGTGTAAACGCTACTACTATAGCAGCGCCAGTTTGGCAACGCTATTTTAGCTACGGGATAAACAAGGCCTTTGTAGTAGACTTTTTGGTAGCCAGTAGCAGGGGAGACCTTGCTAGCGAAGACTAGGGCGTACATAGTTTGCCTAATATTCCTAACTGGATGACATCAGCTGGCGGTCGGTACCGGTAGAAAGAGTTGTTGAGGGAGGCCAGAATCGGACCCCAGTTGTAGAATCGATGACGAAACTCGTATTCAATTAAAAAAAACCATAGAAAGATGTAACAGTCGATGTATCATTCTGCCAGTTTAAAAAATAATTAAAGAATTTATATATGTACATTACCTTAAGAACAGCTATATTGTAATCAAAGTTTCCCTTAATATAATCAGGGTGACATACAATCCTTTTGACATCTGCAGTTTGATCCATATTCCCACTTCCGCATTGAATAAACTATTTCCACCAATGAAAGTTATAAAGAATTATCAACTTTCAATTTGAATTTACCAAATTATCCGGTTTCGCATTAATAACACACGCAGCGGATGTGACGACATGACGACTATCGGCAAGCATTCCTGAGCACAAATGTTCTTCATTGGAAGCGTTTAAAACCGCAACCTTCAAATCAAGTAATAACGTGATAAGTGGTCCTTCGAAAACATAAATTTACTCACGTTGGCTGTGAACTGCCCGGCTGGCGCGGTTTCCGTTTTAGACACATTACCACTTTCGGCCAAGCATATGCCTAGTAAAACTACAAGAAGGAAATTTATATCGAATAATGTGCCCATACCACTACTGTCAGTTGAAGAAAACCAAAGTCAATAGAATACATAAAAATTTTGGCATCGATAGAATTTCGTACACAAATGTCAAAGTCATTTTCGAAAATACTTGAGGAGCCTATGAGTGTCATGTCTGGGTGCATGCACTCAAAGTGGCTTAATGTATGATAAAAATAAATTAATTTATGAGATGGTAATAGGTTTCCGAAGTAAGGTTTAAACGTGTTGTACCGATTATGAATGTAATAATATATATATATGGAGGTATTGAGTCGCGGTACAAATAAATGAGTAATTTTTAATTATAAACCAACTACAATGAAAGAAATCCTACAATTGTTGATTAAAAACGTAGCAGGAAAATATGATACTATTAAAATGGGTAACCTAAAAATTAAAGGATTTGTTATAGCACTTCATTTCAAATTGATAATTAATGGTCATTTGAAAAATGAAACTTTCCCTGCTGTACTAAAAAGTACGTTGATAAGTCCTATCCACAGTTCGGCAACTACAGGCTGATTTCACAAAAAACGTAATTAGTAAGATATTCGAGCGAATCATAAATGATAGGGTAGTAGAAATTGTAAATACCAGTGTGAACTTTGATCAAAACCAATATGGATTCTTGGCTGAATTAACACTCCACTAGGCAAAAGTCTGTACTTAGCAGTTATTCCAACTAATCTCGTGAGGGCTTTTTATATGGGTGAGCATGTTTTAAGCGATGTATTGTACGAATTAAATAATGACCTGACAAAAAGGTTGTCCAAATCCGGATTTCAGCACATTAGATATCTTTTCAAGAAGAAGATCGGCGTGACTATCAAAGTGAAAACTATTTCCTACCAAACTCTTATCCGGCCAATCCTTACGCATTGCCATTCTGGATTCCCTGTTCCAAAACTGCCATGCCAGAGGCGAACATTTTCGAGTGGAGGATATTGTGCTTCCGTCCTGGGAGAGTCGTCAACCCGGTAGTTAGTTTAAGTGGGCGAGGAATTCCCTTGTATCGTTAGAGTGGTCTAAACCCATTTAAGAACCGGGTTGTGGAATTAACTAGAAATTTCTATGGACAAACAAACGGACTTGAGAACAGACTAATTGGATCTTTGGAGTACTCAACAGGTCTTAGTGAGCCATTTATGTGTCCGTTTAGTGATATCTCATGAGTGCGCTGTTCAATTCATAGGCCCCTCTTCGATTAGGGGGATTTAGTTTTAAGAAGAGTGATCCAAAAGTTGGTTATTTCCAGTTTGCATAAAATTAAAAAAACAATTGTTTTACTACTTGGTTTACCTGCTAAGTCAGCATAAAAAAAACATACGAATAGGCCATGGTTCCAGGGAGGTACATTCATTTGAATACGAATAGTCGAAAAGAGAACATCAAAATGGAGAAAAACGAAATTCGAGATGTCATTAAGTACCTGTGTTTGAAAAAAATGTCTACCACAGACATAGACAGTGACTTGGTGGTAACATTAGGGGACTCTGCTCCTCCATATTCAACCGTTGCATGCTGGGCCAAGGAGTTTAAGCTGGGATAAACATCCCCTGAAGATGAACACCGCGTCCATCCATGCCTCTCATTGAAAACAACGTGAAGAAAGTCGATGATGTCGTGTTGGCAGATCAAAGAGTGACCATCAGGCAGTGACCATCAGCTGAGGTCACAGAGATGGCCGTGTTCAAAGAATCGTTGCCAATAAATTACATATGAAGAAGGTCTTTGCGCATTGGGTGCCGAGAATATTAACCGACGAGCAGGGCCGGTTCTGGCTATATTTCCGCCCGGCGCAGAGCCACATTTGGCGCCCTCTATATTATGATTTTAATTTTATGACCCCCTCTTTCACGACTCCGAATTCTTAGCAAGTCTTTGCTAGCACTTGCGAATATATTATATTTATTACATTTAGAAATTTTCATGGAAAAATTAGTCATTTGCTAATTCGAGCAATGTAGCATAATACTTTTTTCTGAAAATGTTTTTGTCTCAAGTTTTCGATACGCAGAAATATTTTTCTTCTTCAATTTTTGGCTCTGTAATGCTGTTGACCGGATAGTAACCCATTGTTTGCGCCTAATTATGTGCAGAACTAAAGTTTTCGTTAATAGCTCTTTTTCAAATCACCTACCGCTATAAGTTAGAGCTTCAGACGCGTTTATTGAAAGAGGTTTCCCCTTAGAGGTTTCCCCTTTATGCCTAGTTCTCGTTAGCCAAGCACATGCATAAATGTAAAAACAGTACAATAAACAGAAAAAATTCTAATATTTGTAAGAAAATCAAATAATTCGTTCATTCAAACAAACAAAAATAAGCTTAAGGTATACATATGATATAGACATAAATTATATAGAAAGTTCATATTTTTAAGCGGTAATGAAAAGAGTTAGCTGTGCTTCTCTACTGTCAATCGCTTTAATACACAAACATTACACATTCTGTGGAGAGAAACTTTAGTTTTCTGATAAGTCTTTATTTTATCTAGTTGAAAGCACAGCGCAGCAAGCAAACATGGGCATTTCATGTAAACATGTACATTTCTTCATAAAATTCCCAACGTTTAAATCTGAATATCCATTATGCGTCAACGCTTCTTCAAGCCGAAGTGTGATTTGGTTTGGGTTAGTTTTAAGCTCCCCCATCAACTTAATAGTTCAATATAGTGTTTTAGCTGTTCAAAGCTTTTGGTCAAAGAAATAATTGCTTGATCCAAAGCATTAAAATGCAATTCTAGTTTCAACGTTTGTTGAGGGTCTCGAATAGGAGCATCTCTTGCTTCATATCTCAATTTTGTATCTAGTATTTGTTGAGGGAATCTTCACTTTGTATCTACCTCAAATGTTCCCCCAAAACTGAGCTGAATCCCGCAACAGCTTCCACCAACTTGAGAAAATGGTTATTATCAGGCCCATATAATGCGCCTCAGCTTCCTCTAAACGCTGAAGATTGCGAGGCTAGTAGTTGCACGAGAATTAATAACCGTGTGGGAACACATCATTATACATCCACAATTCACAAACACTTTACACTCCAATCATATTTATAGACACATTAGGCTAAGTAAAGTGTAATTTGATAAATTGTATGCGATATAATTTTATTAACATACACACATGTTTTTCTCCTTATCAAAACTTATATATTATTTAAGAAAATTAATTGGAAGCATATATCACTTCCAAAAACGTTTAAGAACATTTCGTTTAAGAACAGTTTCCTTTGATATTTGATTTTGTAAAAAAACAGTCTGTGGTACTCCCTGTCATTAATTCTAGCTCAAAGTTCCTCCATCACTTAAAACTCGTCATGTGAACTAAATTAGCTTTATGTTCTTTGATAGTTCGACTTAAATAACCCCAGTCCCTATAACCTATACTATAAAATGGATGGCTGCTTTTATGAATTGAAAATATAAAGGAGCCAAAAAATTTGCAGTAAATATAAACCAGCCATGGTCTGAAGCTGTTTTGCCATTATTTCAGCAATCTTTGGTAATGCTGTGGCCTGAATTTCCTATTTTTAGTGACAGGAAAATCGAATGTTTTTATTTGTACGGAGCCTTTCTGTACAATCATTATAAGTATTTCCTTGATCTGTGTGGGCCATTAATAAAGATCCCTAAGCTCTGATTCGATTAAAAAACTACACACCTCTCTTGACATCGAAACGGAAAAGCACGGACTAGAATTCTTTGAAAGTCTAGCAACCCGGTCCGTAGAAAGGTTTTTTCTCCCGATTCTGTAAGGGAAGGGTTGAGCACAATATTCGGCAGAGTTGAAACACTATTTTGGAATAAATATACGAGTTCTGTGGTTGATAAAGTTGTTGTCACAAATTCACATGAGTTTGTTCATGCTAACGGACAAGTGTACCCAAAGTGAAAACCGAGGAAAAATCATACTTCGGTATGTATTTTTTCACTGGCGCAGAAATTATTTCTGCGCCGATTTCCTATTGCCGATATCAACTTGCACACTCAGCAGCAGCTCGGTAAACATTAGAATATGAAATCGACAGAGAATGACGGAATACGAACTTAGAGGAATGAAGTAAACTTGGATACCGCTGGCGCAAGAAATCATCCCGCACGAAAATCATACACGAAAATGCATAAAGCGAGTAGTGATGGTTTTGCTTTCTGCATACGAAATGAAGTCATGTATGGAGCAATGGCGCGTTTTTTTGCTCCCCCTATCCATAACAGAACAATGCTAACCAGTGCAGACGCATTGGAAACAACAACAATTCCTGTTACGGATAGGGGGAGTTGTTGTTGTTTCCAATGCGTCTGCACTGGTTAGCATTATTCTGTTATGGATAAGGGGAGCAAAAAAAAGCGCCTATTAATGTTGTGAAGTGCATAATGTGCCCCAATGTGTGTTTATAAATTTTTCTCTTGCAAAGCAAGTGAATTTCATATGCGAATAGGACTGTGTTGAAACTTAAAAAACAAGTTACGATCTGTGAGAAAAAAAAAAATAAAAAAAATAAGAACATAAACTGCCAATTGAACAGAATGAGCTTGGAATATTTGTATATTTCGATATTTTTGTTATTATGAACTAATGATGTTATGGACTTTGAACAACTAAAGATGTTATGAACTTTTTGTTATTTTGAACCTTGCGCCCCTTCTCACGTGCGCCCAGCGCAGCTGCTCCATTCGCTCCAGAGGAAGATCCGGCCCTGCCGACTGGCAAAAGGAAAAACGAGTCGACATTTCGAGGGTGAATCTCGAAAAGTTTAAGGCAGATCTGGAGAAGTTTTTGTCTCGTTTCGTAACCATGGTCGAAACGTGGATCCACCATTTTGATCCAGAAATTAGAAAGCAATCGATGACCTGGAAGCAACCCTCTTCACCGATGCCGAGGAAATTCAAGGTGATGAGTTCGGCAGGGAAGGTTATGTATCAGTTTGTTGGGACGCTGAAGGAATTATTATGGTGGAATATTTGGAAAAGGACACCACTATATCAGGCTCTTACTACGCAGACCAAAGAAGAAGATTACGGGAGGCTATTGAAGAAAAAAGACGCAGAAAACTGCGAGCTGAAGTTCTGTTTCATCAAGACAACGCGCCGGTTCACAAGGCTGCAGCTGTGATGGCTACAATCAAAGAAACAGGATTCGAGCTGCTTGAACTCTATTCACCACCCTATTCGCCAGATCTAGCTCCCAGTGACTTCTACCTTTTTCCTCGGCTCAAGGAACACTTTCGGCGCAACCAAATTGAAGGTGATAGCGAAGTTTTGGGAGAGTAAAGACAAAAAAAAAATTCTAAGGGTATCCTGGGTTTGGAAAAAAGATGGATTAAATGTATTAACTTGTTAGGAGATTATGTTGAAAAATAAATATTTATTTGTTTTTTAAGTTTAATTACCTTGGTTTATGTTGATCATCATTATGTGTGGATCAACCCTCGTAAATGAGCTTCATATTTTTAAAATCAATCCAAAGTTTTCAGTTCGTAAGCCAGCACTTTTTTCACTTTTTTGTCGAAACGAATGAATCATATAAACTCTGAATATTTGTTGCTACTCTAAGTTTTGTGAAAGAAAGGATATAATCATTTTTTGGCTGAAAATACAGTAACATCAAGTACCTTGCTTGGTAGGATCTTCAAGCTCACAAAATGACAATAAAGGCAGAGAAAAAGATATATAGAAATTTCTCAGTCGTCCTTTCGTAAAAAATTTCTGGCTTCTAGCTCAGTGCAAGCTTCTATGATTTATATTTCATTAAAATTTGTCACGAAATTGCAGTACAATATATGGCCTATCGTAATATTTTTAAAGCATAAAGCTTAAAAACTGTGAAAATAACGGTCTTGGTAGTTCTAGTTTTAGGAAGCTTTTTGGCCCACTGTTGTCAAAGGATTGAAGATATTTTACTGTCACTTAAAACAACCTATGACTTCTATTACATTGATATCCCTTGATAGTCTAAAAAGCATTTTCAAATATTACATGTATTTCCTAGGGCAGAATATATAATAAATAAAATTTAATAAGAACTAAGCATTTTTGTGCAAATTGATTTTAAATAAAATAATTCTTTGAAAATCAGTCAATATACAGTCATAAGTGAAATGAAAAAATCGGTTATCTTTACTTATTTTATACTTACATATTTCTGATGGTATTTGCTATATTTATCATATTAGAGTAGACTTGATGTTTCAAAACTAAACATTTTTGTTGCGTTCCTTTTTCTTATTTGAATTCTCAGCTTTCTATTTTTACTCATATTGTCATTAAATAATGGAAACAAGATTTTTGATTGAAATTCGTCTGCCATTTTTCAGCCGGGAGTGTAAATATTCATTTTGGACATGCATTTTTCAGTTCCCGTGATTTTAAAGTTTACTTCCCGTGATTATTCTCTTATCTTTACTGAATTTCCCATCCAGTTCGTCCTGTATCCAGCTAAGTAGCCCGATGAATGATCAAGTATGATTACACTAAATATAACTCAAACGTGTCCTACCAATGTCATTTTTCGTCTTACTTGTATCTGCTTACACGAATGATGCACTTAAGGGCTATATGAAGATGAACTACATACATCCGCAAATGTCAAGGATAGAAAAATATATGAGAGCATTCATCTTGAGCTCAAGTGCGATGGAAAAAGCTTCATACTCATGTTTCCCCAGATAAATGAAGGCCGGCTAGGACTTACAAAATATGAAATACACGTAATGTTTAAATTTCGAAACATGCTGTCCCGAAAATTGCAACTTCAGTCTGGAATGTACTAATTTCACATTACACCAGAATATGCCACCCTTTTTAGACCCCTTTTCTATCCTCGCACTTCTTTTATGGTTCGTCCGGGCCAACTAGGATTCTATGTGCGCTAAGGCCACCTTATCTCAAACGACATTGCATATTCTGCACTAGTTACCCAGATACGATACGACTCTTCAAAGTGTATTGCTATGCGATGCCCCGAAGTACTAGAAGCCTGAAACTGTTCATTACATTCTGCTGCTAGATTACAGTAACTTTTACGTAACAGTAACTCCCAATCGCAGTGCCATGTAAGAGAGCTCGTAGAGATACATTTGGCTCCTGAAAGCTTGCTAATTTATCCCAATCTTGTGCCATGATAATAGCTTTCGCTTTTACGAAAAGTACAATCATACTCAAATTGCATGAACTCATCAGCTCCTTATAATAAATGGGAAGCACGAAATTATGTAACCAAAATTAATTTAAAACTTAAATTCGAAGAATTAGTATTTAGTTATAACTACCAAATTTCCACTTATCATTTAAATTCCGCTCAAATAATCGTCCAAATCGGCTAAAATAAATCAATCACTGTTAGTGTTTCGTTTCATTTGGACTGTGACTATTTCAAGTATTGTTTTTCCTGTGTTTTAATGGTTTTATATCTTTTTAATAATGTGCCCACCTTTTCACATATGAAAATTTTATAAAAATTTTTTATAATGAAATTTTTTTGAAGAACTAGAAAAGTGGTGAATTTTTGCGTACATATACATACGCTGATGAGAAAAAGTTTCCGAACAGGTTATAATTCCTTAAGAAATCTATTCAAAGCTCTTACTGACTATGTATCTGTATGGAGCCAATTTTCTCTTATAAAATATTATTTATTAATCCATGATAAAGCATGCTAATAAAATAAAGTAAACAGATTCAACCGTTATTTGAAACAGGAAACAATATTACGTGAAAATTCCAAGAAAAGATGTAAAAAAGTTTTCGAACATTTCTAAATATTTCCTGGAAAAGCTCCTACGATTAGTTTATCTATCTCCAAATTGAGTGAAAATAATTACTTAAGGGGACATAGCACCTTAAAATTGAAAAAAAATTGTTTTTTTCAAAGGTTAGTTTTTAATGGAATAAAAAAACGTATCTTAATGAAATTTTGTATACATACTTTATTTGCCTTATAATACATAAAAAAAATTGTTAAACATTTTTTGTGGCCCCCTGTCGTCTGCTACAATTTTTTTGAAAAAAAATAACACCAAAAAAACCTGGCGTGCACGATAATTGCCCTCAGAAAAGGCTGAAATAAAACAAAAACGGGGCTTTTATAAGCATCCAATTTTTGGAATGAACTAAAAAAAAATTTTGGCTGGTAATTAACAAAATGGCAGCGTTTTTTTTCGAAAATCCAGGTTTTTTTCCCCCAGAAATCGGTTATAACTAAAAAAATTCAATGCCGATTTTTTCATCCGTTCAGATTATTACATGTGCAGATTAACGTGTTAAAAATTCAAAACGATTGGATAAATACATTTTTCTTAATCATGTACGCCAACTTGAAAAAGGTTGTTTTAAGAAAATCGCGTTTAAAGTTAAAATTCAATATTTTTTTTTGTAATAAATCTTACCGAAATTTAATCTGCGTTGCCTGGACCATACAGTATACCTTCCTCTTGCTCATACTCCTCCTGTTCCAAAGATCCCTTCGAGCAGTTCTGGCCTCTTTAGATGCCTCAGTCGAGTGTTTTTCCGCCTGGTTGATTCTTGCAACATCTCTTTTTTCTGCATGTTCCAGCGCACGTTGGCCAATTGTAATCCCCATGACTTGCATTATTTTCAAGATAGCCATAAATCCTTCATTGAATGTGCATGCAGAAATAATTGCAGCCATATTTATGATATCTTTTTCACAAAAAATGTATGTTGGGGGCCAAATTCCAAATACAAGAATTATAGCTTTCGTTATTATTCAGCGTAAAATTGCCCAAGCAGCGCTTTAATAAATCTTCTGATGATAAGTCTTCATAAATAGGATTTAAAATTTCTTGTACCTCATCACCTTAAGGTGGAGGATGCTTGAAATGTTTTAAAGCATTACCACCAGCTGCCCCCGCCTTGCGCCAGTTACACCAAGTCTTTTCTCCAACAGGACAGTAAGAGTGTTGAGGGTTCTCATCAGTGCCCAAATTTTCTTGCGGATGTTTTCAGCCGAATTAGAATTTCGCTGTATAGCTAGGCCATAATATGTTGATAAATTTTTCATTAATGTTAGTGTCAGTTGAACTTTTTTCGGACCTTTTTCTGGAGTTTCAACACTTTTTTTTAGAAGCATCTTGTTCAACCAAATGTTTGTGTTTTTTTTGCCAATGCTAACTATTTTGGTGCTTCTTTTGAAGGAGTTGACTCACTTATCTTTCTCTACACTTTGGCCTAAGTCGATGTAGCGGTATAGCGAAGTGAATGAAAATCATAGAAAAAATGACCTTGGTGCGCTTCGCTATATATGCTTACAACATTTTTTTTTAGAATCTCAATTTTATATTAAACATGATTTTAGTTGTCAAAAATTTAATTTTAACATATTTAATAAAAAAATTTTTTTTTTGAAGATTTGAAGGTGCTATGTCACCTTAATATGTAGTGGTGGAGTGTAATCCCTAGCTTTTTATGACCTATTCTAGTCTATCGAGCATATACTCTACTAGAATTTTTATGAAGACTTGTGGAATTTGGTTCCATTTCTTTTTTAAAGCACTCTTAAGCGAAAGGATACTTGTAATTCCACTCCGTTGCCTTATGTTTTTACCCAAGCGAGCCCAGACGTGCTCAAAAGGATTAAGGTTTGGGCTTTGTGGTGGGGTTTCCAAAACGTGGGGACAGTTGTATGAAAACCACTGACGAACAATCTTTTTGGTGCATTGTTTTGAATTTTCTTTCAAAAGTGTCAAGTAGATACCTTTCGTCATTGTAGTGTCCATAAAAACTAAATTGCCAACACCACTATAATTTATCGCATCCCAAACCATTGCACTTTTTCCACTATGCTTCACCGTACAATTTAAATTTTTAACACACAATTTTTTGTTGACTTATCGCCACACTCTTTCTTTAATTTTATCACTTCTGAACAGGTTGATTTTAATTTTGAAATGAAATAAAATACGAATGAATTGTTGATTTTATTGGAAAGATAATTCTCTGCCATTTATATTTCAATATGATTTCGGGCATGTGAACGCCACGACTGGCGTGGAGGAAGTCCAAACGATAGGTCCAATTTTCGACCACTCTAACCAATAATGGGGACCGTATCCCGCATTTAACGCGGTGAATGTTGTCTTCCAAATGGTTAAGCGTCTCGGGCTTGTCGGCGTAGACGAGTGATTTGACGTATCCCCACAAGAAATAGTCCAGCGATGCTAAATCACAAGATCTTGCAGGAAAGTTCAAAGGTCCAAAAAGAGAAATTATGCGCTCATCAAATGCTTCTTGCAATAAATCGATAGTTGCATGAGCTGTATGACATGTCGCGCCATCCTGTTGAAACCAGAGGTCCCCTGCATTACGCCGAGTCAATTTCGGAACGAGAAGGTCATTGATCATGGCTCTATTGACTGTAATGTTATTCCCAGCAGCATTTTTGAAAGCATATCGACCAATTATTCCACCGGCCTATAAAGCACACCAAACAGTGACTTTCTTCGGGTGTAACGGTGATTAGACAACCGCCTGTGGTTGCTCATCACTCCAAATGCGGCATTTTTGTTTATTGACGTAGTCATTCGACTAGAAATGAGCTTCATCGCTAAACAAAACTTTCGTTTTTCTCCATTTTTTCGAACTGCTTTTGTCGAAATAAATCTGCACAACTTGCAGACGTTGCTCAGGCGTCAACTTATTCATGATAAAATGGCAAACCGAACTTACCATAAAACGCATGCCAGCTGTCACACCATACGTAGCATTAAAAAGTGCTGCCAACTTAAAGTTCTATACCTTTAAAAAAACACCCTGTACAAATCCCCCACCAATTTGAACAGACCAGCGTCTTCAGATCGAAATATTTTATTTGTGTTATTTTATTTCTTCTCTTTATCTTTATATATTTACATTCATATACTCAGTGATTTTTTTACTAGATCCACTAGTATCCATTCTTTCCGATCTATATTTATTTTGCTATTTCACATGTAATAGCATATATTTTCTATAGGCCAGCTAAGTTCGTGTGCACAGCCTGCATGTTGCGTTCGAATCATCCCCTAATGTAGGCATAATCCATCCTAAATGTAAATTTTAAAATATTTTTACAAACACGTCTCTCGAATCATATTTGTTTATTAATATATGATTCGAATAAAAAACAAATAAATTTACAGTTAGTATGCTGCTATCCTAAGTGAAGAAAAGTGAAGAATTTTCAAGAACAATTATAATTTGATTTTCATTATATTTTGTTATCATATAATATATGCGATTAATTACATTATGTTTCGAAAAATATTTTTATTTGTTGAACTATTGTTTGTGTTGGTTCAATAAAATCTTTTATGAATATTTGACGTGAAACCGAAGCCAGTACTAAATTTAATGTGGTATGAAATTTAAAAATTTCAATAATCAACCTTTTTTTCAATAATCAACCTGATTTCCCCCCAAAAAGTCTCCCGTGAATATCAATCCTCCGAAAATCCCCCAAAACTTAAATTTCCCCCCAAATTTGCGGGAAAATACCCCAATCTGGCAACCCTGCATACCGAATTGGAAATATTGACCCAAGGATATATGTAATTATTTATCCACATTGTTGAATATAATAATTGTAAAGAAAATATTTAATATCTTATTATTACATGAAAATCTAATCCGGAAGAGTTATTTGTTAATTACATATGTATGTCAGTATGTTTCGTTGCACACTAACATACTTTTGACGTGTTCGCATAAGTATTTCAAATGCAGCTGAATTTGCCTATTATATACAGTTCAATCAATATTATATATAGCTCAATCGATGCAAAAATTATCAATCAGTAAACAAAATAATCAGTATAAAATACAAAGTGACAAATTTCTGAAAAAGCTACACATTTTTCCAAATCTGATTTGTTTTGCTGTAAATTTCTTCGATTTCTTTATCAAATTTTATTTTTGGCGATGGTGAAGTGAGGTTATTTATGATATCATTCACATATGTATGATGGAAATACTTTGGCATATGCTAACGAAAACTCGTGTGCATGCTCAAAAATAAGCATGTAGCATTTGGTTAGGCCGCTGAAAAAATATGAGGATTCGATTGATATAATTAGGTATACATACTTATGAATTTTATCTAAGAAAAAACACTGCGGACGACCAAAATAGCATAAATTGAATTTTAAATGTTTGAAGCGAAATGATGTCACATGAATGTTGGCAGTACGATAGAATGCTATATAAATATGGCTTATTGCTGAGCAGTGCTGCGACCTCAGGAATACCGTATTGTGTCCAAATTAATCGAAATCTGTAAGAAAATCGTATCCCATTTTTATCATAGCGATAACTAGCTAAAATAGCTAAGCACGGTTCTATAAAATTAAATTTTTCAGAAAAATTATGTTTTAGTCACGAAAATTAACCGAAGTGTACTACAGTATGTGCAATCGAAGATCCCATTCAGCTTGTAACAAACTGAATGCACGAGACTCGGCAGCAGCGAAAATATGTTTATTTTATTAGTTTATTAGTTAAGAATCCACCATATCTGTAAAAAAAACTTGTGTTTTTGTTGTTTTTTTGCAAATTTAATTGTGAAGTTTTTCTGATCGCGCCAAACTATAAAATAAACTTAAATTATTGAAGCCAAAAGTTTATAAACATAAATAGCTCGAAGACTAAAAAATTCATACGATAGTTTTTCAGAATTCTAACGCTGCTTTATTAGCATTAACACCTTTCTTCAAGAAAATCATTCACTATTTCTTAAAAACTTCTGCAAAAATTTTTTCAGCTAAGATGGGAAGCTTAGATGATTTTTCAGCAGCGGCTAATACATTTTTTGAGTTGAAAATTGCTTTGCGATTTCATGCTTAAAGTCGAATCTGTTAAGGATTAGCCCAATAAGTTCGATGTAAAATATTTGCTCATTACATATAGTTGATTCCATCCAATCTAAATATTTTAAGTAAATTTTACAGCGATGATTTGCAGCAAACCGCTCCGAATTTCAACCAAAATATTGTTGTGATCTATCGTTGAACACCTTTTGTGGGTTCGATATTCTTCACATTCGTGAAATAAAACAGTTTATTATAAAACACCAATTACACTTTTATTATAAACACTATTAATTATTTACACTTTATATTCGCACTACTATAATCTCGCGTTACAATTTAACACTTTTCCAATTTAATTATCGCACTATAATTACTCGCACTTTATCGCTTTTAATTAATCGCGCCCGGATACACTAAACTGCTGTATCGCGCCTTTACGCTGTCTTCGCTATCTATTAACTGATTGCCAGCTCCTCTCGCGGCGGTATTTATACTCATATCTGATCATTATTCTACATCTGGGACTTTCTAGAGCTGTGTCTTGGGTTCTGGATCCGTCTTCGAAATGACTAATGGGAAATTCCGTCGCCATGTGAAATGGGAAATGGGTCCGTGTATTAGGTTCTCGAAGTTTCTCAAACTGCCTTCTAGAGAGTTATTCTACGTTTTATTTACGATTGTTTTCGTTGTTTGAATACATGTATGAAATACATGTATGGAATGTATGTCGAGTATTTCCTCGCCGTTTCTAGCCGTTTCTGGCGCCGATACAACGAAAGACGGCTCGTTTGGCGCGCATGCAACACTACCCCCTCCTTAGACCTGTTCGTCCCGAACAGATTCGTCGTCATCCATTGTGTTGTTTCCATGGTACGGGGCAAGTCGGTCTAGGTGCACAACCTTCATTTTTGACCGGTGTTTTCGATGCTGCTGTATTCGGTACACAACATCATTGAGCCGTTTAATAATGCGGTATGGTCCTTCCCATTTTGGCTGTAGTTTCGGGCTCAGGCCTTTCCGTCGGCGGGGGTTGTACAGCCAGACTAAATCATTTTCTTGAAATCCGGCCGAGTTTGCCTTCAGGTCATATCGCGTTTTCATCCGGTCCGTGTTTAGGTTTATGCGGCCCCTAACTACCTCGTGAATGGAGTCTAACCGTTGCCGCAGCTCCGAAACGTACTCCGTTGTTGTCGTCGGATCTTCTGGTGGTATTCCGAATTTAACATCAGCCGGAAGTCGAATATTTCGTCCAAATACGATACGTGACGGTGATTCTCCAGTTGTAGTATGCGTCGCCGTTCGATAAGCCATCAGGAAGAATGGGATATGACGATCCCAATCATGCTGATGGTCTTCTACCACTTTGGCCAAGTGCTCGATCAAGGTTTTATTGAACCTTTCGACCATTCCATCGGACTGTGGGTGCAGTGGAGTAGTTCTCGTCTTCTTTATGCCCAACGCATCGCAGAACTCAGTAAACACTTGGGATTCGAAATTTCGACCTTGATCGGAATGTAGCTCGTTTGGGACTCCGTACCTACTAACCCAGTTGATCACGATTTGCTCCGCCACTGTAGATGCTTCCTGATTTGGAATAGCATAAACTTCTGTCCATTTAGTGAAATAGTCGGATACTACCAGCACGTAGCGATTTCCTTGTTGCGACACCGGAAACGGTCCTGCCACATCGATGGCGATCCTTTCGAAAGGGGTTCCAACGTTATATGTCTTCAGCTCACCTCTAGGCTTCCTCCTGGGTCCCTTCACAGATGCACAGGCTGCACACTTCCTACACCAGTCCTCCACATCTTCCCGCGCATGCACCCAATAAAATCGTTCTCTTATTTTATTAAGTGTTTTGTTTATGCCCAGGTGGCCTCCTGACGTTCCCTCGTGTACCTCCTGCAAAACATCCTTAACTTTGCTCCGAGGAAGCACAACCTGCATTCGATGCGCTGACCCGTCCGCGGTTTCCCATTTCCTTTTTAGTAGGCCTCCTTCAAGATGCAACGAGTTCCATTGTGCCCAGTAGCTCTTTAGCGTAGGACTTCGACTCGATATGCTTTGCCATTCAGGCCGATGTGCAGACTCCTTCCAGGCTATGATTTCTCGTAGATCTCCATCCGCCAGTTGTTCGTCCAATAGTTCCGATTGAGACCATCCTCTTGCTGGTGAAACGGATATCCACTTAACCTCGGCATCGACTACCTTTTCTTCTAACCGATGACAGTGCTTGCATTCCGGCTTGCATGGACGTCTGGAGAGAGCATCAGCATTTCCGTGCATAGTACCTTTTCGATGGACTATGTTAAAGTTGTATGTTTGCAACCTTTCAATCCATCGTGCCACTTGTCCTTCGGGGTTCTTAAAGTTGAGCAACCATCTCAGAGCGGCGTGATCGGTCCTCAATACGAAGCTTTGACCGTACAGGTATTTGTGGAAATGCTTAGTGGCCTCGACTATCGCCAACAGCTCTCTTCGGGTGACACAGTAGTTTCGCTCTGGCTTGGATAACACCCGACTAAAGTAAGCAATCACCCGCTCCTGGCCATCAATTTGTTGCGATAACACTGCACCTATACCTGTATTACTTGCATCAGTGTCCACGATGAAAGTTTTCTGCGGCTCAGGATATGCTAGCATCGGTGCTTCACATAGCTCCTGTTTAAGCTTCTCAAACGCTGCTTGGCACTGGTGGTTCCAGTTAAACGGCTGATTTTTCTCCGTCAGCTGGTGTAAACTTTTGGCGATGGTAGCGAAATCCTTCACGAACCTTCGATAGTATGTTGCCAATCCCAGAAAACTCCGAAGTTGATGCTTATCCTTAGGTACTGGCCAGCTTTTAACGGCTTCAATTTTCGCAGGGTCGGTTTTTATTCCTCCAGTAGAAACCACATGACCAAGGTATTTCACTTCACTGCAGAAAAGGTTGCACTTTTTGGGACTTAGCTTCAGGTTAGCCGCTCGCAACCTTTCGAATACGTCCTCCAGGTTTTTCAGATGTTCCTTGAACGTTCTGCCGATGACAATGATGTCATCCAGGTACACCAGACATGTCTTCCAACTTAGTCCAAGCAGTACTCGCTCCATGAGTCGTTCAAAGGTCGCAGGAGCATTACAGAGTCCGAACGGCATTACAACAAACTGCCAGAGCCCAGTTCCCACGGAAAAGGCTGTCTTTTCACGGTCACTTCTCTCGATTTCGACCTGCCAGTATCCGCTCTTCAAGTCCAACGTTGAAAACCAATTTGCACTGGCTAGAGTGTCCATAATGTCATCCATTCTCGGCAATGGGTAGCTATCCTTTTTCGTAACATCATTCAATCGTCGATAGTCAACACAAAACCGTGTACTGCCATCCTTCTTTTTGACTAAGACAACAGGCGACGTCCAAGGGCTATTCGAAGGCTCTATGATCCCTTGTTCTTGCATGTTCTGTATCATATCGGCGACCTCAGCTTGTTTGGCTAGTGGTAAGCGGCGGGGAGCCTGCCGAATCGGTGATGCATCTCGTGTATCGATTCGATGAGTAGTCAACCTTGTTCTTCCGTAATCGTCCTCTCGAGTCGATAAGATATCAGCATAGCGTTTAATTAGCTGAACTCCTTGTTGGTACTGTTCGTCGCTTAGTTCCGAAGACTGTAGCATGTTCCTAGCTAGCTCATTTATCTTGCTGTTTGGTATCTTTTTGCGTTCAGATTGTATTTCTGCCATTTCCAAAGAAGTGATTGACGAGACTGGCTGGCAGTCGGCGATTACTTCTCCTTCCTTAAGCTTCTTTTCCTGCTCCGCCAAATTCAGCACCCTTATAGGGACGTAATTCCCCTCCGTAATTGTGATTAAGCTTTTTGCCACCATAAGGTTGCTGACTGCTGGGTTTTGCGTTGGCTCCACGATGAAGAATTGGTGGCCCCCAGGATCACCATCCAATTTGGCCCAGATGATGTTTTCCGACGACTTTGCTACTTTGGTGTTTTCGCAGACGATGATTCTTAGCCGGTCGTTTCCCTTCCGGCTTCCTACCAATGGTATTTCAACGTTTTTCCACTTGATCACCCTGTCTCCCAAATCCAGGCTGAAGCCATGAGGGCCTAGGAAATCCATCCCAAGTATACATTCGTCGGTTATATCTGCCACAAGGAACCGATGCTGGAACACCAAATCACCGAGCTGTATTTGACGAGTTATTTCCCCGTGAACTGGTGCAGATTCGCCTGTTGCTGTACGAAGTACATATCGTCCAACGTTACCAAGTCTCCATGCCTTCACCAAGTCCATCCGCAAAATTGACTTCATTGCTCCGGTATCAATGGTGATATTGCAAGGCTTGTTTTCGATTTTTCCTCGCAGACTTAAGTCGTTCTCGTGTCGATAGAGCCTAGAGACTGTGATGATGGTTCTGGGGTCAACAATTCCACGAGCCAACCTCCGACCCATGAGGTTGGCTCTTACTGGTTTCCCGCCGCTTCCGAAGAAGAGACGGCTACGTTCACTGAACCAGCCTCGTTCCTTTGTCGCCATCGCGCTGCACACCCTTCGCAAAACCTTGTCTTCAATTTCCTTCGGCAGTCACGCCTCAAGTGCCCTTTTTCTCCACAGTTCCAACATTGTGGAGCTCCGCTTGTCGGTGATTCTCGGCTGACCTCGGCTCTTTGGCATACACACTCTTCGTACACTTCACGCACTCTAACGTTACTGCGTGATGCCCGTTTTACCGATTCGTAAGTGAGAGCGTAGGCCAAAGTATCCCTCAGCGTTCGATTATTTGTCAATCGAAGTGCTTGTTGGAGCTCTTCATCACGAGCTGCCTGGATGAAAGCGTCCTTCGCTGTCTCGTCCCGATGATCTGGATTTGAAGCAGGATAAGACAGAAGTGTCAAGCGCTCGATGTCCTGAGCCAGCTGCTGCAAGGTCTCTCCCGGTTTCTGTGTGCGTGTCCTCAGCTGCGCACGATGAATTTCCTTTAAGTGGTCTTCGCCATACCGCATATCCAAGGCACTCGCCAGGCTGCAATAACTGGAGTAATTGTCGACCGACATGGTTTGCAGTACGTCCACCGCGGATCCTCTCAAAGACACCATCAGTGAGGTCGCACGTTCTTCATCGTTCCAGCGGTTAACTTTTGCAACAGCCTCAAATTGCTTCTTGTAGTTGGTCCAAGAAGTTTGTCCATCAAAAGTTGGTGGTTTAAGTGCCTTGATGCCACTTGATTCTGTTGGTACAATTCCTACGGCCTTCACGCGTTGAAGATCCAATTTCATCTGGTCCATTCCTTCTTCAATACCAACCAACTTTTTGTCGAACTGTTGTTCCACTTCCGATACTCGACTCTCTAATTGCTGTTTAACTTCTGAAACTTGCTGTTGGAACTGTTGTCTGATTTCTACCAGCTGCTCCTCACTCTTCCTCGCATGTTCTTCTAACTGTTCCTTAATGTCGACGGCTTGCTGGTCGAGCTTCTGGGCTTGCTGGTCGAGCTTCTGATCAAGTTTCTGATCCAGGTTCGTGGCTTGTTGTTTACTTTCTTCAGCCTGCTGTTCGAACTTTTGACCGATGTCCTGGGACATCTTCAGCAGTAAATCCATCACCGGGTTTTTCTCCTCGCTGCTTTCTTCCTCTTGAACAAACTCCGGGCTGATTTCCTCGTCCGGGAATTCAAATATTTCCGGATCGTTACCTTCGGTACTCAAAGCCTCCCTGAGCCGTGACAGTAACGCCGTCTTGTTCCCAGTTGTTGAAAGTTCACGTTTCCGGCACTCCACTTTCAATTCTGCCAATGTCAGCTCGTTCACTAATTTCGGCATTGTTTTTCGATTAGTCCACACGACTTTTCACAATTATCACTTTAGTCCACTCAACTTTTCACAAAGTTCAATTAGTCCGCACAATTTACAATGCTCACTGTCCGAAACTTTTAACTTTTTATTTAGTCCGCGCACTTATTAATTTTCACTGTTCATACAAATTCACTGCCCGTAATTTCACTAAAAGTCACTTTTTAAATCACGAACGCGACAGAATCCCTTATTTCTGACACCAGTTGTTGTGATCTATCGTTGAACACCTTTTGTGGGTTCGATATTCTTCACATTCGTGAAATAAAACAGTTTATTATAAAACACCAATTACACTTTTATTATAAACACTATTAATTATTTACACTTTATATTCGCACTACTATAATCTCGCGTTACAATTTAACACTTTTCCAATTTAATTATCGCACTATAATTACTCGCACTTTATCGCTTTTAATTAATCGCGCCCGGATACACTAAACTGCTGTATCGCGCCTTTACGCTGTCTTCGCTATCTATTAACTGATTGCCAGCTCCTCTCGCGGCGGTATTTATACTCATATCTGATCATTATTCTACATCTGGGACTTTCTAGAGCTGTGTCTTGGGTTCTGG
Source organism: Nemotelus pantherinus (assembly GCA_963978885.1). Taxonomy (NCBI): domain Eukaryota; kingdom Metazoa; phylum Arthropoda; class Insecta; order Diptera; family Stratiomyidae; genus Nemotelus; species Nemotelus pantherinus. Next base: position 24,658,389 of record OZ022265.1, read on the forward strand.
ATCCGTCTTCGAAATGACTAATGGGAAATTCCGTCGCCATGTGAAATGGGAAATGGGTCCGTGTATTAGGTTCTCGAAGTTTCTCAAACTGCCTTCTAGAGAGTTATTCTACGTTTTATTTACGATTGTTTTCGTTGTTTGAATACATGTATGAAATACATGTATGGAATGTATGTCGAGTATTTCCTCGCCGTTTCTAGCCGTTTCTGGCGCCGATACAACGAAAGACGGCTCGTTTGGCGCGCATGCAACAATATTATTTTCACTAATAGTCACGATGATTTTGTGAATAAACGAACTCTTGACGCAGATCATCTTTTCACCAATACTCTTCAACCACTCTGTTTTTACAGTCGAGCTATCTATATCTGATCTTCTGACAACCTAACAATCATAAAACAATTCGGTTGTATAAGATTTTCCAAATGCTGATTGTGTTTTGCCATCATTTTAATAATATTGACTGGAATGGTATTTAGTCTAGTGAAATTCGACATAAAAAAGGCGAAATTTCGGAAAAATTAGGAGAAAGTTGAATTTTGTTGTGAACCTTGATACTGGCGTGCTGAACAAAATGTCAAAAGTCCCCATCGATCTGAGTGCTGCGTTACTTTTTATACGGGGTCAAAGGTAACCAAAAGTGACCTTTCCTTAATATCTCAGTAACGGTCACATCTTCAGAAAAACGAATTTGTAGCTTAAAAAATGAAATCAAAGAAGAAAATGACATCAAAACCTATATCAGTGCTAGCGATGATACTAAGAAAAAATAAAGTGATTTAGCTCAAAAAAAGAAGTCTTTCAAAGCATATGAAAGCTATGCAAATAAAGTTGGCGAAAATATAATCCACGATCCCAAATCTTCTTTTGATTTTGTGAACACCAAGCGAAAAGAGTCTAACTCACCAAAAATATTTGACCGAACACTTTCAGGAAGTTTTCGTTCCATGGTCTATCTGACCTACCACTTTGTTAAAACACCTCAGCTGTCTATTGCTAATGAAATCTATTTAACCAGAGAGGATTTTACAAAATATATAAGAGAACTTGACATGCAAAATAGCCCTGGACAAACCCTACTTCCCCAAGCTCCGTAATTAAGAGCGCAGAAACCATTATTTCACCCCTGCATATAATTTTTAACAAATCTCTATCTACTGGTACATTTCCTCGTTTCTGAGAATTTTCTTATCTCGCCTCGGTTCTTAAGAGTGTGAACAAACACTCAGTTGAAAATTATAGAGGCATCGCCGTTTTATCAGCTGTACCTATGTGAAAGAATTGTGTGTGATAAACCTTCAATGTTTTCAATATCCTCTCCTAAAAGAGCAACAACTTGGTTTGAGAAAAAGAAGTTCAACTACCAGAAACCTTACAATAATAAAAAAATGTGTCAAATGGATACTACATACACTAACGTCAGCAAAGTTTTCGATCGTGTGGATCATTCTATTTTGAAACTTAGGCAGCAAAAATTTGGCGTATCATGAAAGCAGAGGATGTCATTTTACTAAGAAATGAGTTTGCTGAAGCTACTGATGTCGAAAACCCACATAGAGATACAACTCCCACCTAGCACACAATGGTGACGACGGTTTCACCGGTGAAATTAAAGATATGTCTGATGCTGCTGTATTTTTTTCAAAATTAATTTGACTATCGAATAAAACGTTAAAGTTATTGATGATGAAACTAGTAATATCAAAACAAATGCCATTCGTTTTGAACGTCAAGTCTCCCCCCAATTAAAGTTTCAATAAAGCTTTTTTTTATACAATTTGCTGTAGTTTTTAATGTTTCGTTAGCTTGTAGCTAAAAAGTAATATTTGTTGGCAGAATATTCAGTTCAATACACACGAATACATCTGTAGATTGAGAAAAAGGAATTCGCTAAGTTCATCCGCAAATGTAGATACAAGTTTTGTAGTATACTCATATTCACTTACTCTTCATCGATCATAATCCTAGTACAGGAAAAAAGACAGGCGCGAACAAATTGGCAGCTGCAAAGATCACCCCAAACTAAAGCACGCTACAACAAAGCTTCTAGGGAACTCAGGCTTGCACTTGCGAAGGACAAAAAGCTAAAGTTTCACTCGTTCTTGGAGTACTTTCCTCGCACTAAAAATGCTGACAATTTGCTGTGGAAAAGCGGTCAAGAAAATCAATAAGTCTACCATCAGGGAAGCCCCACTAAAAACTGCCAACGGACAATGGGCGAGAAGTGACGCAGAGGAAGTCACAGTCTTCGCAGGTCACCTTGAGCAGGTTTTCATACTTTTCACCACTACAAAATGCGATTTTCCACCTATTATTAGCGCTTATCACTAACGCTATGTTTGTATTCTCTCGGTGGTCAGTCTCTTCAACGTTATTTTTCGAATTGGATATTTCCCTGAAGCTTCGAAAACAGGTGAAATTATAGTGATCCTCAAGCCTGGTAAAGACTTCCCAAGTGATGTCATAGAGTCCTACTAGTTTTTGTCTTGTGTCTCCAAAGTTTTCGAGAAAATTCTGCTGAGAAATCTACTTCCAATGCTCGAAGAGCACCAATTCGGCTTTTGAAAACATCACAAAGTCTGGCAAAGTTTGGATATTCAAAAAAAAAAATCAATGCTTCTGACAAGCTTTCATGAAATACTCTTCTCCTACCTAGCCGACCGCACATTCCAGGTTAGATACCAAAACTATACTACCACAAAATACCGAGCGCATGCTGGTCTAACCTCAAGGAAGTGCCCTGGGACCTGTACTCTACACAATCCTCACATACGGATCTCCCGATAAGCGAAAAAAAATACCTACAGCAATCTTTGCGGACGACGTCGCCATTCTATGCACTGATTTGAATCCAGTTATGGTATCACGAATACTGCAAGCCCAAATCTCACTTCTAGAAGAATGGCTAGCGAAGTGGAGAATCACAATGAACGAAACCAAATGCAACCAAGATACGTTCACATTGCTAAAGCTAACCTGTGCTCAAGTATATCTAAACAATGTGCCAATACCTCAAAGCAACGAAGTACAGTATGTCGAAATTCACCTTGATAGAAGGCTCATCTGGAAATGGCATATCGAAGTGAAAAATCAACAATTGAAGCTGAAATTCAATAATTTCAAATAGATGCTCAATAGCATGTCAAAACTTTCTCTCGGATCTAAAGTGCTCGTCTACAAGTCTGTTCTGAATCCAATTTGGGCCTATGGCTAACAACTTTGGGGAGCAGCCTGCCTATAAACATTAATATCATTCAGAAAACCGAATCATAAATACTTAGATCTATCATCGGAGCCCTGTGGTACTTCCGTAACGCCAATCTCCCCAAAGACCTGCGAACCGAGATGACTGCAGAGAATTAAGAGCCTCAGGGGAAAATATATCACAGCTCTTGCTCATCATCCTAACAAGTTAGCCAAAAGAATATTAACCCATCGCAAATTCGAGCGATTGAAAAGAATTGATCTATTAGATCTTCCATCTCCAACAAAGAACAAACTTTGTTTAATCACTTTCTTTGGTTAAAAACCTCTTGTAATTCTAGAAAACTAATGTATATTGTATCTTCATAAAACTAATCTTGACTTTGCTCTTTGTTTTAGCGTAGCTTGCGTTCAATATGTACACATCCTCAACTGTGAGGGATGCACATCATTTGTCCTAGTATGTAACATTCTAAAACTAACTGAAGCTTCTTGCACGAAGGTAACAGTTAATAAAGTTACTAAGCAAAAAAATGCTACAATAGCATTTCTTGCGATTTTGTAATCCACTGCTTGAGGATTGAACGAATAGAAGCCACATTTAGAAACCCCATTCTTAATCGAAACTTTTAAATTGTAATTTTTTGAAATTTTTGCATCAATCAGAGGTCAAAGCATTTTTCCTGCTAAAATTTACCAAGGTAAGAGGATTCCCATTCTCCTTTTGTTCTTATCCAACCACTTTTCAATACTTGAATGGTTCTTGGAAGAATTATACTGTTTTTGCTATAGAAATAACTCAACCCCAAAGATAAACATGACTTATGGCCGTCAAGAAGCAAGTTAACAGACCTTCTTATGTTTTTTATCATTGAGACACTTATCAACCCTATACGCTACATGGTAAAAAAATGTTTCGGTTCGCATCCAACCAAATTCTGTGCACCCCAAGAACAAAGAGGGAGGCATGCTAATAATACTATCTTTTGGTGGTCTCAAGTTAGGGAAAACAATCACATGCGGAAGTAAATGCCCAGCAGCGGAAAACACAATCAAGACAGTAAGTGTATCTATTATTACTTATGAATTTTAATTATAAAAAACTTGTATTATCACCATTCAACATTATTTTCTGGATGAAGAAGAACTCCTTGATGGATGCTTCTCAAATATTCAGACAGCTCCATAAACCACTTTGTTATGAATTCTTTCGTACATGTAGCTGTTCCCTTTGATATTCCCGCTGTTTGCCTTTTTAATGAATGCAGGATTTCTCCTGCGAAAAGCTTTCAACCAAGTTCTTCCAGGACGGTTGTCTTTGAAATGTGTTTTTCTGTTGCCGATTTTGGTTATTTTTTTTAAATAATATTGGCCTCTTTGAGAGGAAATTCACACTTTCACAAAAATTCACAAAATTTTGAGTGCAATGATTCCACAAACTGAATTAATGATCGTGTCCATTGAACTTGTCACCAAACCCTAGATTTTACGCCAGTTCGAAACGTATCAACCGATCCGTTAGAGTTTTTTTTCCCTTTTTTTAGACATTTGTTATTTTATATTCAAAGTATATAGACCAGGGGTGGGCAAACTTAATACTGGTATGATCGACATTAATTTTTTTAATTTATTCGCGATCGACTTCGAAAAATGGTTTAAATTAAAAACAAATTAAAATTTAGTTAAGGTCTTTATTGATATTAATGTATTGAATACATTGTGTTTACTACTTTGTGCAATGTACTTTATTAATAAATATTTTGGATTAATTTTTGATGTATATGCGTGAATGACACTCCATTTCATCAAAAAGTATTGCAGAGTTAGACTTGAGAGCACTGATGCACAATCGAATAGATGTCATTAAGTGGTCATCAGTCAGAGAACTCCTAAGTTGCGATTCGATGTTTTTCATTTGAGAAAACGTTGCTTCACATAGATAAATAGAAGCAAAAAATGCAAATATCCTCATTGCCACCAATCTCAATAATGGATATTTTTTATGGTAATAAAGTCCAAAAATAATTTTTATTTGCACGTGCTATTGTTAAAATTTCTAACTCTAGATTCGATGAATTCAATTGTAAAGTATGAGCTAGATTTGATGAAATATCCTCGTTATCGAATTCTCCAAAAGGAAATGAAATAAATTTCAAAATCGGTTGAAGGTTGTTGAGATTTGCAAATCGTCTCTCGAATTCTTGATTAAAATTTTCCAGTTCAGAGTAAAACATTTCAATATAACATTCACCAGTAGGTTAGGTTAGGTTGTGCCGGTTGGCACAAGGTCACACATAGACCTATTGGTTCATAGTGATACCAGGTAAATGGGCCAGGAGAACAAAAATTCAGTCCAAGCGGCCATCGAAGGCCTCGGACTTTTTCGGGAACTGAAGGATATCTTTCAGGTTTTGCATTTTACATTCACCAGTATGTTTAATATGTTTTCCTAAATATGGAAAATATTTAAAAAATTTGCCTATTTAACTGTGAAGCAAAAGGTTTTAATTTTACTTAAAAAAACATTTACCGAACTCAACAAGTCAACAATATTTTCCTTTTCCTTGTAATTGTAAAGTAAGCGAGCTGTGACGGTGCAGTTCATTCTTTAGGCTAGTACTGCGTTAATCGTGAAGCTAAATTTTGACATGTCTCCATTATCTGGTCATTCTTTCGAGCGAAAATTTTGAAAATGGGGAAATGTCAAGAATTTCAATTTTCGATCGAATTTGTTATTGAAAAGACATTTACACAATTCAATTTTCTAATTCAAACACCAAATGTCACTTTTTAGCTCGAAATAATTAACTGCACAAACTAAATTGGCGTGAAAATATTTTAATTTAAAATTTTATTTGATCTAAAATTGAGATTAACCGTTGTTGCGCTTTGTGCGACAATTTACTACCTCGGTAGCAGGGAGACGAATGCAAATGCAGGCAAGGTGTATAACGCGAAGCAAAAATAGAGAGATTTAAGGAAATGAAACAACCTTATACGTATACGAGATTTAGTGAAGCAATTTTACTGCAATGATATAATTATATAAATTGAACAAATCGAGACCATAGCTATGTCGGATTTTCCCTCTGGCATCTCCGCCACCAATGCTCTGCGAGCTTTTGTGTGAACTGAAACTGCGTGAACTGTCCGATTGAATCTATAAGACCAAGGCCCATTCCAAAATGTACTGAATAAATCGTCTACTAAATTTTTAGTTCACATTTTAAATTAACCTGGTAAATTATTTAAAATGTCTGTGATCGACTGTCGAACTGTTTGCGATCGACCGGTCGATCGCGATCGACCGTTTGCCCACCCCTGATATAGACAAAGTGGACGACTTCTGACGCATGGCCGACTTCTAGTGCACTTACCCTATTTATTCTTTCATTGGAACCCATTGGTTTATCATTATCCTTCCCATGTAACTGTATTGAACGTGAGCTGGAACACTGCCCGTATATGCACACTTTTGCCATTCGCTAGTTATAATTAAATTTCTACTGAATTGAGTGCTGAGCTATTTCGTAAGAAAATGTTATTTCGCTGCGAGCTGGATAAAATGTAACAGATCTTTGATAGAATAGTACCTACATTAAATAATTCTATTTGAAATAGTGTGTCATATACATTTTCATGCAAAAACATTATAACTTATGACAAAAGTATCCAATAACGGCAAAAGTACATACACTCAGTCACAAAAGCCTACATACACCCGAAAAAACTTTCATATTATGCAAACTGAAGAAAAAAAAGTAATTCAAATTTAGTTTATTTTAATGATTTTTTTTTATATATTGTGAAACAAAATTAAAAAATTATTAAGTATGTAAACATAAATTTCAGAAATATGAAAAAAATTATGCCACAACACTCTACATACAGCAGATAAAATTATGAAAAAAATGATAAAATGTACCATTTTAAAGTTAGATAAATGTACCATTTGATAAAATGTACCAATAGATAGTTTTAAATTCAATATCGAGTTGGGTCACCATTCGCCTTTATAAAAGCTTCCAATCTCCTAGGCATCGAAAAGACTAGGTTTTCTGTCATATCTAGACTAAATTCACTCCAAGCTTTCAATAACGCATTTTTTAACTACTCCTTGCTACTGAAGTTATATTTTCGAACTCTTTTTACTAATGTTCGAAGAAGAACATTAGTATTAAAATCACTTTGGCCAAAAATTCATATTTCTATATATATATATATATATCATCAAAAAATTTCAGTGAAAAAATCTCAGGAACGCGCCATCCGATTGAGCTGAAATTTTCAGGACACATTGATGTATGCGCAGAATAGTGCCAGGTCTCACAAAAAGTTAATAATCTTTAACCCTTTGGCGCCGGCGGCCATTTTAGTGATTTTTTTAATATACCTATTATTCCGTACACAAATAATTTTTGCAAAAATAAAGTTGACGACATAAATTTCGAACAAGTTTTACATGTGAATCGGATAATGTTTTGGAATTTTTTAACCCTATGTGTGCGCTGGGTGCCTAAAAAGAGAACGGGAAAATTTGAAAATTTTTAAATTGCGATAACTTTTGACAGAGCTATTCCATGATTACGAAATTTTCAGAACATGTTCGTTTTATTTAGTTGTAGATTAATGTACGTTTTAATGAGTGTGCTGGCAACCCTGTAGCTAGGGCAGGCACTGAAAGTGAAAACCTCCAAATCATCGTTTCTCTTGAAAAAATGTCGTTTCTTAAAAAAAAAGCCACTCATATGTAAATTTTGTGCTTTGTTTACATAAACAAAAAAAAAAATTTGATATGGTATAACGGGCACGCCTGGTAACTCTTGCCCAAGTTACCTATGTTTTTAGCATCAAAAACTTCTGTTCACGGAAACTCACGATCCAATGAGCAGAATGTATTGAAATTTTCAGAATGTATTGGTCTAAAATAGGACCAGGTCTGATAGAAGTGATTTTGAAATCCTGGCGATTCTGTGCCAGTGGTGCCATCTTGAAAAATCACTAAAAAAGGTAACTGCTTTTAGCCCTATAAATTCTGATTGAATCGTTCGATTTTGACGAAATTCACACAGTAGCTGCACCTTACTTTAAACCGCGTTTGGTAGAAATTTGGCTGAAAAATTCGGTTGGAGCTGCCAGCTATGATAATTTTGGTGTTTTAAATTTGAAAAAAATAAAAATTTGGAAGTGAAAACATTCAAACCATCGAATATCCTAAAAAATGTCCGTTTCTACAATAAAACCAATCTGCATACAAATCTCATGCTTAATCTACACAGTCAAAGTAAAACTTTTTAAATTTCATGTCGGACAAGAACGGTAACCCTTTCTCAGTTAACCTATATTTTTAGCTTCAAAAACTTCTGTTCACGGTGACTAACGAATCAATAATCAGATAGAATTGAAATTTACAAAATGCATTGGACTTAAGTAGGGCCAGGTCTGATAGAAGCGATTTTGAATTGTAGGCAAGTCTGTGCCAGTGGTGCCATCTTGAAAAATTACAAAGAAAAAAAACTGCTTTTTGCCCTATGAAATGTGAATAAGTTACCAGATTTTCATGAAATTGACACAGTAGCTGAACCTTACTTTAAACTCTGTTTGATAGAAATTTGGTTGAAAAATTCGATTGGTGCTGCCAGCTATGGTAATTTCTGTGTCTTTTTGTGAAAATTCGCTCAGGAAAATAAAACTTTTTGCCCTATAACTTCCAGTGCAGTCATGAAATCAATACGAATTTCATACAATTACTGGAACCTATTACAAACATTGTTGAAGCCAAATTTGGTTGAAAAGCCATGATAGGGTTGCCAGCTATTGTTGGTTTTGTGTTTGCTTGCAATATCTTTATTAAGCGGTTTTATCGTAGAATTTTCAATTGGTAATGATATTGTAGTGACAATAAACAGCAAATATGAAGCTTTCGATTAATTGAAAAAACTCGCTGCAGGTAACCCTAAATTTCTTTATACTCCTATAACTTCAAATGTAATATAACAACGTGAAGCAGATGTGATATATTCTTGGCTTTGATACTGGCCAGCACGAGTCGGTTGTGCTACTTTTGTATCAATAAATGCTTACAGTTAGTATTCATACCGGAAACATTTACAATGATAATAAATAACCGATGTTTCAATTCCCAAAGTTCTGCAAATTTTTCGGATCGCAGCCCCAAACTCCAACTTCAGTTACAGTGCTGCAAGCACTGAGCATTTTCTTCATTGATATTATATGAGATGCTGCTTTCAAAATTTTGTGAAATAAGCAACTGATAACGAATATAATTCACCCGTGTTTTGCTCTCATAAACGTTGAAATTCATGCCAGTGGTAATATCTGAAACCTTCTACCATATGAGTTATAATGCATTCTTGAGACAAAAGTAAAACATGGCATTTGAAACAATTTGGCCGTAATAAGCACCGCATGTGGTGGAATATGCACTCAAAACCTGCACGATTCTTCTACTGTTCTTCGAACATTAGTGTTTCTAGCGGTTCAGGTGCGCTAGAGTTTTTTTTAAGTTCATCCCAAAGATGTTCAATTAGATTGAGATCAGGCGATTGTGGTGACGAATGCAACTGTTTCGGGACGTTGTAAAGGATCCGCTCCCGAACGACCAAATCAGTGTGCTTTGGGGCGTTATCTTGTTGAAATATCCAGGTCGGTCCGAGCCTTAAGGGGTCAGGTACACTTGGGACGTTCAGAAAAATATATTTTTCAGGATTTTTTTAGACACACATAAAAGTAATTAATAACAAATGTTTTTTTACTTGAAAGGTATATATTTGTAGAAGCTATTGTAATTTTTTTAAGGCACAGGGCTGAAAATTAGTCGAAATAGAGTAAATTTTCGAGGGGTCAAAAAAAAAAAATTGTTTTGCCGTGATCACTGTAACTTCTCACTGGATCATCCGAAATAAAAAAAAATCGGGGATTACTAGTTAATGACATAGTGCTCCGGATGGATGAAGATTTTGCAGATTTTGATTTGTCGAAAAATGGCGGTTGTTCAAATTCAAAATTGTATTTTCGGCCAAAATTTCACTCACATTTTCGGCTATTGAAAAAAAGCATATCGTCCAAACAAAAAAATCCTTCGTTCATCCGGAGGATAATTACATATCAAATAAGTGAGAAAAATTTGATGCTGATCGATAAAGCCGTTTTCAAGTTACAGTTATCAACGACTTCGAAAAGAAAATCTCGAGAAAAATGCTTTTAAAGCATGCGAAACACGCTTTATGCAATAGAGACGACTTCATTCAAAGTTATTTATCTCCATGAAAAATTGTCCGATTCGTCTGAAATTTGCAGAGAATGCTCTTGAAATATGCTACTTTTAGAAAATGCAAAGAAAATAAAATCGATTTTCTCAAAATTCTAAGTGTACCTGCCCCCTTAAGCGCTCAACAGATGGTCTCAGGTTAGCCCGCAGTATGTTGACGTATTGGTGACGGTCAATTATGCCTTCGATTACATGAATATTTCCTACACGAGCTGTTGCCATCCCACCCCAAATCATTACGTTACCTCCTCCATGTTTAACAGTTGGGACAAAATTTTCTTTCTGCATCTGTGCATTTACTTTTCGCCAAACTTTTTCACGGCCATCACACCGGGGCTCGACTAGCAATTTACCCTGCAATTTCCGATGGTAGCGACTGTCAAATTTATGGTATGCAATCTGTGCATGGGCAATTTCATGGCATGCAATTTCATTTCGAAAATGACTCTGAGCGAGAAGGACGTGCGCTGTTTTCGAGTGTCAAATGCTCTTAAGAAGTTATTTGAAGCGCAGAGCGAAGAAATTCTGCTACTTATGAAAAGTTCACGTGTAGGATTAGTTACTTTTTGGATAAGCGGGTGAAATTTCAGACGAAAATGTAACTATTATATGATTTGCTGGGGCACGAAGGGGAATGAGATAAAAGTAATTTGAAAAATCCACCAATCATCAACTGGGAGTCTCATAAATTTACTCATCGTCCAAAATCGAAATTATTTCATTTTTAAATCAAAAAATTATATATAATTTCACCATTCCGCATCAAAATTCGATTTTTTCGCAATTTCCCACCATTTCATATTGTGTGGACTATTTTCATTGCTCAACGAGATCTAAAAATCTCTTTGAATTCAAAATCCCTACAAATTCCTATAAGAAATAAAACATTCCCACAGTTCAGCGCCATTTTGAAATCAAGAACTGTCAAAATATTGCCAGGCAGATTGCCGAGCAAATCGCATACCATATTGCCTACCATTTATGGCAGACCATAAAATATTGCATACCATAGGCTGCCTCCACTGGCAATTTCAAATTTCATGCTATGGGAAATTGCTAGTGGAGGCAGCCTGTCACATCCAAACATGTTGAAGCGAATTTCGTTCGTAAAAAACACTGTTTTCCAAAAGCCCTTATCTTGGTAATTTTTCACGAGTTCCAATCGTTGTGTTCGGTTCGCCTCAGAAATAAATCGTTTTTTTTCTTGGTACGCCTCCGTGAAATCCTGCGGATCTCAAAGTCCTACGAATGGTTTCTGGATGCACTGCTCCTCTCCAATTCATTTTCAACACATTTGCTTATATTTAGTGCACTTATTTTCGGATTTCCCTTAACTTTTCGTAGTACTGTTCTGACGTCACAACCATTTAAGCTATTAGGACGACCAGATCGAGCTTTACTCTTCAAACTGCCAGTTGAACTAAAGTTTTTTTTTATTATTGTTTGTACAATAGCCCGGCTTTTTTCCACTATTTTTGCTATTTCACCCAGCAATTTATCCCCTTGCTTTAATTTTATCACTAAATTTCGTATTTCGAACGAAATTTCTTTTCGAGCAGCCATTTCACCAATTTTTTTATTTAAATATTGTAACTGCACTCACTCTGACAATGCAAACTGAAACAATAGCAATGGCTAACTATTAAAACGTTCCGCAAAATCGGAATAATGATGTTATAGAACCGTTATTCCTAGAAATGTACTTGCAGTATGCAGACTTTAGTGGCATAAATTTCAAGGTATTTTTGATTTTCTGGCATCAATTTTTTAGAAACATTATTATTTCGTTGCGTAATATTTATTAACGTGCTAAAACCTTGGGAATAATGCATATTTTAAATTACTAATCTTCGTAGTTTTGTAAATATTGATGATTTTTGCAGGTGTATGTAGACTTTTGTGACTGAGTGTAGGTATCACCGTATCGACCAGAATTCAAACTTGATTCGTATCCAAAATGACTTGAAGGTATCTAGAGCCTCCATTATCACTTAATTTTCGATGTTGTTCCTTAAAAATATTCCAATGTTGACACCTTTCGCTCCTAACTTTTCCTTTATCCATTATTCGCCACTTTTTTGCGCAAGCAAAAGTACGATAAAATGATTTTAAGTACAACGTACACCGAAGCCCAGCTGTTTAGCATCAGCCACGATACCGACAAAGAAACATATGAGCACATACGATTCTTCTTCGAATTTCGACCGTTACGACGAGCTTTTGCTGTACCTACGTACACTTGCCAGCCACTTGTCTCGCAAGCTCGCGAAAGAAAGTGACTCGCTCACTAGATTCCGAATCGGATTTGGAGAACTTGTGCGGGTGCGAGCCAAAGTCTCACCCAGTGAGACGAGACCCAGAACATAACAGAATCTATTACAGAATACCGAACAGAAACAAGTTAACGGCATGAGTGCGGGCGCAGAATTGCCTTCGCGATTTTCCCAGTTTTCGTCGGGATCTCGCAGTGGTCGAGTGTGGCTGGGGTGCCGTCGTGGTTGAACTTGGACTACTTTCCAAAATCGGTGCAATACTGTCTGATGCTGACCTGATCGTAAATCAGGTGCATATCAGTGTCCCGCGTAGCTGGTGCTCAAATGCAATACTTTCGTGAATCAAGTGATTCCGTCTGTGCTCGCTACCGAAATCGCTCAAAACGAATTAATGCCTAGTTTAAATGTTCAAAATCAGAGTTATACGTACGCGAGCCGAAACGCCCGTTAAGTGCATCTGGTGCAAACGTTTTAGTCAGTACTTGTTTGGTTGAATGGTAAATGCAACGCTTAGCCAACAGTTTCAGCGAAGCATGGAAATGAGTTCAATGTGTCCATCGAATAAATGAATGCGTTTGCAATAAATCTTTACGTGGCCCACAAGCAGTGCTGATCGAGGAAGTGCTTAGTGCATTGCAGTCAAGTGAAAAAACAGAAGCGGTTGCCAGGGCTTGAAACCGCGGGGCGTGAGCCCCTGGGCCAAGGAATCCCCATTTCGGCCTCTTTTTGGATTACAGACTCCCTCATACCACCAGTTCACAGTAAGTGATAAATGTGCATGTCAGTTGAAGTGTAGCGTATCATAGTTGCTGCACAGTTGACTTAGTTTACTCTGCACTTTTTTGTTGTTGTTGGCGGAAACGTTCTGCATTAAAAAAAATCTGTATTTAGGTAGGTAACTGCCTACCATATGAAAAAGTAGCTCGTGTATTCTACATAAATTTGGTACCACTTCCGTTCGATTTATGGCATTTTGTTTTTCGGGGGCTATTGCGTAATGCTGGACCGTCACGCATGGAAGTTTAACCACAAAATAGTAACTTTGATTAATTAGACCTAGCAACAATTTAAGATTTTTTTCATTCTCGCTGATATTCTCTTGACATTAAACTGACTGTCAAAGGCATCATTGTCTGTTCAATTACCATTATTATTCCTGACTAGTGTGATTAATGTGTTTTGATTTGAAATTTTTAAGCCAACACGAGCCATGTATCCGAAATGCCTAAGCTTAGAATTTCAGTCCCGAAATAGAGCAGAAGCTGCCTATAAACATTGAGATTGTCGCGCGCAAAAGTACCGGGAGAATATAAACTTTTCCTAGTAAAGCCAGGAAGAATCCCCCACCGCGACTGAATATTGCGAATTTATACAGTTCCTTCGATTTGGGTTCGAAACGAAAGTATTCGGGTCGTTCGCTTGTTTCTGCCATCCACACTATTTCTAAGTTCTTCTATTCAGCTCAGAAAGGACGTTTACAAGGACGAAAACGACATTAACATACTGTTCATCTTTAAGACGGCTCGAGCCTTTCTTCTTTCGCCAGGACTCAGAGGGTATCGGCTGTGGTGGATCGGAAGAAAAATTCGAAAGAAAACGTACGTACGTACATACAAATATCTAGCGCTCGGTTTTATTGACGTTTGTATTCGTTGTATATCCCCTCGTAGAACATTCTAACCAGCCCATTTGCAGCTCGGCTCCAGCAGAAAGCGAAGAGAGTATGATAAGAATGTGCGGGAAATAAGGATAAGAATTTCGTGAAAAATTTTCACGCCTGATTTGCCTTTTAACTGCATGCATATATTCGTACATGTACACAAATAGTCATTGGTCTATGTTTTTGGAAGCATAATTTGATGTAGGGCGGATTCTTTGGATTATTATCGTAGGATAAAATCGGCAAGAAATACGAATTTCTTTGCAGATCATATGAGGGGCGAGCAGTCTAATTGCTTGTAGGAGGATGTTTGAGCATGGAGCTAAGGCAATTTTTGATAGGCATGGATGGTGGTATGGATTTTCGGAAAATTAATTAAAGGGATGAAGCAATGAAATTTTAAACTTTCTGAGTATTTTGTTTCTTTGCTGCGATCTGAAGCGAAAACAGCAGTAGCTAAAATAACGAAATTTCCATCCCATGAGCAATGAATTTTAAAACAAGAAAAAAACTTCAAAGCTGTTTTTTAATTTAAAGGAAGGATTTCAACGAAAAAAGCTAACGTAGAGAACACAAAATTGATAATGTGCAGTATTTACTGTTCTAAAGGTTTTATTCCCTAAGTTTTTTCGTCTACCTCATGATATATTTTTGCTCCAATTCTGCTCTTGCAAATAATCCAGCCATACTTAGCTATGTATGTATACTCGTACATATGTATATCAAAATAGCTGTCCCTGCGTAAAAAAAAGTTCAAATGAATATTTGTTAATGCACAGAGGCTTCTCGTAACAATCCAGTTTAAATACAATGATACTGCTTGGCTAAGAGAAATCGTAAATTCGTTAGTGGATGCTGTGATATTTCTATCCAGAGTGCAAATTAGGGTCGTGCATATGAGAACGGATGGCACATAATCTGGTTGGATTTACTTTAAATGTAAAAGTACGAGTGTGGTTGTAAACATCATCAAAATCAAATCGCCAAGAATAAAGACCACTTCGAGCAATCAACAGTATCATTTATCTAATGCAAATTGTAAAAAATCACTTCTGAAGTGCTTCTAGAATCCGAACACGGTTTCGTCACAAGTTTTGTGTGCGTTAGACAAACTGTATGAAATGTGATACCGATCTCGGCTTTATGGCTTGTTTGCACGTAATAAGTGATTAGGTTGAGTAAGCTAGTGGACAAAAATATCAGGTTAATCTGAGCATGTCAATCGAGTCATCAGTAGAAGGTTGACGATAAACACTTGAGTAAATAGGTAAAATAGTTATTAAAGTGTGACGATGCTAGTTTATTTCTGGTGTTTTTATTCTCTTGTATGTACCGTTATCTTGTCAACTGTTGTGTCAATCATAAACTATTTATATAGTGTAGAAATAATAAAATAACAAAAAAATATAATTTTTTTTTACCTTGACGCCCTTAGTCCAATTACTTGCATGTCGCGACACTCAAAGCTTTCAGATGCATCGATATCGCTGCATTCACCAATTCCGCTGTACGGTGTAATTTAAAAAAAATCTTTTGGTTCAAAACAGTGTGCAAACTGTAGTCCAAGAGGTTGAGATCAAAATGTCAAAAGGTATAATTTTGAATGGCGGTAAAATTTATGGCGAGCTTGCGTTGATTTCGCTTTGTATGAAGGATATTTAGTATTTAACTTAACCTAGTCAAGTGCTGCAAAATGCTGGTATACATATATACCGCTGATGCTTTGGCTCTGCTGTAATCTTCAGCAAACCATCACTAAAGTTGGACGGTGACTTTTTCGACTATTGGATTTTTTTTCAAAATTTTCCCAGATTTGATTGAATTTGAAAGAGGTTTTGATATCATCTTCCAACAAAAGAATTTAATAATAAACCTTATAATTATAAAATGAAAATTTAATCAAAATTAACTACACGTACTATTCTGGAAATGCTAGTGACTATGTAAACACTTCTAATGTTGAAATTTATCCCAAGTAATTTGCGGGAAATATAATCCGTTCACACTACACTTCTAAATCAGGTAGATTTAGAGTCTGTCAAGTTAATCAGGTAAGCGTTCACTTTACCCGAAGTGGTTTAGAATGAGGAGATTTAGAGAGAGAAACATCATTCGAATTTATGTGTACAATTTTTTTTTGCATGAAAATTGTTGAAAATGGTGCAGGAACATGCAAGAGCATTATCTATTCATTTTGTACAACTCAAATTTTCCGTTTTTGTTCAGTTTTCTTTATTTTAGACCGAAATTCGAATGACATTTCATTCAAATCTACTCTCGCTCTCACGGATGGAATTCACCACGCTCTGAGAAAAATTCACCAGGGACAAAATTCACAATAGTACCTGATTTGTACTTCCGGGTTTTTTTACCCATCCGGTCACCCCAAAATTTCCGGTCAACCAGGCAGCGCTGCTTCGGTGTGGATGGAAATCTCTCGTATCTCTCTCTTGAAAAGTTGCCGCTTTTTCAAAAAAAAAAAAAAACACTCATATGCAAATCTTTTGCTTTGTTTATATAACCAAAGTAAAAAATTGGATATGGTATAACGGGCATGCCTGGTAACCCTTGCCCAATTTACCTATATTTTTAGCATCAAAAACTTCTGTTCACGGAAACTCAGGATCCAATGAGCAAAATGAATTAAAATTTACAGAATGTATTGGTCTTAAATAGGACCAGGTCTGAAAGGAGTGATTTTGAAATGCGGGCGATTTTGTGCCAGTGGTGCCATCTTGAAAAATCACTAAAAAAGATAACTGCTTTTAGCCCTATAAATTCTGATTCAATCGTTCGATTTTGACGAAATTTACACAGTAGCTGAACCTTACTTTAAGCCACGTTTGGTAGAAATTTGGTTGGAGCTGCTAGCTATGATAATGTTAGTGTCTTAAATTTGAAAAAAATAAAAATTTGGAAGTGAAAACATTCAAACCATCGAATATCCTAAAAAAATGTCCGGTTCTTACAATAAAACCAATCTTTATACAAATCTTATGCTTTATCTACACGTTCAAAGTAAAACTTTGGAAATATCATGTCGGACAAGAACGGTAACCCTTTCCCAGTTAACCTATATTTTTAGCATCAAAAACTTCTGTTCACGGGAACTCACGAATCAATAATCAGATACAATTGAAACTTACAGAATGCATTGAACTTAAGTAGGACCAGATCTGATAGAAGCGATTTTGAATTGTAGGCAACTCTGTGCCAGTGGTGCCATCTTGAAAAATTACAAAGAAAAAAAACTGCTTTTTGCCCTATGAAATGTGAATAAGTTTAGTGTAATAATGGTTTAGTAAAAAAATGGTTGAGTAAACGACGCAAAATTACGAAAACGGAGGGACCGATTGGCCAATAATGTCCGAAAATGGTGAGAATGGAAGAATCGAAGAAAATTTTGTTTTTTGCAAAATAAAGAAAATTATAAATTTTATTATACATACAAATCATTCTTTTGGGTTTTATAGCTAATTAAAGATAAAATTAAAGCTAATTAATTTTTGAATTTATGAAATTCTTGAAAATTTTCGGTTAACTTATTTATAACTGTTTTTGTTAGGATTTTATTGATTTTATTTTGAAATACTGACTTGAATGTACTACTAAATAAGATGAATACAAAGATACTAAAATAGAACTCTAAATCAAACTCTAAATCAGGTAGCTTTCGACTGTCAGACGCCGAGAAAAATGTATGGGTAATCAGGTAGATTTAAGTTGATTTAGCTCTAAAGCGATCAGCTGATCGAAATCGCCTGATTTAGAGTGTAGTGTGAACGGCTTATTATCGAAACAATGCATGTTTAGGCTAATACCATCTAAATACTTTGTGCTACGTTCTAATCCTAGATTTGCTGTTTTTTTGTGGAACATTTTAGTTTGCGTCATACGAAATTAGCCTAGTACAATAAAATCATCCCGAGTTGACTCAATTTTCATACACTGCATATTAAAGGGCCAATACAAGCCGGGTTGACTGAACGAGAAGTGAGAGCTAATATTCCAAAAATGTTCAAGTCAGTGCGAAATCCGCTATAAATACTCGCAAATTTTTTTCTTTTTTTAAAAAAAATTTAAGGACAAATCCAGCTTTCAATTTCAACAATTGTTCACAGGACATATTTTTTAAGAGTACAACGAAAATGCAGATACCCACAGGAGGATCTTGTATAGCGAAATAATGGATTGTGACTGATTGGCGAATTCTCAAAAATGTATCTGCGTATACATAGAACTGCCGACATATAACTAGAAACGCTTGTTATTTACTAAGAAAAACCCAATTTCTAAGTGAATCCTGCGATATAACTCATACCCTATAGGTTAGTTTATTACCTGATTCAATGGCGATTGAGAAAAGTAAAGAGTTGGCCCCGATGCTACCTGTAAAAGAATGACGGTACAGGGAAGGACAGGATAGGCAAGTCCTGGGAAACCCAATACTTCGACCGGACATTTGAAAACAATTGCAGCCTTTATTGTACTACGAAAAACAATAGCTACCTCTATTGGACTTCTTCCCGTTCATGCATTTAACCGTTGCCTTAACGATATTATTTTTTTCTAATAGATTAAAGCAGGCTATAATTGTTCGCTTGCACAAGAAGGTGATATTAGACTATATACCCATCTCCCTCCTGTCAAATCTGTCGAAATTATTTGAAAAATGTAACAAGTCAAGATTAACTGAATTTCTACCGGAAAATTATAATCTGGATAATCAAAACGGTATTCGCATTGCCTCTAATACTTCAAATGCCTTTTCTAGATCTTAAATAAAGTTTTGATACGGTGGACTATAAACTACTTGGAGATTACGAACAAAGCGCTATCACTCTTTTAGTCGTATTTATCCAATCGAACCCAAGTCGTAAATGTCTGCAGTACATTGAGTTCACCTTACTTTGTTAATTGTCGAGTACCCAGGGCATTATCCTGGGTTCACTTTTATTCTTAATTTATGACAATGATCTGTTATGTAATGTTAAGTTGATCAAATTTAGATTCCCAAAAGAGGTAATAAGACTCGTCGTAAGCTTTCTTACAAACAGACAATACTATGTCAGCGTTAGTGGAGCAGATTCTCATAGAGCCTGTGGCATCAGGAGTGCCACAAGGTTCTGTCACTGGACCAGTTCATTATACCATATTCACCGCTGACCTACCTATTCCAAAGGGTCAACCACAAGTACAAATTCTCCAATACGCCGATGACACGCTCTTATTTGCATCGAGCCAAGACCCGCTCAAAGCAGCGAAGAGCCTGGAATACTACTGGGTACAACTAAGTCTTTACTTTGTGGGAACACATGACACAACCCACAATCACATATCCACCCAACACTATACAATACACCAATATTCATTTATATAAATAAAAATATTGAAAAATAAAAATCAATAATATATTTTTTAAAAAGCTGTCAAGACGTGTTTTTCTTGATAACATTAAAATTAAATTTTCATTGGAAGTATTTACTTCCGAATTAGAATTTACTTCTAAAACTTTGACGAATGGGGCATCAAACCAAATAGCAGTAAGACTCAGCTATGCGTATTTCGTAATCCTTCCAAGTATCGTGGATCCCAAACTATTCGCAACAAGACTAAAAAACTAGCTGTCTTGTTCGGAACATCTAAGATATCTCCTAGTTCATCTCTAAAGTAACTCGGAATCGATTTCCAGGAATTTTTAAAGTTTAATCCCTTTGTGCAGCAAAAAAATCAAAGCTACCAAATCTGCATTTCAACGCATCCACCCTCTTTTTGCCAAAAAGATGGGCATGGCCATCAAAGCTAAATTTATTTGCTATCAGACCCTCATTCGACCCATCCTGACTTATACATCCCCATCCTGACTTATACATCCCCATCCTGGATTACCTGCTCAAAGACTGTCATGGCCGAAGCGAAAATGTTCGAAAAAAGAATCCTCCGCTTCTGAACTGGCAGTTTCTACAATCCGGTAACTAAGAAGTGGCCGAAGAACCTTGTCCTGTATCAGGGGTCTATTTTATCCGGCTATTTTAGTTTGGTTTGCTACATTGGTCAGGATCAACCTTCACAATCATGTCATTTTTTTGGGATGCTGAATTCTCTCATGGCTTTACACTGTTCTACCCTGGCTTTGCTATCATAGGCGGCCTTAAAGTCTATAAATACATGGTAGAGTGGAAAGCTGAAATCCATACATTTTTTCATCACCTGCCTGAGAGTAAAAATCTGATCAATTGTTCATTTGCCAGACATGAAGCCACATTGATATTGTCCGATGATGTCTTTAGCGTATGGGGCTATCCGTTCTTGCAGGATAGAGGAGAGTATCTTGTAGGAGATACTCAACAATGTTATATGTTACATCTCCTTTCTTATGTATGGAGCATATTATACCTTTGCGTCATTATTCTGGTATCTCTTGATGTACCCATACGTGCAGTATAATTTCACGAATTGGTTGGTGTAATGTTGTCCCTTCATCTAATTAGCTCAGCTGGTATGCCATTGGCTCGAAGGGCTTTGTTAAATTTCAGCCGACTTATGGCTCTTCGCACCTCTTCAATTCTTGGTGGCGGCAGCATATGGTTGTAGCATTGTTGGAGCCTCCAATTCTTCGTTGAGCTGACCGTTAAGCAATTCACTAAAGTACACTTCACATCGCTCCAGAATGCCTTCAGTATCGATGATCAGATTACTCTCTTTATCCTTACAGTACGTGCAGCGTGGTATGTACTGCGTCACGTTTCGGACTATTTGGTAGAACTTCCGCGCCTGGTGCGGACCTTGATCTGTAGCTCTTTCTATTTCACAGATCAGGTCTTTTTCCCAGTCTGATTTTTGTTCTGTCTGTGAAGTCTTTTCTCTGTTTTTCTGAGTACTTTATATTCTTCCTCGCGTGCCCGCGTTCTATGAGATTGCTGCATTGCCCGGTATGCAAGATTTTTACGTTCAGTCGCTAGTTTGCATTCATCATCAAACCGGCCGGTCCGACCTAATATGGCGTCAGCAGTATTAATGACAGTTTTGTTAAGGCGTGTTCACTTTTCATATACGCGTGGCATCTTGGCCACAAGTCCTGTGGCCTCTCGCTCCATCGAGCTCTTCGAGGGCGAGTCCTAACACAAGACCAAAGGTGCTACTGGTATTTTCTTTGCGTAACGCAGCCGTGCTGATTCGAGCATGGTTCGCGGATGCAATGCTTCTCTGCAAAGCAATTCGCGCTCGGAGAATCATACCAACAAGATAGTGGTCCGAGTCTAATTTGGCACCTCAATACGTTCGTACCGTCATCAGGCTCAAGTAGTGACGGCAATCTATCAACACATGGTTTATCTGGTTAGGAGTGGCTTCATCAGGTGATATCCAGGTGGCCTTATGGATATCTCTGCGTGGGAACCTGGAACTCACAACGACCAAGTTCTTGGATGCTGCCAGTTCTATGACTCTAAGTTCGTTGTCATTAGTGTACTCATGTAAACTATGGATGCCTGCGTAATGCCTGAATACCGGCTGAATACTTTGGCGTTAAAATCTCCAAGGATGATTTTTCCATCATGCCTCGGGCAGGTATTGAGGATACGTTCGTCATGTTCATAATATGATTCTTTTTCATCGTTATCAGATTCCTCTGTAGGTGCGTGAACGTTTATGAGGCTGATATTTGCAAATTTGTCTCACACGCAAAGGGTGCATAGCCTTTCATTGATGGCGTTAAAGCCGATGATGGTAGTCTTCATTTTTTCGCTGACGAAGAAGCCTACCCCGAGCACATGGTCTATTGGATGACAGCTGTAGTATAAATCACTCTTTCTTCTGTAAAACACCAGCCCCATCTGATTCATTGTATTATTGGTTTCTTGTATTACTGTTATATCAGAGTTATTGAGATAGCGCATCGGCTAGCTTTTGAGCAGTTTCAGCTATGTAGTGCGATCTAACATTCCATGAGAAAATTTTCAAATCGTTTAGCCGTTTTCGTTCGTGTGGTCGTCGTTGTGGTATCAATCCGGCTCCGATCCGAGGCTTGTTAATGGTTTCGAGAAAACCCCTTTAGAAAGGATTTTACGGGAGAGATAATCGGCCTCTCGCCAACCTTACTTAAAGTATTTGCGAACCTTTTCTGAAAGAAAGGTTGCCCGCAGCCACCGCGAGGAGGTTAACATGACGCTTCCATTAGTAGAAATACATAGTTACGGCACGTGCATATATTCATATACTACATGTTATTCCCGCTATCCGACTGATGGCTCGGCTCGGGTCCAATACTTTGATGGTAAGTCAAAGACACGTAAGATTCCAATGAATGTGTTGCTTCTCTTGCAAAAGTAAACTTGCCAATCATTTTCCTTGTGCATTTTTGAAGTGTTGATTAAGGTTTGTGGTCATTAGAAGATTGTAATAATTTCGTCGGTTGGATCAATATTATCCTATAGATGGAATGCAAGCACTAATACAATGCAGCATAATTTTTCGATACTGAGCCTTGGTAAAGAGTTCGCAACAAAAAAAACAATTTTAACCTAGTTAGCAAATGTTATAAATGGGAGGGAAATGGTGTCTCGATGAAAGAGAATACTTTTTGCTGAAACATGAAAACACAATCGGTGTAGACGAGGAAGAAATAGCACCACAGTTAGGGCCAGTTCAAATCAGTACGCGTGCATGGAAAACGTATGCTCGAAGAATGATCATTCCATAGCTAAAGAAATAATGTTTTTGTCGAGTTTGCCAAAATGTAGTCCATACATGTGTACTCATATGCGAGAGAAGAATGCCCATGAGTACAGGGTAAACTTTCATACTTCTCCAGTCCAGCAGTATTGCAAAAGAATGTGCAGAATGACCAATCATTTCACGTTAATCGGGGACATCGAAACCATTCCGTCCCGGCAACAGTCATGCAACGTAACATGACATGTCTTGCAATGGAGACATTTGCAATGAATTTTATTTGCAGAACAGGCACTAAATACCGACCCTTGCACTTCTATTTCCTGGTAAATGTTTCCTTTCGAGGGACATGGCTAAACTGATGTCACGGTGCATTGTTTACTGGAGCTGATTTCGTTGCACGAAACGCCGGTCGAAACGATGACAACATTTAAATGGAACGGAAGTTAACGAAACAGCAAACTTCGAGCGGCTGTGTTTGCTGCAAAATAGTTGACTGTAGTATCGAAAATTGTTTTCGAAACATTCATGGATATCCCTGAAGGAATTTTTTCGGTAGTTTTTTGATTGTTTAACGTTTCGCTTAAAATTTTGACAAATTTGTTATTTGGATTTTCCGAGCTTACAAATATGTTACATATTAACATTTCAGTTGATAAGCATAATTAAATTGTGTGTGTGTGTGTGTGAGTCCCCCCGTAAGTCGATGGTTGTATTTGTTCGTTTTATGCTTTCCCAATGCAAGCGACTAGGTACAGGACGTACGCTCCATCAATTAAATGTGACATAACGAAACATGTTGCCGGCGGTTAGGTATAAAACCAACGCTTTACTAGTTAAAAGTGACACCTAATCGCTTTGAATGAGATAGATCGGCTTCTCCCATGTGTATTTAAACTGTGTACATATATTTATTTTCTGGTTTACTGATATGCAAAATACAACAATACATCTTATCTGAGTATGTTCTGATACCAAAAATAGTTTTCCATCACTCACAAGGATCTTGCTGTTTGAGTAATGCTACGGAATGCATAAAAGTTATTCACGTTCATTGTCTGCCCTAAGATAAATACTGTCAATTTCACGAATGCATGTATGAAGTCCATGTTGAATGGAAGTGGGACGTGCCTTGTCCGCGATTTGTAAACAAAAGCGATAAAATATAGTAGCAATTGCAAATAAATCAAACTTTCGCATCACTAGGACAAGCAGTTGCTATTGCTACGATTACTATGCAATAGTTTTCAAACTGCATGAGTTTAAGCGTTGATATAAGATGTAAATAATAAAGTTTAGTAGACCGCGCGAAAATTTTGTACAGCTTTGATTTATTTATTTATTGAAAACAATGGTGGAGTATATCAAGATCATCTCGAATTTGGTGTGAAGTTAATATTATAGGCTCTGTTATTATTGATCTGTTTTTTTCATTTGGAGAAATTATCGCAAGAATTTCCTCAAGTCTTAATTTTGGAATATTTCTCATCCTCAGTTGTATTAAATATATTTGCATTTGCTCAAGCATAGTAAAAAAAAAATTGCTGAGTCATTTTAAAGTCAAACCATTATATAGTAGCTATAACTTATAATAGGTACAAGATTAAATTCAGTGCGACAAATATTGCTATTGTGTTAGCTATTTTGGCTGTAGATTGTGGGTAGCTATTGATAAAACTGATTTTCGAATTATTGTGATTTCGTATATTTTCGTATATGCGATAAATACATCAAGAATAAATAAAATCATAATAATATCCAAATAATGCCAAATGTGTTTGTATATTTGTGTTCGATAACGAAATTATAATATCGATCTCAACAGCCAACAAAAAGCAAAACAACTTCTGTAGACGTAATAATTATCCTATAATAGAAATCGTGAAAAGAAATTAATATTAGTAATTCTGTGTATTAATAAATAGTACGATTGCAATGCAATTGACGTGATGTGCAATTTCTAAGCTCGTTCCATGATATTTATAATTTAAAATTCCTTAAATTCAAGACAATTCCATTAAAACATTTTTAGTATCTATTAAAATATTTTTAAAATCTTTTTACAATGTGTGCTAAAAAACTTTGATAAACCGAGAATTTTATGAGACTGTGGAAAAGGATTTCTCGTTGCCATTCTGAGGGTGGATACTGCAAGACATTTCATTCTCAATCAAAGTGATTAGGTCAACCTTAGTTGGAAACTGATTAGGTCAACCTTAGTCCTAGTGTGTGATAACCCACGGCTAGATTCGAACTAGAGACCACACCGGCTAGGCAGCGGGGTTCTATTCACTCAGTTATCATATCAGTATTGGCAAATAATTGGGCAGAGATACGTTTGATCATTATCATCATCACTATCATCAGCGCTACAACCGGTGTCTAGTCCTGGAATCCGTCAAAAATTTTTTCCATCGGTCCCGATTGCGAGCCAATGTCATCCAATTGAGCACTCCTAAGCTCCGAACGTCCTGGTTAACGTCATCCCTCCAGAGCAGGTATGGTCTTCCACGCTGTCGTCTGCCGTTAAATCTGCCGCAAAGGGTTTTCGGATCTGGATCTCTTCGCTCATTCGAGCTAGGTGTCCTGCCCACCGGAGTCCACCGAGCTTTATTTTCGTAATTATATCTACTTCTAGGTATATAGCGTACAACTCATGGTTGTAGTGTCTCCGCAATCACCCTTCTTCACTGAGGCTAACGATTCTCCGCAAGATTTTCCTCTCGAACGCGTCTAAGAGGTCAGAGTGCCTTTTACTGAGCACCTAAGTCTCGGATCAATACGTGAGTACTGGCAGCACCATACTGCATTGATTCGCATAAACGCTCTATCTACATTTTAGCGCTTTCGAGATATTCAATGATTTGTGTTTTGATTTGTACTGCAGATATATGGAGAGTGCATTTTTCAATACTGATTTTAACATACTTGCACAATAAGTTCAAATTTTGCAGAATGATGTAATAGAGTATGTAAATTTCGAGTCCGGTGTTAACTCGAAAATTCCAAAAATGTAGATAGAACGTTTATGCGGATCAGGGCAGCATAGTCTTGTACATGAGGAGTTTTGATGTTCGGATGAGATTGCAGAATTTGAAGAGCCATGACAGACTGTAGTAGGTTTTGTTGGATTTGAGCAGCCGTCCCATACCCATACCCAATTACAAAATAGAAACTGCAGATATATACATAAAAAAAATGATTAAATTAAAAGAAAAAAAATCCAGCGCATCAGAACCGCTAGAAACACTATTGCTCGAAGAACAGTAGAGGGTTTTTGCAGATTTTGAGTGTGTATTTTATCATTAGCTACTTTTCCTACTTAAGACGAATACACCCTAAGTAATAAAAGACCCTAAGCTTATTTTAATTTCGATGACTCCATCGAAAGTTACAGCGATAGAAAGGTGTTTGGGGCTGCTATCCGAAAAATGTCCAGACCTTAGAAAATCAAAACATTGTTTACTTATTTTCATTGGAAATATTCGCGATGTGAATACTTAATGTAAGCATTTATTGGTACGAAAATAACATAAACGCCTCGTGGTGGCAGCCGTTTGCACATCTGCCTCACGTTGAAGTTAACCTGCTCTGCGAATTTCGTATTGATCCGATCGCTGCATAGGGATACAAAGAAATTTAGCGTTAAGGCAAAAGCTTTCAAACTTTCTATATCTTAATGTTTGGTGTTTATTTTTATTTTATTTATTTTTAATTTAAAAATTCTATGATAAAATCGCTTACTAAAGATATGTCAAAATATACAAAAACAACCATAGCTGGCAATCCTATGATTGTTTTTCCAACTAGATTTTTACTGAATATTGCCTACTATAAGTTTAATTTGGCATTTGATTTTCGTTATGATTTCATGACTGTACTGGAAGCTATATGTCAAAGAGCTTTATTTTCCTCAGTGAATTTTCAAAATTTAAGACACCAGAATTACCATAGCTGGCAGCTCCAACTGAATGTTTCAACCGAATTTCTACCAAACGTGAAGTAAGGTTCAGCTAGTGTGTGAATTTCGTCAAAATCGAATGATTGAATCAGAATTTATAGTGGTAAAAGCAGTTATTTTTCTTAGTAAAGAATTGCCCGCATTTCAAAATCACTTCTATTAGACGTGGTTCTACTTAAGACCAATATATTCCGAAAATTTCAACTGTATATGATTATAGGGTCCTGAGTTCCCGTGAACAGAAGTTTTTGATGCTAAAAATACAGGTAAATTGGGGAAGGGTTACCGTTCTTGCCCGTTGTAAAAATTTCAAATGTTTTACTTTGGCTATGTAGATAAAGCATAAGATTTATTTATGAGTGGCTTTTTTCCAAAAAGCGACAATTTTTCAGGAGAGTCGATGATTTGAAAGTTTTCTCTTTCGGCGCCTGCCATAGCTACAGAGTTGCGAAAATGCTCATTAAAAGCAACACAAATTTACAGCATAATAATTTTAATATGTGCTGAAAAAATACTGGGATCTAACAGGTCGGTCAAAGAGCCGCATAAATTTGGATGTAGATATATTGCTGGAATAAAGACTAACATAATTTTTTTACAAGACACATTTTCAGCCAGGAAGGATTAAACATTTTAGGCCTTCATCGTAACGACAGTAGGGGAAATTAGACTTTTACAGAAAAAACGAGTAAAATTAGTTTGGACAATTTTGACTGCGTCTGACAAGTACCCGTATGTTATTTTAGTATGAGAATAAAAAATAACGCCAAGGGCCTTATGTTGGTTTATATGCAACACCAAACTATATTCAAAGTGGATAGGAATTAGTTTGCTGGTAAAGGACATAACAAGGCTTTTAAGCGGAAGAAAAGAAGAAATAGTACGTAGGAGCTGAAGATCATCCGCGTGAAGGAGAGAAACGGAATTGAAACAATTGAGGAGATCATTGATAAACAATACAAACAGGAGCAGTATAAGAATGAAAATTTTGGGCAACACCAAATGTAGGAGAAAAGGGGAAGAAACACAACCATTGTAGACAAAACGACTAGTACGCTTAATAATATACGGGAGAACTAGGAATTAAGTATTCCAACGCAGTATGGCTTGCTTTGTCAAATGCCTTGGCAAAATCCATGTAGGTGACGTCAACTTGTCTATTGTCCAAGGAATCAGCAACAAAATTGACAAATTCCACCAAGTTCATTGACGTTGACCGATCTTTAATAAATTTATGCTGCGTCTTGGGGAGCAAATGGATAATGGTGCGATATACCCTGTTGTAGAAGATTCGCTCGAGCGATTTCAGAAGACAGGAAAGAAGAGATATAAGTCGATAATTAAAAACAGTTTCAGCACTGTCCGATTTGAAGATCGGAAAAACAAACAAAACAAACAAGCTTAGACTAAATAAAATGCAACACAAAATAATGAGGATAGAGACTTAACCTATTCACACGGAATACCATCAAGATCATTGCTGGCTGTAGGGTAATTTCAAAAGAGAATGTTATAATGAAATGAAAACGACTAGCTTAAGTTAAGCGGGTACAACTTTTGGAAAGATTGAGTAGGTTTGTTGGTACAAAGTAGAAGAAAAGAAAGCAGCAAATAACACACAAATATATTGGGAGAAAAGGCAACATAATCGTTTAACGAAAAGCTATCCGGCGAGTATTTTGAAATTTTCAGGAATTCTATGTAGGACCAAAAAGGATTCGTATTATTAGAAAGGAAGGAAGTCTGTGTGCGCAAAGTATCTTTGCTTAACGGTTTCAACAACTTTTTTTGCCGGAAAGTTTGAAGCGAATCGCCAGACGAATTACGAAAGTGTTCCAAGAGTGACTGGTGTTTGTTGCGAATGGTAATAGAAACATTAATAGAGAAAAACATGGTGCACTAGAGGATTTTCGGAAACGATTCCTAGGAGTGTAAATAGATATCAAGTTGGAATTTAGAGCGTGAATACATGAAAGGCTAGCATCTATGTCCAGCCTATGAAAGAAAGTACACCAATTTATAGTATAGAATTAATCAATCCCTAAGAAATCAGCTTTCTTGTCCTTACATGGTAGATGGATTTCAATTAAGTCTGGTCGTTATATCCGTTTTGTTCTACCAGTGTCAATGGTTATGACGAAGTGTCTGCTGCTGATTTTTCCACTTAGACCTCTGCGTTTTCACAAGGTAGCCTGTTGCTGGTTTTAGGGACTATTCCACGAAGCTGGCTCTTACATGTTTCTCGCCTCCTTGGTTCGAAAAACAGGATTACTTGCTGGCACTGGACTCTTTCTTGGTCTTCTTCTGGTCAAGCTGGGCAACGTCTCGGCCTTGTGGAGAATCTCATTGTACATGTCCTCCTTCGCCGCAGTTCTAGCATCTAAGTCCATCATTTTTCTATGAATCTCTATTCCCTACACTCTTCAAAAGCTATTTCCCGAAGTCTGGTTGTGTTCCAGGAGGCGCTTTTGGCTGGTTCAAATTTTTAATCCATCCACCAAAGCGTTCTTCACAGTTCGCTTTTCCGCTAGCCGAACTGACTGCTGGTGCTCTCGATCTTGTAATGCGCTGGCGTGGCTGTATCATTCCGATGTTCTAGGCCGACTTGTTTGTCTATTCCAGATGATCGTCCCTATATCGCTTACCTAGTGCGTTGATCAAAACGGCAAAGTTCGAGTGTAATTCAACTAGAATTGTTTGAAGGAACTCCGCTGCTAGGCCCTTATTTGATGCTTGCAGTTGCTCCATGCTGTTTGTATCGATGTGGTGTTGTCGAAAATTAGAATTCAGACTGGTGTACTGATTACCATTATTTTGGTATGTTCCAAACCTTTCTTCATCATCTCCACTTCTGCTGTTACTGCTTCCATTTTTCCGTCTATAGCGTTTATTCTTTCTTCGAGGAATCTAACTTTGATGTCAAACTTTTGGTTTAGATTTTCAAGATTTTGTTTCAAATCTTTTCAAAATTCCAGATAGACTGCGTGCTATTCTGGACTTAAATCTTCGGGTCTACTGGTTGTCGTTCAAATCACATCTTGAGGTCCGTTATAGCATAAGATTACAGCATAAGATATGCATCAGCGCATTTCCGGAGTCTCTAATTTTGCTGTGCTCACTTCCTGCACCACGTTTTATGTCTAATTAGAAAATTTTAAGATTCAGTCCTTCGGATACTAGCACGTCGGTTAAGTGGGCTATTCACTTTGCTTTCCCGATTTGAATAGAAGCTCTCCGCTTTTCTAGCTCCTCCTTTAACTCAGCCTAAATTAATTCATTCACTTTACGCAGTATTTTTTTACTTATCTTTAGTTGAAATTTACAATTATAATTCACTAAAAACAATGTTTGTAGAACATTTTTTTTGTATTGAAAAATTCACGACTTTTTTTTTACTGTTTTTTACTATATTGTCTTTCAATTTCATCTCTCAGATTTTCACTTTTAGCTCACTGTTATTAGCTCTAATCTAACTGTTTGCCACTATACTGAATTTGCCCGTAGCAGCGGCTGCGAAACGCGACTTCCATTGTTTGTTTCCTTCCTTCCACCGCTGCTTCTGTATGAGATGTTATCAGCTCGCGAACCTTCCAGTTGATTCCTCTGACTTCTAGTCTTCGTTATTTACATTGCTTATTGCATTCTAAGTAATTGTATATCGACAACCATGTATATACGTTGTATAGTGTTTTTATGAATGCTCCGGAATTACTTGTTTTTAGGAAAACAAATTTGTTTACAATACGAATGCGAGTATGAACACCTATAGGTATGAATGTGTATGCTTGTTTGTTTTGCAGTTCTCTGGCCCTTGGAGAGCATTCAATCTATTGTTTTTGTTGTACTATAAGAAATTTTATTGCATATACACCGCAGAATCATTCGTAAATGAATGATTCTATAGGTGAGTTTTTATTCATTTATTTATTTTATTTTATTCGAAAAAGTTCGTCTAATACAGACTAGTAAAATTGCATAAGGATGAAAAACAGACAAAAAGTTTCTATTATACTATTTTCAACTTCTATTTACAATTCCTATACTACTATTTTTAGCGAAGCTCTTTTTCTAAGCCGGTAGACATATGTTAAAATAAAATGTATTGTAAGAATTATAAAAATTTCTTTTTATGGACGAAACAGGCTCATTGAATGCATAGTTGTTGACGTGCCTCACTCTGTGACCTTTGGTATTGAGGCCAAATAAACCTATTCAGAGGAAAGATTTCCCGTGAGGAGCTTAGCAGCAAAGATGGTTTTGAAAATTTCACGTCTGTTATTGAGTGTATCCATGGCCAGTAAGCTAAATCGATCAATGTAAGGTAGCAGCGAAGAGGATCTGACCAAGCAAATTCACACAAACAAAACTAAAATATATTAAGCTTTTAATAAGATGGCGTTGATATGATCGCCAAAAGTGAAAGAATTATTTAAAAGCACTCCTAAATCGAGTACTTTGTCAGAATACCTTAACGAAAGACTATTCAAAGAGTATTCAAAGCTCAACCGACTAATTTTACGCGTGCACGAAACAACGGTACACTTGTCAATATTAATTACTAATTTGTTAGTGTTACACCAAGTCGTGAGGTTATTTAGGTCAGCTTGAAGTCCCCAGCAGTCTTGACTATTAGATACCTTTTCAAAATTTTGGCGTCATCTGCATATAGTAAAATTAACGAATGTTTCAGGACAGATGTGAGGTCATTTATGTATAAAATAAATAGTAGAGGTCCTAAATGACTTCCTTGAGGAACACCAGATATGACATCAATTGCGGATGAAAAGGCGCCACGGAAAGATACGCATTGGGTATGGCATTTCATATAAGATGCTATCCAGGAAATAAATAGCTGAAGAAAGTTAAAAGAGGACAATTTACACAATAATATGGAATGATCCAGCTTGTCAAAAGCCTTCGTGATGTCAGTGTAAATACAGTCTACCTGAAATCCTGCCTCGCATGATGGAATAACAGTACTGAAAAACTCAAGTAGGCTGGTAGTTGCATGAAACCCTGTTGGAAAGGAGACAATATAAATTTGTCATGAAACACCACAGTATTACTGATTATTGCTTCGAATAGTTTAGCAATACATGGAAGTTTTACGATGGGACGATAATTGCCTGCAACATTTCTATCGCCTTTTTTATGAATAGGTGTGACGATTGGATATTTCCAACCACTAGGGAAAATACCGAGCGACAGAGAAATAGGTAGACAAGAATAAGAGACAGGTAAGAAATACAATATTTTCAGATAGCATTAGGAATGCCGTCAGGGCCTGGTGTCAAATTATTGTCCAGGTCCTGAGAAAACGCCAAAATGGTACCTTCGTCAATATACAAATCTTTCATTCCCCAAGAAAATGTTGGGATCATTGTCGAGTTGTCATTATAGTTATTAGTGTTACTAGAAGGTTCCATATTGTATGCGGTACGGAAATGATTAGCGAACATATTGCTAACAGTAAATGGATCGGAAATGGCCGTGTCGTCTGAGTTAAACGTGGTAGGATACCCATCGTGGTGTCTTGGAATTAATAAAATTCCAAAACCTTCCTACCAGTCCAAGACCTCGGACTGGTAAATATTCCTCTACAAAAACCAAAAAATCAGAAACAAAAAAATATCTGTTCCATGTTTAGATTTTAAATTTTTAAGGGGAGAAATACATGTAAAATCGAAAAAATTGCTAATCTAAGATTGACTTAAAATAGATATATTGCTTATTCAGGAAATTTGTAATATCAAATCCTTAAAGTACATGTCTTACAGTAAATGAAAATATTTTTGTAATAATTTTTCAACACAAAATGGCGGCGATGCGAGCGAATGAAAAAAAAACACATCAAAAACTGCCTCGTACAACTTAACGCCTTTTCCGGGGAACTTGCAACGTTCAGAGAGAAAAAAATATGCTAATGAGATGTATAATTCATAGGTGAACCAATAAAATTTATAAAAAAAAAATTAAATTTTTACATTAATTTTAGATTAAACAAAAAAATCGATTATTTTTCAAAAAAATCACGCTTTAAACATTAATAAACAAATTATTTTTCCGAAATTACAATAACATTTAGGTTCAACGAGGAGATAATAGGTCAGTTCCCGTACTTTCAGTAACTGAATTTTATGAATTTTCCTGAATCATGTGGTGGGGAGTTTCATGAAAAGTACGGGAACGCTCTCATTGTATTTCCTGAAAATTGACAACCGAAAGTGTCAGTTTTCGGTTTTTGGGAGAACAATACTGATTATAAAGTCATCCTTAGCGATAATAAATTATCGCCACAAAAATATTCGACCTTCATAGCAACATTTCGCAAAAAATATGTTGCTTGCCGCGCACATTTGAAAATATTTACTCGCGCCAGATCGTTTGACACTTTTCAGTATTTTTCAGTAGCTCACACCCTACTGAAATTTACTGAAAGAGGGGAGATTTTCAGTTTTCAGTAAAACGGAGTACGGGAATAGCTTCATTACAATTAATCGCGATTAATCGTAGTACGGGAACATACCTAATACTGTTTTTTAGATGTGGTATAAATTTGAGCCGGATCGGTTCAATATTTTTTGAGATATTTTGTACGGAAGTTAAAAAAGTACAACTTTGAGAAAAACACGTTTAAAGTTTTAAAGCTCGACCGACCTGGGGAACGCCGCGCTGCCTATAACTGACTATAACTCGAGAACTAATACGAATATCGCTTCAAAACTTTTTTTGGTATATTTTAAGAGCATTTCAAACATTTTGATGTAATGAAAAATAATCGATTTTTTATTAGCAGTTACATGTATTTTCCCCCTTAAGTAACGTATTGCCTTCTATTACCATGGGAACTTTTCGCAATCGTTTGCGAAAGAGACTGGTACACAGTGAACAAAGCATCCGAAGAGAATTAAATGAAAATTGTACAGATCCTTGTTAATACCTTCTTTTTTTTGACCTGACAGGGGACCAATCACACCTCGCAATGAGACCATTTAGTTCATCTAAGTTGACTTTCCTAAAGTTAAAATTACAAGGTTTGCTATGTGAAGAAATATTTAGGGATGTATTGATTCCATAGATAATAAGAAGTTGAATCGCAAAGAGATGATGCACAGTGCTTGACTTAAGATGAATGGGCGTTTGAAGTAAAAACCAGATCCAATAACCTTCCGCGACTGTTCACAACGCTGTTTACTTGGTTTAGGCCGCACGCAAGCATTGCGTTTATAAACTATTTTTCAGATAGAGGGTGTAATAATACTCAGTTAAAACTAAGTTATATCGGGTAAGGATTTAAAAATAGTAAAGAGCTTCCTAAATCACGTTCAAATAATCTTTTTGAACGCGTATGTGTATGCAGTATTTGTATTACGTGCTGATTTTAAATTTTAAATAGACTTATCCGTTGAATGATATTAATGTACTAGCCAGCTTTTAGCGGTGCCCTATAGTTCAGAATTTCGCCATAAAATACTACGGTTGATATTGATGTTCTGTCAATGTTCTCTTAAGGGAACATTCGCCTTTGAAATTTTCAAAAAATCGATTTTGAGATTTTTACATATTTCGATTCTATATACGTTAAAAGTTGCCTCCTAAAATTTCATCAAGAAATTCGTAATAGAAAAAAGTTACAGCTAAGGTAAAAAAAAAGTTTTCGACCTTTTATTCAATAAAATTATGGTGAAAAAAACTTTAAACGCGTTTTTCTCGAAACTACCTTTTTCAAACTGGTAGGACATTTGTCTCCGAATCTACTCGACCGATTTTAAAAAACCAAAGAGCATTCGATTACTTATTGAAAATAGTAAACAATAAGCCTCTAAAAGTTTAAAAAAATACTTCACTCTTTTTTTTACGGGGAAGACTTCCCCCCAAAAAATGCCGTTTTTTCGCATTTTTCAGAAATATACATACAAAAACTTCAAAATATGAAAAAGTATGAGTTTCAAGAATAGAATCCATTTGAAATTTTTCAAAAATCTGTTACAGGAGGTCCACAATATGTCCTACCGTTTGAAAAGTAACTTTTGGATAACGCCCTCTACATTCTTTAGAGACTGTTTAACAATGTCCAAAAGAAATTTTGTCAATAAATATAATAGTTTTTTCATAATGTTTAAAAAGTGTTTTTTTTTTCAATTTCGAAGGCGAATGTCCCCTTAAGTGCTGTGCATGTCCTATTTCCCATACAATAATCTTCGTTTCCATTTTCGGAAAGAAGTAACTGTTTAATATGCTAAGACTGTGTTTCTACTAATATTTGTGAATTTGCATAGTCATAAGAAATAGCTTGTATAGAGATTTCAAAAGAACATATAGGTCTCTAAGCATGCTCTTATCCTCATACTGGGCAATAAAGATCAGTTTGATTTACAGCCAAATACGTGATATAGGTGGGTTCAATATACCTAGTAGTAAACCCTTTCATTTTTTTTTGCCACGGGTAGATTTTCACAAACATTGCCCTTGTTCTACAAATTGCAGTTTTTATTTTCTTCTTTTAAACTAAAACTCTCAGAGTACTTCGATTTATTATTTGAGACTATCCTGTCTCAGGAAAAGTGTATTCACCCATAAACACTCCGGTAAAAACGAAACCCAAACTATAAAGTGTATCCTGCAAACCAAACAAGCCAAACACATTATATCGCGTCCCAACCGCAAGGTCCACTTTGTTTCGCCCAAATGAATCTCACTTAATCGGTGTTTGCATTCATCAACCTTTGAAAGGATTAACTTCATGAACACAGCGACCGTTGATAGTATATACTTTTATGTGAAGTGAAAAATATCCCCAGTAGAAGTGAGTGATATCCGCCATAGATCCCAGTAACGAATAAATATTTAATCAATTCATTACATCCCAAGACAAGATGTTAGCACACACGTGTTCATGTACGTACACATCTGCAGGTGAGATGAATCAGTAGCAATAGCCGAATCGACCTTTGGTTTATAGCAGAGACCAGCTTTGATCCGAGATAAGAAATCACAATCACAATTCTACGCATCTTATCAATGTTAATTGGATTCTCAGACCTTCATCCAAGGACATAAATTTTGTTGGTTCGCCATAAAGCCTACCTTTCAAAGGCTTTCCGGAATCCAGAGGGAAATGGATTATAGGCTCTGAATTTTACATAAAATGGATTATTCGATCTAAAGCCTGGAGGTAATCATATATCCTGGGGAATGCAATCCATCAATAAATTAATACCTTAATCCATTTACTTTCTTTTGTCAGCGAAACAAATCTTTGGTTTGAATGAACGCTAGGCAGATAGAATAACTCACTTTTCTACCAAGGACTATTGATAATTGAAAAATTTTCAAGTAGAAAAAAAAAGTTCAGTTCGAAGCCGAAAAATTCGGTGGCAGTGGAGAAACTTTATTGGTTTGAATTTGGATGATGAGCTTTAAAAAATCAAAGTTTTTTACACTGAAAAAAATTCACATAGCGCCCAGAGCCATGTAACATAGCGCATTTTTTATGGCCCCATACGCCATGTACATAGTACTCTGAGCCATGCAATATGGCTCCCAGCGCCATAATGCCAGAATCTACATAGCGCATGGTGCCATGTTACATGGCGCAGCATTTATGGTGCCACACGCCATGTACATAGTACCCTGAGCCATGCAGTATAGCTCCCAGCGCCATAATCACATGGCGCAGAAATTATGGCCCCACACGCCATATTACATGGTGCCATGAACCATGTAATATGGCTCATGGCACTACAATTATAACTCGCAGCCATGCTGTGTGAGGAGATGTATAAATGTCAGCAAGCTTCTTGAAGTTATTTATCCCACGGGAATTTTCAGTTCGGAGCATCGAACTGAGAAGACCCGTGGCGTTTTGTTGGATGTGAACTGGATCATCTTCAGATTCACTGAAAAAACACATAGCGCCAGAAGTCATAATTTATAGACTTCTGGCGCCATGTACAGAATCGATTTCACACAGTTCCACACGCCATAGTGCATGGGAGCAGACGCTATGCTTATAGCCCTCCACGCCATGTACTATAGTCCTCCACGCCATGTACTATAGTCCTCCACGCCATGTACTATAGTCCTCCACGCCATGTACTATAGTCCTCCACGCCATGTACTATAGTCCTCCACGCCATACAGTATAGTCCTCCACGCCATACAGTATAGTCCTCCACGCCATACAGTATAGTCCTCCACGCCATACAGTATAGTCCTCCACGCCATACAGTATAGTCCTCCACGCCATACAGTATAGTCCTCCACGCCATACAGTATAGTCCTCCACGCCATACAGTATAGTCCTCCACGCCATACAGTATAGTCCTCCACGCCATACAGTATAGTCCTCCAGGCCATACAGTATAGTCCTCCACGCCGTGTAATATAGTCTGCCACGCCATGTACATGGCGTGGAGGCCTATGTACTTTTCGCCATGTATTATGGCGTGTGGCGCCATAATTTATCACAATCCCTAAATCGACTATGTACATGGCGCCAGAACTCTATAAATTATGGCGTCTGGCGCCATGTGTTTTCTCAGTGTACTAGCATTAATGTGTATGTAGAACAATTTTTTTATCAACTCACTTCAAGGAATCACGTGGTATAACTAAGTTATTTAAATGAATTTTAAACGTGTTTCCAATGTGAATATGAAAAAGGCTTAGAAATTTTAACCCATCGTGTGTGTGTGTGTGTGTTAGATGCCTAAAAAGAAATTTAAAGAAAATTTTTGAATGACGATAGCTTTTGACAGAGTTACAATCATAATACTAACAGGACGTATTGATATTACTACATAGGTTGTAAATTATTGCTTTTTTTCTTGAGCATGTTGGCAGCCCTGTAGCTACGGTAGGCACTGAAAGTGAAAACCTTCAAATCATCGATTCGCCTGAAAAATTTGCGTTTTTAGGAAATGAACTAACTTGTTTAAAATGTTTATGCTTTTTTTATATATTGGACATAGAACGGTAACCCTCCTCAAATTAGTCTATATTTTAAGCATCAGAAACTTCTGTTCTCGGGAACTTACGGCCCGATAATCAGATACAACTGGGATTCACAAAATGTATTAGTTTTAAGTAGATCCAGGTCTGATAGAAGTCTGATTTTGAAATGTGAGCAAATCTGTGGTGCCATCTTGAAAAATTACTTAGAAAAAAAAAACTGCTTTTTTCCCTATGAATTCTGAATCCAGATTTTAATGAAATTCACATAGTAGCTGAACCCTATTCACAGCCACGTTTGGTGGGAGTTTGGTTGAAAAATTAGTCTGGGGCTGCCAGATATGATAATTTTGGGGGTGGGGTACAAAATCTCGTATTACAATATCCCGTTTACAAAATCCCGATTACAAAATCCCGCATTTCAAAATTCTGTATTACAAAATCCCGTATTACAAAATCCCATATTACAAAATCTCGTATTACAAAATCCCGTAATACAAAGTCCCGATTTAAAAATCCCGTTGTTTTGCATAATATATATATATATATATATATTATGCAAAACTACGGGATTTTTCCTTCAGCACTTTTTTATTGTAGCTAAAGCGACGATAGCTAAAATGAAAAAATTAATAAAATTATTAGGAAAAGGTCTGAAACTGAAACAATCGATTATTTGAGAAGAATCGCGTACAATGTCTTTATGTTGAAACTTATTCCTAAATAAAAACTTAAATCACTATGTTTTTGTTATTTCATTATATGAATAGGTTTCATTCCACGAGATTTTGAGTTTCGGGATTTTGACTTTCGGGATTTTGAATTTCGGGATTTTTAAGTACAGGATTTTGTATTTCGGGATTTTGGAATAAGGGAATTTCGAAACATACGGGATTTTGTTAATTCGGGATTTTGTGATTCGGGATTTTGATACGATCCCTAATTTTGGTGTCTTGAATTTTGAATTTTCGCTCAGGCAAATAAAGCTTTTTGCCCTATAACTTCGAATGCAGTCATGCAATCGAAACGAAATTCATTTTGTAAATGGAACTTATTATAGACAATATTTGGTAGAAATTTGATTGAAAAACCATGATAGGGCTGCCAGCTATGATTGTTTTTGTATTTTTTACCATATTTTTAGTAAGCGATTTTATCATTAAGTTTTTCAAATGGTAATGATCTTGTAGTGACAATTGACAACAAATATTAAGAATTAAAAATTTTTAAGACTCTTGCAAGTGGTAACCCTTAATTTCTTTGTACTCCTAAAACTTCTAATGCAGTCATCAGATCGAAACCAAATTCGCAGGGTAGGTTGAGTTCAACGTGAGGCATACCTGTAGGATGCGGTTTTGCGATTTAAAATAATAATAAATGCTTGCATTAGGTCTTCATATCGCAAACATTTACAATGAAAATAAGTAATTTTTGTTGAAATTTTCTATGCTCTTGAAATTTTTCGGATGGTAACCTTCTCTCGCTGTAACTTCGTCGGATGAAGTAATCGGATGAAAACCAAATTCATACGGTAGATTTTTACTTGCAGTTCCGGTAAAGTGTTGCAAGCACTGAGTATTTTCTTCATTTGTGTTACAGAAAATGCTGTTTTCAAATTTTTGTAAAATAAGCAACCGATAATAAAAAATAACAGGCGTTTGACTTTCCTAAATTTTGAAATTCATAAAAGTAGCAACCATGGAAAACTGTCCACTCTATTAGTTTAATGCTTTGGTGATATCAAAACGGTACATTGCCCTCGAAATAGGTTTGATCACGTGGTAAAATATGCATTCAATATTTGCACCATTCGTCTACCATTCATCGAGCATTAGTGCTTCTAGCGGTGCTGTTGCGCTAGAGTTTTTTCAAATTGATTGCGCATGATGATGCACCAAAAAAACCCAAAAGGTATAAAATGTTTAACTTTTTTGTTTTTGAGGAGTGAAATAGTTTTTGTTAATTTTTGTTTCTTTTTCTAGCCTGTAAAGACTTTTCTGTTGTCATTAGGAGTAATTACTTTAGGCACTATGCAGGCTTTTATTGAATTAAAAAATTCAAAAAGGGTTTAATTTTACAGGAACTAACATACATCTGAAGGCTCGCCGACTTTCTATGCAAAGATGAATATTGCGAGCATTTTGTGTCCTTTTAAGTGATCTGAATCGGTTCTGGATATTCGTTTGAATATTTGGAGACATTTGTTGTGAAAATATGTGAAACTTAGTCCAGCAGAACTATCTCATCATAAGGCAGGGATCATAAGGTAGGATGGTTTAAAGTAAAGCCCCTAATACACTCTTGTGGTACTCTTGCTTGTACCTAACGCTAAGTAGCTGCAGAATTATTGTATCGACCTTGCAATCTCCAGTCAGTTAGGTAAGACGAAAAGATTTCATCGAAGCTTTTTGAATGCATGATATTGATTTTGTAAGACCACCCCAGGTGCCAGACTTTCTAGAGCCGTCTAAAAAAAATTGCTGAGGGACATTTTTTAATATGCAAATGTGATTTTGATGTCTGCAAGAATACAATTAACCTGCTGTAGGGTAATACGTTGTCCTCAAAAATCAAACTGATGCTCGAGAATGTGTCTCGCATCTTCAAACTTCGGTGGCAGTTCTCCTAGTACAAGTTTCACATTGAGGATGTCATGAGCTCACAAGAAGTTGTGAAATCCGATAAACTTTTGGCTGCAAAACTAGGTCAGGGCCGCCAGCACTGGATGTTTTTTTTTTGTCGTTTTTACACGAAGGAATGCTTTCATCGAATTTTCATATGATAAACGACCTATAGAGAATATAAGCAACAAATGTTAAGTTTCCTATTTAAACTTTTGCGAGCTTTGACCCTCAAATCTTTCCAGCTCTAGCATTTTCGATGCAGTCATCACTGCCTCGTTTCTGTAACTCGAGTAGAGAAAATTGTCTACCCGATGACGTCACGCAAATCAAACTCTACTGATTGAGCTAAGCAGTTTCTTTAGAGTGTAATTAGAGAACTTCATCACAAATTTTCAATCAATGCTAGTACGAGTTTGGAGTGATTTGTTCTACGACTCTCTTTACCTCTGATCAATTCAAGTACTTATTTGGAGCTTGGTAAACTCAAAGCTTGGTGCGCGGAATCTGTGTAGTGAGGCTAAGGCCCGCCGCAAATTGAGCACAGCCTAGCCCAGCACACGGCCAGCCCACGCGTGGATCAAACTGTGCCAGACCTGTTTGAACAGGCTGCCGCATATTGAGCCCAGTCCACGGCTATCCCACTAGTTCGATTGACACGCATGGGTCTGTTTGTGGATCTGGCACAGTTTTCGTGGGCTAGGTCTGATTCTAATTCCAAATCGAGGAGTAGATTTGATATTGTGTGATGATTCTTAGCGACTTGTGACTGCACTGGCATGGTCGACTTGGGTTCAAAATGCGGAGACTCACCCATTCCATGCGTGCGGGAAGCACATGGGCTGCCCGTGGGCGATCCGTGTGCTGGGTTGGGCTGGGCTCAATTTGCGGCGGGCCTTAGGCCCGCCGCAAATTGAGCCCAGCCCAACCCAGCACACGGATCGCCCACGGGCAACCCATGTGCTTCCCGCACGCATGAGATGGGTGAGTCTCCGCATATTGAACTGGGCTCAATATGCGGCAGCCTGTTCAAACAGGTCTGGTACAGTTTGATCCACGCGTGGACTGGCCGTGTGCTGGGCTAGGCTGTGCTCAATTTGCGGCGGGCCTAAGTGGAGTGCTGAAAAATGTATTCTCATGCATTTCTCATGATCATAGTCTACTAGTGGCTTCTGCATTTTCCAGTTACATTGTAAGTGTATACTGCACTCTTCATAATTTTCCAAGATAATATAATTTACCATTACCTGTGGAAAACAACAAAACGATTTCGACATTTATTGGAAAAACACGTGTTGCAAAACACGTGCAAAATCAACATTATCCCGGGGAAAATCTTCTTAAGAAAATATATCTAGGAATTATTTTAGCGTTTAATGTTTTATAATAGGCTATTGTGTGGAGCTTGTTGTACATAATAGCAAAGCATTTACATGTAGGACTGAGTTTAAATTGCGAAATATTTGAAAAAAATAAATGGTTTTGCAGTTCAATTTTTCTTAAATTTCCCTAATTTTTTAATTCTTCTAGCAGTAAATAATTGTTTTCTGTCGAAGAGACTTTACCTTTTTTGAAGCAACTGCGCATCGTAAAGCTTCTCTTGTCCCCGTCTACTCCTTGGTTCCATTTCTAATGCTGGCTGATGATTCTGGTTCATATACGGCTGGTGTTAATTCACAAAAAAAAATTGTTTTACCACTTATTTTCCCAAAACCTGCTTACAGGGTAGTTCCATATATTTCCACAACACCTGCTAAGAAAAGCTTCATAGCTTCGGCGCTCATTTCATCTAAAGGTTTCGGTCCCTCATTTAATGGATGATTACCCGTTTTGGAATTGAAGGTGTGGATACACTTACATAGATACACTTCAGTTTCATACATTTCACAACTCTCCACAAACACTACACTAATTTAAATTTTAAAAAAATAAGTAGGCTAAGAAAATAATAATTTAAGAAAGAAAAATAGATGAAAGCCAGATAGAGCTGTATGTTAGAATTGTGTTCGTTGGTGAAACCTATGAAACTTGAAAACTTATGTTTTCATGGTGGGGAAACCATTTTTATAAATATATCTGTTGTTAATAATAACTTCTGCGGTTTCAATGTTAATTAAGACAACTGTTATTGAATTAAACTCGGGCGAGAATATATATATATATATATATATATATATATATATATATATATATATATATATATATATATATATATATATATATATATATATATATATATTACAAAGTAGCAGACAAAAAGGCTTTGAATTTTCCATTCTGTTTTTCCACGGATGCTTTCCAGTCGATCTAGCACTGAAAAATAATTTGAACATTAATCACTTGCACATCGGCAAACGAAAATGACTTACTTTTTTGCATTAGTGGGTATTTTTTTGGTTCCCCCTGGTACAATTTAATTCTAATGCAATGTTTTTCCAACATTCGTCATGTTGAACTCCACTCAACTTCGAGGCATACTGTCTACGACCAACGCTTCAATTGCCCTTCATTAACTGGCCAGTTTATTTCATTCTATAAGTGCATAAAAACTGGCATTTAAAAAAGTAAAGGCCCGTTACTTCACTCACGGTTAAATCTGTGGTGATGTTTCCACGGAGTTTTCTTAGCCCATGATTATTTATCTATGATTACCTGAATGCGTTTGTTCACCTTTATTTTCACTTTTTTTACTAATCCCAAAAGCGTTTTCCGGAAAAAATGATAACTAAAAATTCAAAATGGCGGTGAAAATATTGTCAACCGATAGAGAAGTAAAACTCTATTCGTGGTATTATAGAAATACTTTTTCTATTCCATTCCGCGTGTTAAATATATTGAAGTGAGAACTGGTTTCATACAGAAACACAACAGTGAAGAATGATGTCAAA
The DNA here is from genome assembly GCA_963978885.1 of Nemotelus pantherinus. Taxonomy (NCBI): domain Eukaryota; kingdom Metazoa; phylum Arthropoda; class Insecta; order Diptera; family Stratiomyidae; genus Nemotelus; species Nemotelus pantherinus. The sequence goes on from OZ022265.1 coordinate 24,701,913, forward strand.
ATGACATCAAATAAAAAATTGCAGTAGAGAATCTATCTATTCGTAAGTTATGAAAACGAAGCACTGATCAAAACGAATATGACCGGACAGATTGCTTTCAAAACAGCGCTTTGTCCACTTTTGTATTGAAAAAGGCTAGAATTTAATTTTCATATATTGAATACCCGACCTGATGATTCGGTCTTGAATACGAAAAAGTGTTCTTGTAAGCATTTCAACCATAGAAAATACACCAAAAAAATTGTTTATCAAATTTATCATACAATGACTTATACAAATTTAGCACCACTGTCGAAGTTGATTCTAACGATTTTACTCATCATTTGTTGGTGTATTTCTCTATTATTAAGACTGCTTTCTTTAAACTACTTTTCAATTTAAGCTCAACTGTCAAAAGCCAAAAGTACAAAATCATTCTTACACGCATACATGAGCAATTGTATAAAATGATTAGTAAAGGTAGTATACGTTTGCTAAAAATAGAAAAAGCAGAAATACTTTTATAGGAATAGTCCCAAAATCGTAAATTTAATTATATTAAAGTGTGCAGCATGTAAACGATAAATCGTGTTGTCATCTACACACGTACATACATATAAACATCATTTCTGTAAGATACATCTAATTGATATATTTTCTGTTTCGCATTTTCTGATTCATTTAGTTTCTCGAATGTAGTCCGTAATACGTGTCAACCACGAATCTTTAGCGGTCAAAATCATAATAGTATTTTGGCACGTACTTATCTCTCCGTATTTTAACACCTCTACTTGAGACTATGCTCACTAGTAGAGTGTAATTTTCATGTTAATTGTAGAAAATGCGGATTATTTTACACTCATAAAGGTGCGATTTGCATATTTAGTTGTGCTTAATGCTTCAATTATGGTGGCGTATTCATCGTTCACTGCGAGTTGTCGGCTTCATGATTTCAGTATTTAATGTATAAATGTATCAAATAGAGTTGCCTTGAAGTGCGATGTGGCTCTGTGTTTAAGTATTTCGAAAAATTAATGTCAAGTTGAAGTTATTCATGTTCATGTTATAGCCAGAGTATCTCACAATGTTGCAGTAAATACACGATTTTAGATTGATAATGACAAGAGTGGATGTAAATCACATTTTATGAATTTAACATCTTTCTGATCTAAATATGCTTTTAGACATTATTGGGTGTATACCATAATGTTTTATAATATATACATACATGAACATATTCATATGCATGTGCATTTTTGTAAATATCACATCAAATATGTTAATATTAAATTTGCTGTTTTGCTCAAACAAAAGTGTGGTTTGACCATTTCGGATCCACCGTTGAGTCAATAATTATTCTTCACGCTGTATTTATATACGTATAGTACAGTTGTATATAGAATACATAGTTCTACAGTACATAGATGAAATAAAATAGTTTATGCATAGCAAATTCTGCATAGTTTTCATATGAAACTCGATGATAAACGTTTAAATGAGCATGGTGACTACTATATTATACCGGAGGCAGACTACAATCGGATCTCATTTCGTGGACCTCGTTGTGTACTCTGCATCTCTTTTACCCTAGTGTGCTAAGCAATGGAATTTTGAAAGAGTTCAAATAAATTGGAGGTTCGCGTAACCAGATTCGATTGTAGTCTGTCTCCAGCATTACCGTTATACCTTCATCTTACTATGCTGCTCTTTGACGAAGATGAGACAGCATTATGACAATCTTCACTTTTGATATATCCGCTCGGAAAAGCTTCACAAAAATGATGTGAAATTGATGCTCGAAACATATTGTTCTGCCAGATGTTCTTCTTCTTCTCGTCTTCCTTGCGAATTTCAATAATCCATGTTTTGTTTCGTATTAAGTGGCCAGAGTCTTTCAGCTTAGGTTCTTTTATGGTATTGAGTAGTTTTTCTGCTTATTTATTCACCTTAATACTCTATCGTTAGTTTATTTATTTATTTATTTGTAGTTCAATTTCACAGATAAAATTCCAATTACAAAATTGAGAGTATAACTAAAAGGCACAAATATAATCAAATAAAAGAAACAAACATGAATAAAAGGTACGCTGTAAGTTTAATTCTGATCATAAAACATCTATAATGCGTATTTTATAAGATGCAAAACTATAAAACATAGAACCAAAGTGGTGCTCGTTGTAGTTTCGAAGGAGCGTTTAGCTTTGTGTTGATCTACTTGCTGTTCAATAGACAGAAAATAGTCGAAAGGCAACAAGTTAGTTTTGTTGGAGAAGGACATCTCAAGACATTTGGAAAAATTCAGAGAAAGAAAGCCTCTTGAACACTACGTATTTAAAGCTAATAGCTCAGATTGTAATTATACACAATCAGTGAGGGAGAATATATCTCTGAATGATTTTAGGTCATCAGCACACAGGAGACAATTGGATGAAAACGTTGATAGAAGGTAATTAATAAAAAAAGTAAACGGTAGAGGGCCGAGTATGGAATCTTGTGGAACACCGGAAGAGGGAAAAAACGGGTAAGAAGAGGAACTATTTAGAACAACTTTACACGCACGACTAAAGATATATGATAGGAACCAGGACAAGAGAGGGCCAGATATAGAATAAACAGAGTTTTTCAAGTAGAATGAAGTGAATAACTATCTCAAAGGTTTTCGAAAAGTCAGTTTAAATAACATCGACTTGCTGTCCAGCGTCAAGTATACAGGCCACAAAATTGATGAATTCGATTAGATTAGTCGCAGCTTAGCGACCCCTGATAAAATCATGCTGCTCCTTGAGAATTTAATTCCTAACTGCACAGTAAAGTCGATTGTGAACAGCCTCCTCCAAAAGGTTGAGAAAGCAGTGTAAGAGAAATATTGGTTGGTAATTCGAAACATTTTCAATGTCTTCTGACTTCAATATCGGGAATAAGTTTGAAGTTTTCCAAATAGAAGGAAAAACACCAAGAGGTAAGCTACGGTTGAAGAGTATGTACAAAATGAAAGCTACTTTACGAAAACGTTTGATATGCCATCCGGAACGCTACTGCCACAAGAATCTGAAAGGAAGAGAGTTTGTCATAAGGAGATCAACAGGAGGAAGAACAAAGAATCCAAACCTTTCGTTTCGACTGGAAAGTTTATCCATTTTTGTTGTACGAAATTTTAACAACCAGTGGGATGATTGAGTAATCTTATCCGAGGGTAATTGACTATTTATAATTTACGAAAACAACGAATTGAAATAGTAGGCTGAAAATCAACCAATTTAATACATAATTGTTTTTTTCAGTAGTATGCTTGGGATCAAACTATTGGAAGGATTTTAAAAGATTGCAAAAGAGGAAAAAAAAAGTCTAGCGCATCAGAACCGCTAGAAAACTGATTTTTGAAGAATTTGTCTTTGAGTGACAAAAAAAATGTGGAAAGACGTTATACCTTTTTTTGTAGTATTATATCAACCATTCCTGATCCAAAGCAACAAAACCCAACTATAACATAGATGATTAAAATGTTCAGTGCTGGCAACACTTTCCGATGAAGCAACAATAAGTTTACCATAACAAGCTCATACTTAAATCAACTTATCCTTTGAATTTCGCTCTCATCGCAGGATTTCATCGAAAGCTTCAGCGGCTAAACGTTCTTTGAGGCTGCCATCCGAAAAATTTTCAAAACTCGGAAAATTTTAAAATTGGTTTCTTATTTTTATTGCAAATGCTTTGTATATGAGTATGAAACTTGAAGCATCTGTTGGTGCAATATTTACAAAAATGTCTGATGCGGGTTACCCTGTGCAGTGTCGCCAGATGTGTCGCCAGAAAAAAACCCACATCAGACTCGAAAATTCCCAAAAAGGTATCATATCAGTTGAAAACCCCCAAAAAAGTGTACAAGAATAACAAAACAAATTTAATTAGCCACATATTTAATATAAAATTTACAAGATTGATCGACTTTCAGATATCGTCAATTACGGAAGTTTCCGCACTAGAATGATTGGTATATACAGTTTTCGAAAATTTTATGATTCATATTATGATGATGACCCATATTAAGTACAAAGTTTGTGCAGCGATCCTGTTTTCCGAGATTATATAAAGCCTAAAATTTCAAAACAATATAAAAAATATTTTATGGGTCACCAAAAAAAGGCCACGAAAGAACACACTACGTAATGTCCAACAGTAGCTGCAGTTCTAGCGGCCTAAGCTCGTGCCACATTTAGCAGCTAGCCGAAGGAGAAGTTAAGGTTGAAGTTGTATTGTTCGAGTTACAAATGTGTAAGTTCATAGTAATAGAAAATAGAGCCGGGCTATACCCCTGTCTGAAATGTTTGATATATATTGTCTTCAAACTGCGACCCAGAATCTATCAACTGTAAGCTATTAAAAGTCGCCCAACTTAGAGAAAACTAGATTTGATGTAACATTTGGTGCTGCATATTATCAATTTCTAAATTCACATCTCATCTCCGAATATGGTAATGAATATTTTTGGGGGGTTTTCCCACCAAGAAAATGTTCTCCATATTTTCCAAAAATTTATCAATGATTTGAAATTTTTATCAAAAAGCAAAAAATTCGATGATTTGAAGGATTTTTTTTCAGGAGCCTGCCGTAGCTAAAGAGTTACTCGTACAGTCTTGAAATGTGTGCTGTCTTAGTCAACATAAATATGTTTTGCGAATTTCACGATGATCCTATATTTCTGTCAGAAGTTATGACAAATCAAAATTTGAACATAAGTCCTTGCCTACTTTTAGGCACTCAGTGCCCACACAAGGCACCATGAACAAGCATAAAACATAATATTCACATTTAGAAAAAATGTACTCTGCATAGAAATATAAGAATACCTAAAAATTCACTAAAATGCCCGTCGTCGCCAAAGGGTTAAATATATCTTAATTCTAACAAATCATGGACCACCTGTTGTATACATCTATGTTCTCCGAAATTTTCATCTAAATCGGATCCGCTACTTCAGAGATTATCTCCCTGAATTATGTTGCTGATATATATATATATATATATATATATATATATATATATATATATATATATATATATATATACATATATATATATATATATATTTATATATATATATATATATATATATATATATACATATATATATATATTATATATATATATATATATATATATATATATATATATATATATATATATATATATATATATATATAGAGTAATTCCATTGAAAATCGACCAATTTTCAGATAATTTTTGAACTCACCTCCTTGGAATTTGAAAATATTTTGGTATCCAGAAGGTCTGGTGAGCTAATTATCGAAAATGAAATATTTTTGGAAAATATGGTATATGTGCGGATATATGGCCTCTTGAAGTTTTTGAGAAACGTCGGTTCGTGTGTCATTCGAAAAATCGTATCAAATATTCTACTTTACGTAGAGCCTTCAAATATAGCTTGTTGGAAAGGAGAAGGTGTGGATACTCTAGAAAAAATAGTGCAAAAAACATCCTGGCCAAAAAGGATAAAAAGGATCATTACAGTGTCCTTTATCCTTGAATATTTCAAAATGCGCATCTTCGATTTTCTTCATTTTTTTATATATTGTAAACAATTATATAAACTACAAATGTGCGAAATTTCAAAGTGGAGCTCGTAAAAGTACAGTCGTGAGAAATTTTTAAAGGTGTGGAATACTGTAACCGCTGAAGAAAATTTATAGAAAATGGTACCGAAACAAGGTAAAACTTACAAAATATGGTACGAACAATTTTATGTTTTCAAAATAGATTAAAAAAATGTTTTGCAGTGTTGGTTTAAGCCCGCAGAAGATTCTTATCCAGTTTCTAACGTAGAACGATCTGTATAATTCCATTGCTTATAGCTAATACCACTCACGCAATTTTCATCAAATTTTTTTCACATGTACTTAGAACAACGGCTGATCCAGGACAATCCTGGCAGCTACCAAAATAACAATCTGTTTGTGGAGGATAGCATATCATCAGAGATAAAAAGGTCTTATAATAAGCCTAGCTTATATCGGAACCCTTTGTTAGAAAATTTATTTTTGGTTCTTTAATCATTAATTTAACGTTTTGATGTATAACACATACACAGACAGAATGTGTTCCCGATGCTTTCGCTAAATTGAAGTATTTAGGCAATCTGCTGTTTGCATTGCTGCAGTAGAATGATTTTATGAGACCAGGGATTTTCGGGGAAGTATACCCTCATCTAATTTTTTTTAATCATATATGAGGTTGCGTCAGGAAATTCGGACACTACTTTGGCACGTGACGAATTCGTCGGCAAAAGTGATAAAAATAAACACTTTGTTTCCTTTTTACAGCTTTTGAAAGTTCTTCTTTGATATTTGTTTTTTGTTTCTTCTGTAGGTAGTTTCTGCTTTATTTTAAGTACATTTTTGTACGCTAGTAAAGTTTTTTTTAACTTTCTTCTTAGAATGTCCATTTTACAAAATTTTTTGTCTACATGTCAACTTTAAATACCTCTGATCTATACCCTGAAAGCATCTTCTTGGAATCAAAGTAAACTACAGGCATTGCAATTAACCCTAATTTGAAGTTGTAAAAATATACCAAATAGACAAACAAAGGAAGTAATTAAAAATATATGTACAGTATAATATGTGGAAGAAACCCAAAATAATCCTAATTGTTCATGCAGCTAGTAAATGAAAAGGAATCTTTTTTCTTTATTTTTGTTCTATGATTGCTTACAAATGAATGTTCTCAATTATTGTAAACAATTTATTTTCTAGTGCTAGGTCTTTTTGTTACAGAAAAAAATTGAAGTAATATTCCTTATAAAAAATAAAATCATAAACAGTAATTACCCATAGCTGAAGAATCTAAGACTTTGATTTGAAAAAAAAACATAGAGCGATCTTCAAGTTATTTCATATATACATATGCATATTGTAAATTTCACTTTGTGTCGGTACCATTTTCTTTGACGGTTACAGTATTTTGTTCCTTTAAAAATTTCTTACAAATGTTGCTCCACTTTGAAATTTAGCACATTTGTAGCTTACATAACTGTTTACAATACATAAATTAGTGACTAAAGGATCAAAAATAAATTTTCTTACGAAGGGTTACGAAGCTTGAGTAGCCTAGTGGGTAGAGCACTGGCTTCTTGTGTGTGGGGTCCCTGGTTCGAATCCAGGTTTGGACGAGGGTCCGCGCACCAAGCTTTGAGTTCACCTAGTTCTGATTAGGTACCTGATTTAAATCAGGGGTAAAGTGAGTCGTGGAACTAATCACACCACACTCGTATCCACAATGATTAAAAAAATTGTAATGAACCTCTCTACCAGCTTCAACCCCTAGAACCGTACGAAGGTTGTCGTGGGATTGCTTTTTTACGAAGGGTTCCGATATAAGCTTGGCTAATTATAAGACCTTTTTATCTCTGATGATATGCTCTCCTCCACAAACAGATTGTTATTTTGTTAGCTGCCAGGATTGTCCTGGATCAGCCGTTGTTCTAAGTACAGAGTGGTATTAGTTATAAGCAATGGAATTATACAGATCGTTCTACGTTAGAAACTGGATAAGAATCTTCTGCGGGCTTAAACCAACACTGCAAAACATTTTTTAAATCTATTTTGAAAATATAAAATTGTTTCGTACCATATTTTGTAAGTTTTACCTTGTTTCGGTACCATTTTCTATAAATTTTCATCAGCGGTTACAGCATTCCAGACCTTTAAAAATTTCTCATGACTGTACATTTATGAGCTCCACTTTGAAATTTCGCACATTTGTAGTTTATATAATTGTTTACAATATATAAAAAAATGAAGAAAATCGAAGATGCGCATTTTGAAATATTCAAGGATAAAGGACACTGTAATGATCCTTTTTATCCTTTTTGGCCAGGATGTTTTTTGCACTATTTTTTCTAGAATATTCACACCTTCTCCTTTCCAACAAGCTATATTTGAAGGCTCTACGTAAAGTAGAAGATTTTATGCAATTTTTTGAATAACACACGAACCGACGTTTCTCAACAACTTCAAGAGGCCATATTTCCGCAAATATACCATATTTACCAAAAAAAATTTATTTGTGCACATAACTCAACTACTTATATTCACAGTGAAAATTTCATTGAATTCTGACGATAGCGATAAAAGACCGTTGGTCGATTTTCCGTGGAATGACCCTATATATATATATGTATATATATATGTATATATATATATGTATATATATATATATATATATATATATATGTATATATATGTATATATATATATAATATATATATATATATATATATATATATATATATATATATATATATAAATAAACAAATATGAATTTTCGGCGAAACGAGTTTAATGCCAAACGTTCTTCGAAAATCAGTAACAAGGTATCATGAGTTCCGAGGCGGCTGTTCAAGTTGAATTGCGTAGCACTGAATTCTTCTTCTAGTTTGTTGTACAGTCTCCCTTCAGCTTTGTCTGAAATAGATTATTTTAAGCAGGATTTTTAATACGTGATTCATAAGGCTGATGGTTCGGTAGTTTTCACATTTTGTGACATCCTTTTTCGGAAGGATGATGGAGATCAATTTCAGCCATTTTTTCGGTAACCTTCCAGTACTGTAGATGTCATGAAAAGAAGATATATTATGGGCCTTAGTTGGTTGGTTGGTTGATCAACTAGTTTAATTCGTTCAATTGGAATTCGATCTTTATTGTTCCTTTTGACATCAATGAAATGTTTAATTTGCTGACATATCACGGCAATCATTGAAAATATCTTCTACATATTTCTTCGATAGTTTTGATTTATCCTTTAACTCACTTATAATTATACTGTGATCGTCTCTGATTATATTTTTATGTTTTTTTACGATGATGCTTACTTTTTTATATTCTTGTGAAGACAAATATCGTACTGATTTGCCAATTGTTTACTTCAGCGCATGGTACCCATAGGCGCGCCGTAGGGGGGGCCAGGGGGGGCCGGGACCCCCCCAGACCCTAGGTTGGCCCCTCCCAGAAAAATAAATATTTCCAACAGCAGACACTTAAATTTTCGCCTCTTATGTTTTTGTGGTTACAGCAAGAGGTGAGTAGTGTAGTACTATAAGCCTATACCAAAGCATACACACTACTTATAACATAAAGACTGTGTTATTTGCGGTATTAATTACGATGTTATGGGACTTATTTCGAGAAATGGACGGCAATATTTAATTTCGACAAGTTAAACGTTAAGAAAAAAACGAAAAGCACCTTGCCAATCATCCTTTTTTTATTAAGATTATCTGTTCATTCCTACTAGGCAATATACAGGTATTTAGGTAAGAACACTTTTATAATCTGAAAAAAAATAGTAGGCAACAAGGTATAAAATAGGAATAAAAATGGCATCCCTGCCACTTTTATGCTATCTATGACGTACTTGGTTTACACTCAGGTTAAATGTGCGTGAATTTTATTATCGCATCGGAAGTTAAAAGGCATAGCACTTCAATTTCACCGAGCGTTTTTTCATAGTGACACAGCCGCCACATGGTTCTTATCATGTTGATTAAACTTTTGTCAGACCTGTATCTACTCAAAACCAGTATATCCTATGAACTTTATCCGATCGCGAGATACCGTGGATGCAAGTTCCAGGTGCTAAAAATATAAATGATTCGGTGCGATTTTTGTGCGATTTTGAATTTTACAAGTTTAGATCTGACTGTATAAATATAGTATCAAATTCATCAACCATTTGCATTTCTAACAGCCGTATGAAAGATTTGTGTTTAAGTACTTATGGTAGCTACAAGGTTGCGCAGACATTATTTAAAAACGACAGAAACTTATTTTTTATGCCCATGGATGAGTCTTGTAAATTTTGTGATGATCTGATGACTCGGTGTGAAGTTATCACAATGCGAAATTTTCCATAGAGTTTCCATTGTCGCCAAAAATACACCAAAATTTCAGCTCGACCAAACTTCGCGATCCGGATAAATTATCCGGATAGTAAAATTCATGCACAATGAGAAAATTCTAATAGTACTTGGAAGACAGTAAATGATATGGAGCTTGAATAGTCTTGGAATATTGTCAAGATGAACCGAAATTATTTGGAGAAGGTTATCGACCTTACGACGTGTCTCAGTCGCCAAGGACGTGCTTTCAGAGGACATGATGAAAGTGGTCCCAGTGATAACCGTGATTTTTTTTGGAATTTTGTGCATTATTCGCGAAGCATGATTCAACTTTTGAAAATAATTTTAAAAACAAGGTTGCGAACTACTGTAGTGACAAAACACAAAATGAATTGATGAAAATAGTTGCTGAATTCGTTCGCGAGGACAATACAGCTGAAATAAAAGATTGCGGATTGATATCCATTATGGCAGACGCAACAAGGGTCCACAGAAGGAACAACTCTCCGTGGTTGTCAGATTTGCTAAAGAGCTAGCAGTCGAAGAAAGGTTCTCAAGCTTTGTAGACTGTTCAGGAGCTAGAAATGCTTCGTATTTAACAGATATAATTTTGAGCCTGTTAGACAGCTACGGACTTCTCGAATTGTCTGTTGTTGGACAGTCTTATGATGGTGCTAGTGTCATGTCAGGACAAAAAAATGGTGTACAAATCTAAATTAAGATGAAACACCCTGCAGCCACATTTGTACACTGTCTAGCTCATAAAATTATCCTGGTTGTGATGGACACATTTTTCACCATCAAAACGTGTATATCCTTTTTCAATGCCATCAAATCCCTTAACCTACACTTTTCGAAGCCATCACAACACGAATTGTTGAAGCAGCTTGAAGAGGCAGTTGGTCTAAACACAAGGCGTGGAATGAGAAGTTTAAGCTCAACTCGATAGTCAATGAGATTTCGCAATTGCGAATATGTGATCGATAGCTATGGGACTATGAAAGATGCTTTAGAGGAAGAAATGAATGAGGGAAAATACAACGACTCAGTTTCTTCATTGGAGATCTTTCATTCAATCAGTAATCCTAAATTTGTAGTAAATCTTTTCATCTTTCACTATGTTCTTTCTATAATGAACATGTTAAGCACATATTTCCAAACTAAAAATGCAACTCTTTGGGATGGGATAAATCTTGTGAATGGAACACTACTAAGTGAGCGAGAAGACTTGTATGTAGTTTGGGGAAAATTAAATCATTCGCAGAAAACAACTGTCTGAATCTCATATTTACCAGAGGATCGCGAAAATGGAAAACAGCAAAAAGCACTAGTTTCAAAGGTTTTGCTGTTTCATCTAGCCCCGGACACGCAGTTAGGGCTACAAAGATATTCCTGCAAACCAAATGGCTCAAAAAGAGTAAGTTACAGCACTTTTCATCTTGCCAAATTATTTTCGGTTTTTCTAGGTTTTCTAGGTAACAAATGTTTGAAGCAAGAGATCAATTTCTTCCTTCTAAGCTCAATATATTCCAATTTTTTCAAAGATATTTTAAAACTGAGCTATCCTCTTCTTCAAGTATAATTTGCAATATATTTAGCTTCTAAACGAAAAATATTCTTACATTTCTAATTATTTCCATTCTATTCCCGTATAATTCATACAAGCTTTCTTTCTTAGCGGTCATTGATAATTCATGTGTAGTTCATACCTACCATTCAATTTATATGCATGTGGTAGTAGCTCTTACGTATTTACATACAAGGAGTTTATTTAATAATACATTATGCATTAGCAAATAACAAAGAATAAATCAACAAATATATAATGTATTAGTAAATTATATAAGTTGTATGAACAGTATGTGTACAAACAAAAACAAAATCATCACATGTCTTGAACCTTTCAGTCCCTGGCCCCTGCCAGATTTTAGGCCACGGCCCGCCTATGATGGTACCTCCCATTATTTTCTAATAGCTTCGCTTATCTACTTTTTAATGATATTGTTTAGCTCAAATTAGTTCAAATTTGATTTTGTAGTCACAGTGCTCTTCTATTAGGATTAGTATTTCATCTGTCATTCAGAATTTGTTTGTTATGAGGAGGTACCATAACGACCCTCTAATGCACTTATGTGTGTCTGTCGGTAAGATTCTCCGATTGACAGCCACTTAACCTAACGTAACCTAGGAGGCCTATCTCTTTCTGAAAAGTGTTCTTATGGTTCTTTTAAGAATGCTTACTGAATGCTCTTTCACTTATCTTCCACGCACTCGGTCATGGTATTGACGTATTTCGTTGCCTCAAGATGTCAGTTTAGACTTTTTTTTACACCTGTCGAAGACAATAGCGTTGATTACTTGAACTTTTGGCAACGCAGAATATAAAATAAACTGAATTTTACTATATTATATTATCCCGAATGTATTGTGAAGCTGACGATTTCTTCATTATCATAACTAATGTAAAATAAAAGCATATACGGTTTCATCACTTCATTTACCAAATACTACTGAAATATATGTGTAGCTGTCAAAGTTATAAAAATAGTTAACTCCCTAATTAAAACCAAAAACCTCATCACATCAGCAGTTGTCGTATCTTTTCGCGGTTTTTCTTTGAGTATTCATGTTAACTGGATGATAGATAGAATATGTACATACAAAGAGCAGAAGTTCGCGAAGCCTGAACAAAAAAGACATTTTGCTGAAAAATTTAGACCCGCCCAGTATTTTTAAAGTCATAATTAATAAAATTGTTGCTGTGCATTTTCGGTTCAGATATTCACAGCATAGTATTTCACGGTTTCCTAACCTAAAGTTGTATCTTCTTTTGCCAATCTGTTTCCCTTTCCTGTTGGTAATCAATCAATTTTTATAATAAAAAAACATATAAATCAGATTAATTTAATTAATTTTCATTCATTCAATGAAAATCCGTCGATTATCCAGAATTTAAGCTGCAGTGATTAAATTTTTCCGTTATATAAATAAAATGCATAATTTTTATCATAGTAGTTAACTACTTGTATTTTTTTCAGGTGAGCTTTCGACCCCGACTAAAAAATTGATTCGTGTTGGGCGTTCGTATTGAAGGAGAACTGACGTGAAATATGAAGGCTTATGTACGTATATAATTTTTTGTATATCAATTGCGTAGTTGGTACATGAGCTTAAAGGTACATTGAAGTATTTATCATAGTCAAACATGAGCTACGTTTTACACTGTTTTTCTTCCCAAAAAGATTTAAAAAAAATTTTATTTCCGCGTAGCTTGAGTCAAAACCAACAATATCATGTGATTTCGAACCGTTTATTTGTTTTTCTGATTTGAGTGTCAACAATAAAACTTTCCTACGGTTTAAGTTGAACCCACTACTGAAGATTAACGACCCTGAGCTTGCGCTTGACCTATTTATATAGCTCTTATTGCTCATTTATTTCAATGAAATTGATGAAATTTTTTTTTAATTATATTTATTAGTATTCTAACCAAATGCTTTATAGCTAAGAAAAATTATGAAAGAAAAACTAATCAATATTATATATTATATATTATATTATATATTATATAGTATATATTATATTATATTATACTATATGATATTATATTATATTATATTATATTATATTATATTATATTATATTATACTATATTATATTATATTATATTATATGATATTATATTATATTATATTATATATTATATTGTATTATATTATATTATATATTATATTGTATTATATTATATTATATATTATATTATATCGTCTGGGAAATCTCTATTACATATTATCTGATGGGTTTAAGAAGTAATTTAATACAAAGAATGTAGAATACTTGTAAAGATACTTTAACGAAGATGTACATTTACACATGATTAGAAGGGCTGATTCTAATATTAAGGGGCATAAGGGAGGCCACCTTCACTTAACTGTATCGTATGTGTTCTTCCCATAAATAGCACTATTACTGGAGCAAACAGCCGCTTGAAGTCAAATGCTTCCGTTAGAACTGTTTTAAACTAACACTTTATTAACTACTCCTTTGGGAAAAGAAGCTTCAGCTAGGTGACAAATCTTACATACTAAAACAAATGATGTAAACTCCTTACAATTGAGAAAGTGTACATTTAGTGTACTATTTATTCACAAATTATGAGATAGAGTAAAATTTATACTAATGTTTCTATTGGCATTGAATTCAATATCCGAAAATAAAAAATGGAAATGGTGGGTCAGTTCCTTTTAACCAGTGGAACTTACGATGAGTGAAAATCCTTTTTGTCAAATTATTAGGATGGCGAGCAAGAGTTGTAATTTATTTTTCAATGCGGTTATTGATTTCTTACGCAATCGTTTCCTACGTTTGTGAGATAAAGGTTGATCAAGTACCAGGGATCTCCGGCACTGTATCTTGACGGACGAGTTGCTCTCCAGAATTTATTTATTTAGTTTGATTTTTTAATTTTACATTTTATAAGCCATTCTTCAATATGTGAGATGTGCGGTTGCAAGATTCAGGATGCCGTATCTGAATCTGAGTTGGTGCATAAAATAGCGATATTGGCTGCAAAAGTTGCTAGCGTTTTTACGTCACTTACTGGAAGATCAGAAGTAAATATTGTATGTATATATAAAGCATAGGCCTGCACTTGATGCACTTGATGTTTTGCAGTTGATGAATGAATCTCATGAACATATTTTGCAAGTATAGACTTGATTTTGTAGATTTGGTCTTAGCTTGACTTACATCTAGAAATAAGGTTTGACTTACATCTAGAAAAACTGCTGTTCAGTACTTGTTAGTCAGTACTACTACTGCTATTTTGATGTTTGACACAATTTTATGAACTTGCTGAATAGTACAGGTTTATCCATTTCATGCTTAAAAAAGTAAACTTGAAAAAAAAACACAAAATATTCAGAAAGTGATGTAATTTTTATTTCAGTGTAAAGGTTTAGCCTTGCCATTATATGTCAAACATAATATTGTTCAAATATCCTCCAGGGGATTTCTTATAGGACTCAACCCTTTTGAAATAATTTTCAATGACTTTCCGCCACATTTCCGACAATATCTCGGCCATGACTTCACGATTATTGGCTTTCAGTCCGTCCAGAGTTTGGGGATTATTCGCATAAACACGATCTTTCGCGTACCCCCACAAAAAACCCAGAGGCGTTAAATCGGAGGTTCTTCAAGTTAAATTGCGTAGATCTTGAAGGATCTTGAAGGCCAATTCACTTCAGATAATCGTGAAATTACACTTCCTGGAAATTTATCTTGCACAAGAGCTCAATTCGTTTGTGTTACATGGCTTGTTGCCCCATCCTGCTGAAACTACATATCGTCAACATCATAATCTTCGATTTCTGTCCAAAAATAATCGGTTAACATGCGACCATATGGCTCAGAATTGACTGTGATGGCTCGTCCTTGATCGTTCTAAAAAAAACGGCCCAATCATGCCACCAGACCATAATCCGCACCACACAGTTACTTTTCCCGGATGTAATGGCCTCTCTACGATCACTTGTGGATTTTCTGAGCCCCATATTTGACAGTTCGAGAAATAGGCCTTAGCACTGAAGAATTTTTTTTTCGAAAAATCAGCATCAACAGCTTGTTGTTCCAACACCCAATTCACGTATTCTTTGCGTTCATATTCTAAAATGGCAAACCTTCAATTAAATAAATGACAGTGTGGTTGACGTGTATCTTTGATAGATGTCGGTATGCAGGGTTTTACTTTCTAATGCACGAATTGATAACCCGGTACAATGTTGTCCTCGAAATCCAAATTGGTGCTCAGGAATCAGACTAATATTCTCGAGCATTGAGAGCGTTTTTTTTATAAATAAAACTTTCTGAAGTATTTTGGAGGTATTGGGTAGCAGACTAATAAGTCTGTATGATTTTACTTGAGAGAAATCTTTGCCAGGTTTAGGGTTCATTATATTCACGGAATTACTCGATGCATTTGGGAAGAGTCCCAAAAGCGAAGTGTTTACGAACGGTGGCAACTGCTTGAGCATGGCGTTGGTGATGAATAAAAAGCTTTTGAATAAAAACTGTGATACTTGTAACTCTGAATCGAGCCTTATAATATATCTGAATACCCTGTAAATAAAATAATAAAATAATTTCAAATTAACATTTAATTATTTTTTTCTTCACTGTTGTGTTTTTCACTTGATTTATATCCCCGTAAGTAGGTGCTTGTTGCATGCTATCTTGATTTTTTCCTTACTTCTCGGTTCGACCCTTCCTACTCTATTCGATCTTTGCCCAATTCCGACGTCGATTGGGCCCCGTACTATCCGATCTCTTTTCCGAACCTCACTCAATGGCTCGAAGTCTCTTATCTGAGTGAGTGAGTGGCGCCCATGCCCAATCTTCGATTGAGCTTAACCGGAACCCAAGCGGACCTATCCGACTGAATAGGCCGGGTGGTTAGCAGTGTCTGTGTTGTTTTCCATTTCGTTCCGTCCGTCAGTGTTTTTACTAAATAGTCCATAATTTTTTTTCATTATAACTATAGATAATAAAATGTCCCACATTTGGACACATTAAACAAAAAAAAAACATTGCCAATGCCTAAGTAACTAATACTTCGCCCGATGGTTTTGCAATCGAAAAATGTTTGCACTCGAAAAAATGTGACACGTATTTTATTTGATAATATTTTGCGCTAACTTAACTATCCAAAACCCGCTAGTGGCAATGATATTTTTTCATCGCTTGGTTTGAGGACCATAGCCAATCAGGTGGTGGCAGCGTTGCTAAATTGCGCGGTATATTTTCATGCGAAAGCTCAGTTAATAATAATTTTTGTTAGGAAATTATTTGAATGTGAGTGTGGAAAATTTTCTTTTGAAAAAAAAAACTTGCTGCCTTTTGTAAGATGGCAATAGTAAATGTTGTAGATATTCTTGCTCAAAATACTAGCCTCTTTCTACAATATATATTTTATAGCTGCTAAATTGGCATGGTTTTCAGAAATGTCATTCGCTAGGTAGCTTGCATTCTTTGAAATATACACGGAGGTCATGTTTCATAAGACCGTGAGCCAATCATTTGTACTTTTTCGTTTCTGAACCTGTTGTCGTTCGTTCAGTCCAGTTCTTCTATACACCCTCGGTGCAATCATACTGACATATAAAAATATCCATGCCGACAGTAACGGTTTGGTACTTGCTAGCTAGTAATTAATTAATTATTATTGTTTATCATTATTTTTTTTCCTGTGCGAACGGAATATTAAACATGAATAAAGAAGTAAATGTGAAAACATTGTGAAAATATGTATATAAAAAATTAATTTGAATAAACCATAATTATCTCTTATTTCTCCCTTAATTACATTTATCGCATATACAAGTATTTAAAAATCTTGCCATCCTTTACATATACCTGCTTTCGAAAAAAATATTTACAGCAGCAATTAGCAAAAATTCAACAATTTTTCATCAGTTAAACATTATCTCTCCGCCAACCGAATAATCGGTCTCGGTTGAATAATTTACAAGCGTAAGTGTATCTCTGTGATAAATAAAAACTGGGAAAAGTACGTGGCAGCATTCATAGAAATAAATCCTTAGTTTGTGTTCGAGAAAGATACGAAGTGAAAATGTGTATCCCTAAATCGAAAAAGCGACGGCAAAGATACATCGATATAAATCTTGATTAAGCGCAAAAAGGAATGTGTCTTTGCAAGCAAGTCCTGTGAAATTTCACGAAAGGTAAAGAGTCTACGAAACACACGCTTGGCAAATGAAAAATAGCCTGCAGCAATTCATTTCCCAGCATTTCTATCTGAGTAGGTGAAAATACGTGATAGGAACCATATCTGGTTTAGGAACTGAGACGGATAAGCTCACGCTCTTTTTTCATGGCTATGTAGTGAATTGTTTATGGTGGATCAAAACAATATTTTAATAGGAAAACTAAATTGAATTTTTAGTATGATAGTTCCTTAAATTCACTTTGAAATATTTTTGGGGGATATTTTGAATAAAATTATGCGAACTGAAAATAAAATTATTAACTGAAAACCATAAACTAAAATTCGAATAGAGCTATAGGCATGAATATGCCCGTAGAAACTTCAAAATTACTTAATAAGGTTTAATGAATGTCTAAGAACTCGGATAATTAAGTATATTGTCTACAACCAGTCACCTCTAAGGGCAAGCCAATCAACACCTCGTTAACGGTAATGGAAGTGACTTCTATCAATAATTCAACCAAAATCAAGTTCGTGAAATTATCTCCACACGCGATTACGGAAAAAATGATTGAATAGCAGTCAGTCAAAAGCCTTTGGCTGTTTAATACATTGTTGGCAATGTGCGTAGTAAATGCTCAGGCTGGTGCGGACCATTTCGTCGAGAAATCTTCCAATGTAATTTTGTACGTGTGAACAAAGTTATATGCTTTTTGCTTATTTTGTTACGAATTATTACCGAAATTGGCTATTTCGAGTTTCAATTAATTAGGATAATACATTTGAAAAAAACCCTAGCGCATCAGAACAGCTAGAAACACTAACGTTCGAAGTACAGTAAAGGATTTGTGCAGATTTTGAGTGTGTATTCTACCACTAGCTAAGACTAATATACCCCTAGGAATAATAGAAACTAAGCCAATTTAATTTCGATGACTTAAGCGAAAGTTACAGCGATAGAAAAAAGTTTGGGGTTGCCATCGGAAAAATTTCCAGACCTTAGAAAATTTAAAAATTGTTTACTTTTTTTTCATTGCAAATGTTCGCGATGTGAATACTTAATGCAAGCATTAATTGGTACGAAACCAACAAAAACGCCTCCTGCTGGCATCTCTTGGCTAGCACCGAAGCCAAAAATATGTCACATCTGCCTAATGTTGAAGCCAACCTACTCTTCGAATTTCGTATTGATCCGATCACTGCATTTGAAGTTATAGAGATACAAAGAAATTTGGGGTTACCATTCGCAACAGTTTTAAAAGTTTTTAGATCTTAATATTTAGTGTTAATTTTCACTACAAGATCACTACGATTTGAAAATTCTATGATAAAATCGCTTACTAAAGATATGCCGAAAATACAAAAACAACCATAGCTGGCAACCCTATCATTGTTTTCCAACTAGATTTCTACTGAATATTGCCTACAAGAAGCTTAATTTGCCGTTTTTATTTATTATTTTCCTGAGCGAATTTTCACAATTTAAGACACCAAAACTACCATAGCTGTTGTTAAAATCGAATGACTGAATCAGAATTAATAGGGCTAAAAGTAGTTATTTTTCTTAGTGATTTTTCAAGATGGCACCACTGGTACAAAATTGCCCGAATTTCAAAATCACTTCTATCAGACCTGGTCCTATTCAATACCAATTTATGCTGTAAATTTCAACTGTATCTGATTATTGGGTCGTGAGCTCCCGTGAACAGAAGTTTTTGATGCTAAAAATATAGGCGAATTGGGAAAGGGTTACCGTTCTTGCCCGTTGTAAAATTTCAAATGTTTTATTCTGCATTGTTTTTATTGTGTACCAATTTTTTTCCTAGCTTGTAAAAATATTTAAATTTAAACTGTTTTTTTCCTTTTGAAGCTAGATTTATTTATTTATTTATGTTTTCATTTATTTATTTATATTTTTATTTATTTATTTATGTTTTTACTTATTTATTTATGTATTTATTTATTTATACTTTAAAAGTAAGCACCTTAAATAAGATACTTAAGTTATTTTAAAATTAGACCGATAGACACTGAAGAAGAGGGCAGATTACCTTCGAAATATCGATATATGTCCAGTAATTAAAATAAATCTAGCTTCAAAAGGAAAAAATTGCTTTAAATTTAAATAGTTTTACTCTGGCTATGTAGACAACACATAAGATTTATAAATAAGTGGCTTTTTCCCCAAAAAGCGACAATTTTTCAGGAGATTCGATGATTTGAAGGTTTTCACTTTCAGCGCCTGCCCTTGCTACAGGGTTATCAACAAGCTCATTAAAAGCAACACATATTTACAGCTAAATAGTACCAATATGTTCTGAAAGTCTCATCATGATTTGATTTGATAGCTCTGTCAAAAGTTATCGCAATTTAAAAATGTTCAAATTTTCCCGATCTCTTTTTAGGCACCTAGCGCACACATGGGTTTAAAAACTTCCAAAACATTATCCGATTCACATTTAGAACAAATCTGAATCACATTGCAAAAATTATTTGTGGATGGAATAATAGGTATAGTAAAAATATAATATAACTAAAATGGATACCGGCGCGAAAGGGTTAAAGATTTTTACCTTTTGTGAGACCCGGCACTATTCTGCATATGCACCAATGTATCCTGAAAATTTCAGTTCAATCGGATGGCGCGTTTCTGAGATTTTTTTCATTGAAATTTTTGGATGATATATATATATATATATATATATATATATATATATATATATATATATATATATATATATATATATATATATATATATTGCATTTTTCAATTTATTATGCCTTCAGAAATCACGTCTCCAAATTTTATTAAGATATTCCCAAAAATAAAGAAGTTATGGCAGTTTACGGCAGATCGCTGCTCTTAATTACTGCGAAAAAAAAGATGAAGAGCGCATAAGTCAGGCAGAAAAAGCGGCAAAGGAAGCGCGTTTGGCCAAAAAAAAACTGCCCAACTGCAAGAGCAACTGACTTTTGTGGACTCAAGAATACTTATGTATAGTCCAGCAATTGCAGACTGAGCAATTTTAGGTGATAAAAACATATTTTTGAAATAATATTCAATAAATACATGGATAAAAAACTTTAAACGGGTTTTTCTCGAAATTACGTTTTTTCAAACTGCGGACACTTATTCTCCGGATTGGCCGAATCGATTTAAGTCAAATTTGGTGCACTACTTTATTCAAGTATCTTGTGTGGTAATCTACCACAATATAGGCCAAAAAATAACCCAAAAAAATTTGGCAAGCGAAACAAAGTGAAAAAAATAACGATTTTTCGAAAAATATTGTGGTAGATTACCACGTAAGAAACATTCCTCTTTAAAATGCGGTTTGGCTTTCATTCCTGAGATTATCTGTCCGCAGTATGACGAGGCATTTTTCGAGACGTCAACTTTGGCGCCCTCTATAAATAAGTAGGAAAATGAAAAAAAAAATTAAAAATATTTGTTTTGTAATCTTCAAAACGTGTATTTCACCCATGCAGAGTTTAAAATTTATACAAAATATAGGAGGTGAAAAAAAAATTGTAAACTAGGCTGTTTTTTAGTATTCTAACCGGTACTTCCCCCTTAATACTACTGTTCTTCGAACACTAGTAAAAATGCATGAAGTGTAAGGATAGGCCAGTATCACCGACTTTTAAAATTTACCGAAATAGTACTAACATTTGAAACCCCAATTATGAAGTAGATTTTTATTTGCCACTCGATTTCTATTTATATGCTATTTGTTCGTATAATCGTGCTGAATTTGTAAGCGATTATCCACGTTCCATCCGAAGTAACCGTTAACTCTCAAAGCTTTTCAT
The DNA here is from genome assembly GCA_963978885.1 of Nemotelus pantherinus. Classification (NCBI taxonomy): domain Eukaryota; kingdom Metazoa; phylum Arthropoda; class Insecta; order Diptera; family Stratiomyidae; genus Nemotelus; species Nemotelus pantherinus. The sequence goes on from OZ022265.1 coordinate 24,723,344, forward strand.
TGAAAGTCCCCAAGCCCCAGACTGTCCCCAACTTACCTCAATGTTTGCGATTCACATTTCCATTATGTTCGCGGCGAGCAATCAGCAACACTTAAGCCCCAGCGGAATTTGTCAACTCGGGGCAATTTAAAATTAGAACTGAGTCATTCCACAAAAATCACGAATCAAAATCAAATAGGCCATGGGGACTCCAGTTTGAATTCATTTTCATTACCGCTCCCAAGTGTAAACTCGTGCAGTGATGCGGAAAGGAAAGCCAAAACGGAATTTTTGTGATTTTGTCACCCTTTTATTTTGCTAACCGCCAGCCGAGAACGAGAACGATATTCATTGCTTCATGGGTCAATTGGACAGGGCGTAATGAAATCGCTTCACGCCAAGCTCTTCGAACAATCAGACCTAATGAAACAATCCTCCGGCTTTGGACAGTCGATTTAATTGTTTTCGGTATCCAGTTTGGTTCGCGTCACTTGAGTGATATTTTGTGGGGAGTCAAGGTTGAGTTTGCTCTGAATTTTGGTACGCATCAACGGGACGAGACCGGGAGCGCAATGCGTTCTCCCAACAACTCTTGGCATCCGTCCATGGAGATTCTAAAATCGGCATCAAGTTATTTCGAAATTTTGTCATCGCAGTAAAATATCATAGCTAATTATTAGCTGCTGCTGCTGCTGCTACTAATGCAGCCAAAGCCATATCGATGTTCGAACGAAAAAGAAATCACTCGTGTTACTATTTATATTCACATATTACGCTTGAATCAACCGCAATATTAAGTTTTTATCAAAAACCTCTGCCATTTCCTACTGATGTGCTTTTTTTAAACTAGACACCGCTTTCTCGGTGTTGGCGAAACGCCAACGGCAAAGTGAAACCAACAATTGCTATAAAAATTAATGTCGTACGCTCTTTGCTTGAAACCAACGAGAAGTAAAAAAAACACTTACAATTAGTAGTGCTTAGCAAACCATAGGGAAGAATTTAATACAAAAAAAATGCAACATGTGTATTTAAATTGATGATATATTTGCTTATTTGTTGGGGCTCTGTATTGTTCGGAACAAACTTTAGAAGTGAAAGGCCAGTGGTCGTCATTTAAGAAAACGTTTTGTTGGCCAACCGCAGATATTCTTTTGACACAAAATGACAAGATAGTTTTTTTTTCTTTTAGTTCGATGGAAACAATCGATTGGATTTGGCCTGATATTAGGTAAAATATTTTGATTTTGATATAAGCATATACGATGGACGACGAATCATTCTCTGAACTTCAGAATCAGATAAGAAGAGGTTAAAGCTATTGCTAGGAATTAAAAAAATTTGTAACCGACCCCGACAAATACTTGCCTCGCCTTACGCAAGCATAAAAGCAATCTGCCATCGATCTTATTATCGATCGAGGACCCAAGATCAGGAGACAGCCATGTAACCTAACCTTTTAACGCATACGCGCTCCAAATAGTAATTACTAACCTACTCTTTGTGACTATCCAAGAATATGTCTGCACACGCTAGCTTATGCTGATAATGTAGCTACACTTTAGTCAGTAAGGATTTGCATATGGTATATAAAAATTGCACAACGCGCATTTAATCCTGTCGCCAGGCTCAATAAGGTGCGTCTGATCTAGGTACCGGAGCACTGCTATGTTGAAGAAAATGAGATTGCTGATGTCATTGTGAAGGAAGGCTTAAGGGTTCCGCTACAGAGCCCTGAGCCTGCCTTAGGTGTGCCGACCGCAATCTGCACTTGCCATTTTTTGGAAGTAGGCAGTGGATGCTCACAAAGAGATATAGGCTCAGCGGTTCCAACTCTCACCATTGCGGGGTCCTGAACCTACCTTAGGTGTGCCTGTCTCATATGCATAATGCCACCTTTTAGAACTAGCAAGTCGATACCTATAAAGAGAGATGGTTGTCTTCTGATATCCACAGGCACGTTATGGTTTTTCTTTCAATCATGGGACTATAGGATTCCTCTTCAACAAGAGCAAAAAAGCTTGCAGAGCCAAGACAGGCATACTGGCTGGACACAACCACCTACGAAGACATATGCGCCGTATAGGTGCTGTGCAGAATGACATTTGCCTATTCAGCTTAACAAAGGCTGTCTCTGGGGAACTTTTCCTTTGTGAATGGCCAATGTATGCGCGTATCAGGTTCCAATGCTTCGGTTGGGATGTGGCGCGTATGCAGAGGACAGCCTTTTACCCCTATCGTTAATCCTGGATTTCGCTAAGAAATCCTGGAAATTGTGGTAGACTGCGGGTATTTTGTGAATGCAATAAGCTGTTCTGGCCAGTATGCTTGGAGGTGCCTGCCACCTCTCCCTCAACTCACAAACACATTCACTTTATGGGTAGTTTTCGCGTCACTGGTGCCTGTTTTCTTCGTTATTTACCAATGCCGATATGGAAGCAAGAAAAATATCCAGTTTTGTTCCTAGAACATGTTATGGTTGCAGCTCTCGGTCAATGATTCCACTTGGTTCGTAGCACTACTAACTCATTTTTTACACCAAATAAATTTTTTTCAAGATAATATATCAGCAAATTGATGTGCGAGAGCCCCTTATTCCAAATGAGTACTTTTAGCGTCAATGAGTGTGTGGCAGAATGCTACTCTAAAATCAGACTACTGAGGGCGTATCTCAAGTGATTCGGGTGTTCTTTCAACAACAGGAAAACCTGATTATGACATCGACTTAACAACAATTTTAGATCGCCAAAAGAGATAACTGTTATGAAATTAATTGGTTCAATCATCCTTTTCGCCATTTCACACAGGGACTCAAGATACATTACTATCAGACATTACTACTACATTACTATGGTGGGTCGTTGAGCTCATGTTTCGTTGTTATTATATCGCTGTTCCCATATGTATTGCGTAACGAGGATTGTGCAGGGTACGATGAACTGTAAAAATAACTTAAGAGAAACTATTCTTGCCGTGTATAGGCGGCACGCGATTCCTTTATCGGAATTTCTTCGTGAACTCAATCGCTCCCTCGAATTGATAGCTGATAAAAACGTAATATTCGTGGGCGACATCAATCTATGCTTGCTAAAAGATTGTTCGACTTTAGACGAGTACCAAGCAATTATGTCCAGCTTTGGTTTTCAGCAGTTGGTAAATTCTCCAACTCGATATAACAGCTGCCTAGACCACATTTATTTCCGTTCTAGGGATAATCTACATATCCCATCCAGTAAAGTTGTATCTTCAGGTAGAAACGATCACGATTTTATTGTCTGTAAATTACCTCTTAATCTAAACAAGAGCAAAGCTATCAATCAGCATATTAAAAGCATCACAAAAATTGATTATTCGCTATTAAAAGTATGCCTGAACAATGTAGACTGGTCACTTATATATAATGAATCAGACGTATCAGTGTCTTTTAATCATCTAATTAACGAACTGCATTTGTGTATTAATCAAGCTACAGTTTCACGGAAAGATTGTATTCAGCATAAAATTTTAAAACCATAGATGACGCTTGAATTGTGCAAGCGTCAGTCATTTAGGAACCTCTTATATAAGAAATGTAAACTTAGAAAAAATGATAAGAAATTGCATCGATTTTACGATTCTTTTGCTGGAAAACTGAAGCAGGATATGCTGGAGCATAAAGTTAACTACTACCATAGTTTATTTAAAAAAAGCAAAGATAATGCTAGAAAACAGTGGGAGACAATAAATGCCATTCTAGGAAAGACAGAAATTAGAAATGATGTACCTAAAGTTTTTTCTCATTCACGACCGGATGTCCTACAGTCAAATCCTTTGGATGTCGCGAACGAATTCAATAGTTTTTTTATTTCAGTTATAGAAAATACTAGAAAATATCTTGATTCACCCACTGGTCTTAGTACACTTGAATATTCAGAAACGTTCCCATAGCCGCCAGTTGAAAACTCTTTTTTTTTTGTTTGCCGACATCCACAGAGGAGGTTAAAAGTGTGATTAGTTCATTGGAATATAACAAGGCTCCTGGTATTGACGGCATAACGGTCAACTGTCTAAAACAAATAAAAGATATTGTTTCACTAGTTCTCACTCACATAATAAATTTAAGCTTCGAAAAAGGAGTATATCCGGAGATTCTATAAACTGCAGTAGTGATCCCTCTTTTTAAGAAAGGTTGTCGTACAGACCTTAATAACTATAGGCCGATTTATTACCAACGTTTTCAAAAGTTATAGAAATAATAATGAAAAGCCGAATAATAAATTTTTTCAAGAATACTAACTTCTTCTGCAGTAACCAATTTGGATTTATAGAGAAAATATCTACTGAAGATGCTCTATTAAGCCTCTTTTCGAATGTGTTTGAAGGTTTGAACAATAATAGATTCGTCTGTGAAATTTTCGTGGACATAGCTAAAGCCTTCGACTCGATTGACCATAATATTCTATTGAATCGTTTATACGATGCTGGTATAAGAGGCATATCTCTAAACTGGTTTTGGTCAAACATAACTGGGAGATACCAATGTGTACGTATCTTGGATTCTATAAGTTCACGTTTGATCATTTCATATAGTGTCCCTCAGGGTTCTGTACTAGGGCCTATTCTCTTCTTAGTTTACATTAATAATCTCAGCTCAGGCAAACTTGATGGCTCTCTTACAAGTTTCGCAGATGATACCGCCTTATGTTATTCGGCAGAAAATATAACTGCTATGAATGAGGTCCCAAATGCAAAATGATTTGAATAAACTTAAATTATGGTTCACTATAAAAAAAATGACTTTGAGCATCAAAACCAAGTTTGTTCGTTTTTCACTTAGAGATAGACCAGATGATATAGGCAGGTTATTTTATAAATGCAAAATATGTCTTTTGGAAAATTATATTTGTCATGAACACTGTATCGAAATAGATCAAGTTGATAAAATGAAAATCTGAACTGGAAGCACCATATTGCAGGTTCAAAAAAATATATGAATATATGAATTTTCTCGGAAACGCGCCATCCGATTGAGCTGAAACTTTCATGATACATTTGTGTATATGCGAAATAGGTCCAGGTCTCACCAAATGCTAATTATTTTTAACCCTATGGCGCCGGCGGCCATTTTAGTGATATTTTTAATATACTTATTATTCTGTCCACAAATAATTTTTGCAAAAATTAAGTTAACGAAATGAATTTCGAACGTGTTTCAAAAGTGAATTGGATGTTTTGGAATTTTTCAATCCTATGTGCGCGCTAGGGGTCTAAAAAGAGCTCGGGAAAATTTGGTAATTTTTAAATTGCGATAACTTTTGACAGAGCTATCAAATCACTATGAAACTTTCAGGACATATTAATATTGTTAATTTGTAAATTTGTCCTGCTGTTGATGAGTGTGTTGATGACCCTGTAGCTAGGGCAGGCGCTGAAAGTGAAAACCTTCAAATCATCGACTTTCCTGAAAAATTGTCGCTATTTGGAAAAAAATCGACTCATGTACAAATCTTATGCTTTGTCTACATAGCAAAAGCAAAACATTTGAAGCTTTACAACAGGCAAGAACGATAACACTTCTCCAATTAACCTATATTTTTAGCATCAAAAACTAACATGGCGTGGACAATGAATTCATGCCGTGTTGACGCACAAATTGTTGCTATCGGAAGCTGAAGCCGACCGTTTCAGGAGAACGGAGATGACGAATAAATGTCCTTAAAGGGCTGCCTATCACCTTGCCTGTAGCGCATGCTATTTGAATCCCTGCTAAACGAACTTCAATAAAAACGGCTGCACGCGCAAACTTATGCTAATGAAGTGGCCAGTCAGGATGTAATTGTGACATGTAGAAATACATAATGCGCTTTGGATTTAATTGACAGTTGGTGTTTAAGGTATGACCTAACAGTGAATCCTGGTAATATGAAACTTTTTTTGTTTATTACGAAAAGAGAGCTAAAAGGACTAGTGCTTCTTAAAATAAAAAGTGCTACTTTTCAAATTTCAGATGAAGTCAAACATTTTGGGATAGTCTTAGACAAAAAACTTATCTAGAAGAAGTATGTTTAAGTGAAGCTCACTCGAGCTTCATATAACAGAACTGAAGTCTCATGTGATTATGGGAATCTACATAAAAATAATAAGGCCAATGATAACGTTCGCATCCGTCCAGTGGCGAATTATTGTGTTCGAAAATTGGCCAGGAATGTGGGGCACGATTGAACACTGTCGCCGGATTCAATAACGTGCGTCTGAGATTCCTGATTTTACTGTGAAGCACGGCTCAACGCTTCCAATACAGAACCCTAAACCAGCCTTAAGTGTGCTGACCGAATCTGCACTTGTCATTTTGGAGGACAGCGGACAGTTGATGTCCCCGAAGAGAAATGGCTGTTTTCTGGTGTGGCCAGGCGCATAATGGTCTTCTTTTCAGAGCCTAATCTTGGGGGTATAAAATTGTTCTTCAACAAGAGTAGGAAAGTTTGCAAAAACTTGACAGACATACTAACTGGAAACAACCGCCTAGGAGGACATATGCACCGAATAGATGTTGCATAAAATAATGTTTGGACATTCTTCCGTAGAAAAGACTAACCCGGAGCATTTCCAGCTTCTTTTCTCTTACGTTGATTGTGGCGTTTGTTAAGAAATCCGGGAAACAATGTATGCTTTGAAGTGTCAGGCACTTCTACCGAAACTCACATGCGCATGCATTTTATGGGTAGTTTTCGTGGTGGTTTTGTTCGCTATTCACCAAAATATCGAGGCAGAAGACCCAGTTTTTGTTCCAAGAATTTCTTGGTTCTAGCTCTTAGTCAATGATTTCACATGGTTCGTAGCACTACTAACTCATTATTTCACCAAAGAAACATTTTTGAACACAATAGGTCTGTTCCCGTACTACGATTAATTGCAATTAATTGCAATGAAGTGTACTAAAACGGAGTACAAAAAACGGCTTCATTGCAATTAATCGCAATTAATTGTTGTACGCGAACAGACCTAAAATATCAGCGAATTTATTTGCGAGATCCCCTTCTTCAAAATTGATGCTTCCAATGAGCCATGAATTTTACTTTTCGTCGTCCATGAGTGCGCGACTGTATACTACTCCCATATAAGACTGCTGAAGCTGTATTTCAAGTGATTCGAGTGTGAGCAAAACTCTTCCGATTATAGGGAAACTTGGCAATAACATCAACTTGACAAGAATTTTATTGATAACTATAATGAAATTAACTCGTTCCATCATCCTTTTCGCCGTATCACTTAGAGTCTCAAGACACACTTTTATCGGAAAAAATGAGTTGGCACTTGTACGCCCTATTCTTGAGTACGCATAAATTAGCTGGAATTTTGAAAACCTTTCGAAACCCACAGTCCATACAAAAGCAATCTTTACTTTTGATCTTGGAAGAACTATACAATCTTTATGATTTTTGTAGCCTACCCCCTTATTAGTTTCGACTGGTTGATCTAAACTTATTGACATTTGCATCCAAAAGAACTGCAATTTCGGCCTGTTTCATATTCGACGCCATTAAAAGCGTTATTAGACTTGAATTTCTGAATAGTAAAATGCAATTGAGCTATTGAAAAGTACTAAAAAAGTACTTTTCCTGTGCAGCTGTATTCTTCAAAAAGGATTCGAATTTTAAAGAGCTAAACTTGCCCGTGAGCAATGACGCATCACTTGTCTATGTTATTTAAAAAGGGGTTACTTACGTATTTGAAAGATTATTTGGTTCAGCTTGTAGCTCCGACAATTATCTGTATAGAGCCAAATATATAGTAGGGACATAAATACTGTCACAAGCGTTTTTTCAAATAAAAAATATTGGCATGAGATTTCTTCTTGAAATTTTTATTAATAATTAGTACAAAAATATCTGTAGGCTAACAAAATAATGTCATTCGAATTTGCCACCATTCGTTTTCACACAGACTTTCAGTCTCTTTGGCCAACCGTCTATAGTAGAACGCAGTTCATGTAGAGGAAAACTGATCACAGCATCGGCCACGGCAGACTTGAAGGATTGCTGTATCTTCTATGGCAGACTTGAAGGGTGATGCTGTATCTACTATGGCAGACTATGTCCTCCAAAACTGTCAATAACGTGTAATCCAGCAGACTCAAGTCGGGACTCCCAGAGTGCCAATCATCTGGGCTCCAAAACTCAGGTACGTGTCGGTCAAACCAGGCCTGAGTCGGTCTGGCCTTGTGAGCCCTCGCCAAATCTTCTTGGAACATGGTTTTGCTAAGAGGCTTCACAATGCGTTTCGAAACTGACTGTTGAAACACTTTTGCGGAGGTTTGCACGCCTTTTTCGCAAAAAAAAAACAGCTCTGTGATGCCATCATAGGCTACGCCTCACCAAACCATGAGACGCCGGGGATGGCCTCTCTCGACCCGCGAAATGACTTGCGACCCTTTCAATGACGACCAAGCGTACACCCGATCATTCTGTCCATTGAATTTCTCCTGCGCTGTGAAGTTTTTCTCGCCCGCAAAAAGGCTTTTTTGTCGCTCCCATCTTCGTACTCCGTCAACAGCCATTTACACTTTTTCACTCTATTTTCCTTCAGAGCGGCGGTGAACAATTGTCCGGTGTGGTGTTTGTAGGCTCCTAAACCCAATTCTTTTTTGACGATGCGGCTCATCGATTTCGCATTGGCACCCATCTCTCGCGGCATAATTTTCTGTTTTCGTAGCGGAGTTCTTATGATCCGATCCTTCACGGCTTTGATGGTCTTCGACGTGTGTACATTGCGCGGGCGGCAACGTCGCTGGTGTTTTTGAACGTCGCCAGTTTCTTCGAATAACGCCATACATAAATCTTCGGCTGATTCCGAGTGGCAGCAGCAGCCGGAAGATCTATCCTCTTTCGGTTTTGCACTTATGAAGTGAAATTATAGCAATGCGGTTTTCTCTGGCTGCCCATTCCATAGTAACGCATTGACTGAGACTGCTATTTTGTTTTAAACCCATATGCCAAATCCGCTTTGTGTTCACTACTCCCGGGGTGTGTTCAATGTGCATGCTATAGCTGCTCCAAAAGCATAGCATAGCATCATTCAGTAGCTAGGTGAAGCAGCTATGGATATTGGACAGTCAAGAGCTGCTAAGTAGTTCGGTTTTTACACAGCTCAACTCAATAACAAATTTTTTTTCCAGTTTTTCAAATTTAGTCTGTGTATTTACGTGGATCAACTCATTGGAAATTGTTGAAACTTCTGAGTTTTCACAATACAGCTGCAGAAACTATTAAAATTGTCCTAACATATTCAATTTTTTTCACTTATTCCGGGCTTTTGACACCATATCTGTGAAAAAGAGCAAATAAGAGACCTTGAAAATTTCATGGTACATGAATCACTGTACCCGGCCTGTTGCACTTCACACCCGCCTTCTAAAAACAGTTGCGCTGTGTAAAAGCCTACTGAAAACTCGATTTGAGTTGAAGAGTTAAAAAGCCCGTATTTAGTTTATAATAGCACTATAATCAAGTCTATTGTTCATCTTCTTTGCCACCAAAGCGCGAAAACTGCTTTTCATTTCTATTTCTAATCCAAATTGACGTTTGAACAGTATGTCAGCTGTGTACGCACGGCCATTTTGCCTTTGCTACTTTCTTGCTATCCTCCAGACTGCGAGCAGCAAATAGCTGCTACCATAGTTAAATAGCAAGCACCACTGTTAAATAGCAAGCACCAGAAAGTAGCTATTTCGTGACAGAGCTGCTAAAATAGCAGCTAATAGCTGCTATAGCAAGAATATTGGACACATTCCCGGTGTAGTGCTTGCGTTCAATGGTTCCTATTCATGTCTCTAGATAAGCGGGAAACATTGTTTTTTTTTTTAAAATTCTTATTTTATCATATTTAGCTGCCGATACTAATATGGCATTTGCAGTAAATTTAAATTAAGAACATCCTTTATCTCTAAAAACTTATATCTCTAACGAAATTAAAGTGCTAGCTCAAATGAGTTGAAACTTATTCCTTGACCAATATAATTAATTTTAATATACTATCCAGATACCTGATCGTTTTTGTCTCGTATCTCATATTTGGCATTGAGTGAAATATACATATTAATTGTACCTATTCAGAGTTAGGTGAACTCAAAAGCTCGGTGTGCGACCCATCCTGCAAACCTGGATTCGAACTAGGGAACCCAGAAACTTGGAGTCAGTAATATATGTACTCGTATTCACTAGAATTGAAAACGAGTTTTAAAATATGGCAAGCATCTTAATAAAATCTGGCGGTTAAATATTCATAGAATATCCATTAATTCGAGGTAGCCTCTATTTTTAATATTCCTTACCTTAAGATGGGTCATTGTAAGGTTTGAGTAGCTGTCCCTAGTATCAAAAAGTTTGACTCTTTTGCCATGTACTTGTTTGTCAACTGTTAAAATTCTTAAGTTTTTAAGGATATTTTTATCCCTCACGTATCATGAAAATTTTAATATATAAAGTGATTTATTTTTGCATTTCTGCCTCTTATCTGCTTGGTGGATTATATTGCTACCGTAAAGAAGCGTGATCCAGATAATTTGTAGATGAAGACTCACATAAACGCTTCTTATCCTGCTAAGACGTTATCACCCTGCCGGAACAGACTCACGAGCACACTACAAATTGTTGATGGTATTCCTGAGGACAAGTAATTCATGCTACGCACGTTTGTAGTTTTCGGCTATGACAAAGCCTGAGACAGCAAGAATCTACCATAAATTTACCAAACACGCATTTCATAGCACCCATAATCAGCCAAAGATGCCTTTCCATACCGCTCAGAAAATCGCTTAGCTGTCACAAGAATTTAAACTGTGTACAATGGAATTTAATTAAATAAACTTGTGTCTGCAGGAATGTTTGACACGAATACTCCACAGCTAATGGCTGTCCTTTCATAAACTTCAATAGCGCAAGTACTCACTTTGCACCTATGCATGTATGTGTGTACTTGCGGTCTTCATCTCGTACGAAACTCGTCCAAACCGAGTATGTATGTAATTGCAAAATTTAGACGATGCCTGGTATTACTCGAATCAAGTGACATCAGAACAGATTCTAATACCGCTTCTTATTTATTCGTTTCCACGGTCAAATTAATAACACTGGATGCAGAGAATACTCACTAATTGCCTTCGTGTTAGAATCTGATGTGCTCGGCTGGCTGTTTTGGATGAAATTCTGTATCATATTGGAAGTTCCGCATTCAGCTTAGCTTACGAAAAACTTTTCGAAAAATTAACTTCTACTTGTACATTCATGTACACAACACATGTCGCCAATTAAACCTATCATTTGCAAATGAAAAATTACATGTAGCTCACATGGTGCTTGGTGAATAACAGTTTAACGATCAAGGTAGAACGACTCCATTAAGAAAAGAAGTCTTGCTTCGTAAGTACAAGTATGAATTGTTAATAAAATTCATATTGTCATAAAATACTGCTATTGCACTTAAAACCTGTAATATTTGTAAAATAGCAATGTTTCAATGGTTGCGTTATTTAATTCATAGATTCTTCATATTATAGCTCGTAACTGAACTTTCTAGCAGCTTGTACGGGTAAACTGAGCTAGAACGCTCGGTGGAGCTTAAAAAAAGATCTAAAAAGTCGTTAGTTTTGATTGCAGAGTCGTTCAGTAATATTTTAACAACATTTATTACATTCGCGGTGTAATTTATGAAATAATGCGGAACAACAAAATTAGTCTCGAAATGATGGATTCAAATACCGGACAAATAAAAGAAAGAATTTCTGTTTCGTATGACAGTAAAAACAATGAATAATTCCAGTCGCAATTGAAGTTGCGATTTAATGACAAGGTCAAAAGTGAGCAATAATAGCAAATCCACTTGTTTTTACGAGACGATTTTGTTACAATGTATAAAATAAACTACACGGCGAAATGCTCGGGACGAATCTCTATCTCTAAAGGCACATATTGTTTTACCTTTGCCGCACAAATTATAATGAGATACCTTTTTTTTTTAAGAAGAACCCAAAAATAAAAAAAGGAAGTCGGAAATTCATCCGAAGCAGCTTTTAGACGGAACAAAAATATGTATGAGATAAGCCTTGTAAGTGATGGGGGCGATAGGGCAATGTGTTCAAATATTCTAATAATACATATGTAATTGAAAGAAAATACGTGATGCATGATCAAAGACATTTACTTTGTAGGGTTAAATTCGCTTTGCGTCTCACAGCGATCTCTGAGGTTGACTCCGAGCCACTCGGGTTAATCAAAACATGCTGGAAATTAAGAGTAAGTAACCCATGGCAATTCGCCTTAATGACGCCGCAAGCATATTTAATTACACTGGAAGAGGAGCAGTTAAATGAGAGCCACTGGAAGAAGAAAAAGAAGCTGTGTAGCTTCTACGCCTTGTAAGACTGAGCAGTTGTAACGCAAACCGAAAGCTAACGAATGAAATATGCAATCTGAAACAAAGATATCGTTTGTTTGCAGCAGTGTTTCGAATTGAGTGAATTTTCCAGGGATTTTCTTAGAATTTATTATAGCAGAAGACATTGATTATTGTAACAAACAAGGCGGCAATATGAATGAGACAAATTGATGGGCTCTTTGCTCATTAAATTGAAAAAAATTAAAGATTCGCCTCATTTTGTCCCACCAGAATAAAAACGGAAAGCCACGACAACACTATTAGAACAATTCAACAAGATTCGGAACTTTAATTTGACTAAAGGCGGCAAATACGCAAGGGTAATACAAAATTAAAGACTTAATTATTGACCTTTGTTCAGAACTGAGCAAACACTGCATGGAAAACAATTCAACGAAACTCGAAATAATTAATTATAATCTTTCACATGTGACCCGTTACAGCCGTACCAATAAGTTGCAATGGAGAATATGCCTTCAGCTTTCAGAACAGCACAAATTATGTAGCATGTGAATAATAGAAACAACGATTGTAATTATTATGGATAAAAAAAATGTAGCAAAAAATTATGCCTCACATATGGTAAGAGAAACAATAGCAGCGCATAGCAGTGCAAATTATTTATCCATAAAACAAGCCATTTAGATACCAAAACTTTACAAATTTTACACATAAGTACGTACGTCGCAGCCAAGCCGTCTTGCGACACGTTTTGCTCTGGTTGTATTGCAGTGCATACAAATTGCATGGTAATTGCACTGAAGAGAATGCAGCTGTGGCTTGGATTTAGGGAACAGGAAATACGATGAACGTCCGTATTTGCTTCATTGTGTTCATTATACTGTCTTTAGGGTTGCTCAACTAACAAGCAAGTAGTCCGTATGGGCAAACCCAGGCGGTGCCCAGTATCAATTAATTTGTAATTTATCAGTTAACGGGTTTCTAAGCAACTTTGATCAAACTGAATGTAAAATGATAACAAACGCAGATTACATCGATATTGCCATATCAGAGAAATTTATCAAAATCCTATCGGAGACCCGTTTATTAAATATTCTTGCGCAAAGATGTCAGGGGTGTAACCTTAGTCCTAGCTCTATTAAAACGGGACTATTGCGTTTCACGATCAGAAATAGGATTCTACTCTTCGACCTACAGAAGCTCAAGGGACCTCTTTTAATCCTAAAAAAGACAAAGTAAAATATCGGGGACTTATCCTGGACTCCAAGCTTTTATGGTAGAAAAATATAGCTCATAGACTTTTATTGCTCATTTAATCTTAATTCTTTAGCAAAATCTGCGATTGAGAGCTTACCAAGTTCCTGTTTCGATATTCTTCGCTTAAAATGGACAATATCTGCATAGTATTCTGGATATGAATATTCTTTTGCATATTTAGCGTTGAACTTGATGCAACATTTTCTCACTGACCTGATGATTTTGAGCTTTATTGGCCTTGTGAAGTCTTTGGCATTTGTGTGATTCTGATTGGTAGCAGTATTCTGTTATAAACAGAGCAGAAAAAAAAGCATTAAACAGTGTAGTAATTTTACAGGATCGGTACTTTGGCTTTAAATAATTTGAATTCCTAGATGCAGCAAAATGCAATTTCAGCTCAATTCCTTTTTCTCTCTTCTCTTTTTATAGCCTTCTTCATTTTTTATCCCTTCTCTTCTTTTATGCCTTCTCTTCTTTGATCCCTTCTCTTCTTTGATCTTTTCTCTTCTTTGATCCCTTCTCTTCTTATATAAATTCACTTCTTTTATGCTTTCTCTTCTCTTATGTATTATCTTCTTTTATCCCTTCTTTTCTTTTATCTCTCTTATCTCTTCTTTTTTTATTTCCTCTCTTCTTTTATCCCCTATCTTCTTTTATCCCGTCTCTTCTTTTATCCCTTTTCAACTATTATCCTTTCTCTTCTTTTGTTTCTTCTCTTCTTTTATCCCGTCTCTTCTTTTAATATTCCTTCTCCTTCCCTTCTCATTTTTATTGCTCTTTTATATCGTCTTTTTTCTCTTCTCTCTTTTATTTTCCTTTCAACTTTAATTTTCCTTTATATTTCTTCCCCTTCACTTTCCTCTTCACTTCTATCTCTTTTACTTCCCACCCTTTTTTTCCCTTCTACCAAATTCTCCATTTTACCTCTTTTTTCCTTCTGGCTCTATTTTCCTTCTGGCTCTATTTTCCTTCTGGCTCTATTTTCCTTCTGAATAAATTTTCATTCTGGCTAAATTTTCCTTCTGGCTATATTTTCTTTCTGGCTATATTTTCCTTCTGGCTCTTTTTCGCTTTTAGCTCTTTTGTTCTTCTATTTTTTCCCCTTCTACTTCTTTTTCCCTTCTACTTATTTTTCCCTTCGAGATCTTTTTCGCTTCTACTTCTTTTTCCCTTCAATCTCTTTTCCTTTCTACTTCTTCTACTCTCCTTTTTTCTATTCCCCTTCTCCTTTTTTCCCTTTGTCCCTTTTATCCTTCTTTTCTTCTTCCTTTTGCGCCTCTTCTTTTATCTCCTTCTTTTCCCCCTTTTTCTGTATATCATATTTCCCTTTCGAATCCTTTTTCTCTTTACCTCCTTTATTTCCTCATTTACTTTTTCATGTTTTCTTCTTTTTTTCTTCCTCTTCCACTTGTTTCTCGTTTCGCTTCTTCGCTTCTGCTCACACTTCTCATCTTCCTTTATTTTCTCTCTTCTCTTCTTCCCTTCTTTTCTCTTTTCACTTCTTCCCTTCTATTCTCTTTTCTCTTCATCGCTTCTTTTCTGTTTTCTCTTCTTCCCTTCTTTTCTCTTCTCTTTTTTTCACACTTCTCTGTTTTTTCTCTCTTCTCTGTTTTTTCTCTCTTATCTTTTTTTCTTTCTTCTCCTCCCTTTTTTTTCTTCTCGTCTCTTCCTTTTATTCTTTCTTCTCGTCTCCTCCATCTTTTCCCATCACTCTTTTCAGGTTTACTCTTTTTCTTTTCCTCGTTCTCCTCTATTTAATTTTGTCCTTTTCTGCTTCCTCTTCGTTCTTTTCTCTCCTATTTCTGCCTTCTCTCCTATATGTGTCCTCTCTGTTATTTCTGAATTCTCTCTTTGCTGGTCTTTCGCTTTTTTCTGACTTTTTCCTCCGTTTTCCTCCTTTTTTCTGCTCTCTCTTGTGTTTCTGGTTTTCTTCTAGTTTCTGGCTATTCTCTAGTTTTTTACTTTTTTATTTTCTCTGAATTTTATCTTCTCTGTGGACTTTATCGCTTTTCATGTCTTTCTATGTTTTTTCTGTTATTTAGCCTTTTAACGTTTTCTGTTTTTTTTTATTTTCTGGCTTTTTTTCTGTTTTCTGGCCTTTTTCTATTTTCTGTGTCCTGACCTTTTTCTGTTTTCTTGCATTTTTCTCTTTCCATGCCTTTCTCTTTTTTCTGCCTTCCTTTTATGTGTTATCTTTCTTTCTGGTCGTTTGCACTATTTTTCTTTCTTTTTACAATCTGTCCTATTTTCTTTTTACGTTTCGTTCTCTTTTTCAAACTCCCGTCTTGTTTCATTTTCACCTTTCTTCTTTTATTTCTTTTCTTCTTCTATTTCTTTTCTTCTATTTTTTACCTCTTTCTTTTCGTTATGTCCTCCTTCTTTTCTTTATTTTTTCTACATTGTCTTTGCTGCTTCTCTTTCGCTTTTTTGCTTCTCTTTCGTCTTTCTTGCTTCTCTTTCGTCTTTCTTGCTTCTCTTTCGCCTTTCTAGCTTCTATTTCGATTTTCTCTTAGCTTTTTTCATTGTTTCTCGTCTTTTTCTCTCTCTCTGTTATCATCGCTTTTTCTCCTCTGCCTCTCTCTCATCTCTTTCTTGTCCTCTAACTCTCTAATCTTTCTCCTCACTCTTTTCTCTTTTCGGAACCTTGTTGAAACCTTGGTTTAGGACGCACCAGAAATACTATCTGTTACTAAGGATATGCGGCGAAGAGCGAGGAATAGTAAAACCTTTTTTTGGACGATTGCATTTAAACAGCATATGTAGCTTCCTCCCTGAAAGAAAAACCAATCGAACTAGACTGTGATGGTAAATACTAAGAGCATTATTTTTCTCCCTGTCAAAAGCCAATTTAGGCTTAGAAGAGGTACTGAGCTTATTGAAAGGGTACTGGAATTGTGCATACTCTTTCCAACGTCAGATCTGTGTGAATATTGTTTTTTTATGGATGTGTCATTGAAATGAAATCTAGAAGTCGTCTGGAATTGAGAAATACCTTAATAATTTGTTTGTCTTACATAAATCTTCGTTTCTGTAGATTAATTTTGTGACAAAAAACACATTAGATTTATTTACTTAGGTTGTTGTTTCATTTTGGGAATATCTTGTTTCATTTTGGGAATATCTTTACGACCCACACTTCGAGAAAACTTGCTCTCGAGTTTCGGCATAAGCATGAAAAAGGTCACAGCCATTACCACGCAAAATGGTGGTAACTCAGAAATAATGACGTCATTTAGAATGGATATTTTATGTGAAAATTATTCATAAGCCTGGCCACTTTCAATGAGGAAATGCTAAAGATTTCAACAGTTTTTCATATTTTGGTTTCAACAGCCTCAAAAGCTGCGATTTTAATTGCAAAGTTGAATGTTCCTTATGCTTATATGATCATGGATTCTAGAGAAAAGTGGAGCTTAAGAAGGACATTGAGGATGTGGATGAGTCTACCATTTCTCGTCTTTGCTCTTGGGCACGAGTCTCATTTGTCCTGATTGAATGTACATCACCAGCTCTTAAGCCCAACTTTCTCATACTTTTGTCCTAACTTTCTTGTCAAGGCTGTAGAAGCAGCAAACGATGAGAAGATTAGAAGTGCTAGATTTCAAAATAGGATGTGCCTTTAAATATGTCACATTTTTCATGGTTTTGTCTCTGTGCCGTATAGGAATTTTCCATTGCTTGCTTCATCGTTCGTTCTTTGGCCAAATCCACCCATAAAAAAGCCCAAGAAAATGAGCTCATCTGTTGGAATTCACATTTCTGTTTCTCGAGGCCATTTGTATTTCTTCGTTTTCACAACAGACCAGTTTTATTCCATTCACTGTCGGAGTTAATTCATATTCCACAATATGCAAAGCAGCATGCGACATAAAACCGAACGTCAGACGAAAGAAAATTTAGGGACAACTTTAAAGTTGTAGAAAAAAATCGTAATCCCCTAGCAAGTGGGCAAAATTTCTCATCTTAGGATGTATACGACACAGAGTAAAAGAGTAGTGTATGTGCTCGTAAGTTAATATTTTGCAATGCAAATGTTCTCAGCGTGCTTTAGCTCTTACGGTTAGCTAGGACATCTCGACACACTCTGGTTCATTCACAAGCCGTAGTAATGAAATTCCAGAATCATTTAAATTGAAGTATACGAGTGGTATGCGTCAGAGAACAGGTTTACGAAATTTCTAGTCCTTGAGAGTCAAGCAGACATTCGAATGCTATGGGCTTTAGTAATGCAAACTTGAAAGCTAAGAATAATATCAAATAGAGGCAGGAATATGATAAAATGTAAATTAAGGCAAACTATAAAGAAGTTCGGATTCCACATTGACGTGAATCGCAATTACCGTAGAATAGTATCAGGAAACTTCTCATATTTGTGCGCAGTTTGAGAATCCATGCACACTGGATGGTAATCTATTTATTCGTTTTTGTGACTTTTGTAAAAATCTAGCAATGCAAACATTCTACATTGCTTAAGTTAAAATTCACCCCGTGTCTCATACTAACAAAATTAACTATCATTCATATCTGATCATAGTTCTTAAGCTCGCCTCCTTCTGATTATGAAGTTTTGGCCCTCGCTCATATTGTTTGGAAATATTTTTCTACCCTAGCTCCAAACATTCAAATGCTTTCAGGCGGCAAACGAGCGAAAGTGGGTCAGCAAAAATTGTAAGCTGTTTGGCAGATTACCCCCACGGCTTGGTGCATGAATCCTATGCATCACTATGCGTAAAACCAACATTTCAGAAACAATTGATTTTCGTGATCTTTGACCATGCATCATTTTTGTTGCGCCCACGGTTTTGTAATGGACTTTTCGCGTTGTATTTTTCATCCCACAAAAACCAGAATTCCCTCGAAAAATATTTTTCTTGGCTTTTTTTTGGCAGAGAAAGTTTAAAGTAGAGCTAATTAATACAGATACCCAATATAATTAATCATATTTAGTAACGTTCAGAATCTCAAAGAAAATAAATTAGATATAAATGAGCCACCTATTTTGAAAGTGGTATAAGTCCTCTTTTGAAGAAAGTTAGTTAAAGTTAGTATTTTTTCATAATTCTAATTGCACGTTCAATAGGATGCGATCCCTTCATAATGCGTAAAGGTGAGTTCCTGCCCTGTGCCAGACCAGCGGAGCAGCAGGGCAGCTGATACTGCTTTGGAAAGATGAAGGCTAAATTGAAGTACTTTCTGTATTATTAATGCGAGTAAGGTCGAGATCTTCCTCGTTTGATGTAATGGCTTTATCAGCCCGCTCCTCTGTATCTACAGTGAAGAGGTCAAGGCAGCCACCCATCTCGAAGCTAGTTCTGATGCTAGCCCCATCAGCAAAGAAAGACTCCACATAGTATTTTCCTTCAGATGCTGCCTTCAAACAAGCGATGGATCAATTTCCGAGTGGCTCCTCTGCCATTCGAGCCACCTTTTTTGGGTCAATGTTAGTACTTTCGAACCAGAGCTCTTTGGACTGTCGTTTGTCGTCTCGATTAGATTCGTAGCTAATAATGCCTTTTTGGTCATCCAAGATTTGGAGTGTCTCTTCATTTATGATGAAGAGGGGCTCCCATCGATTATCGATAGGCTTCCCGATTTTGACAATGTCCAGGATTTCCAGTGGATTCAAATGAAAATAGAGAATTCATGTCCTGCATCTAGGCTGAATGGGGATCTCGTCTTTGTACACCACCTATAACTTTGCGCCTAGCCAGAGTGTATGTGTGTGTGGGTTGGGGGAGAGGCGCATTGGCACCTCTAAGCACTCAGGCCAAAGAACCCATTGTACCCATTACCCCCTGCCTACCACAGTTTCCCAGACTTCTTGATAAAGTCTAGGATCACTGATAGGGGAAAAGAGGCTATCGTCTGCATGCGTGCAACATCCCAGCCAAAGCATTGATATCTGAGACGCGCAAACGCTGGGCATTCACAGAGCAAATGCTCCGCAGAGTCAGCCTCTTCTAGGCAGGATGAACAGAGGTCATCCTGTACAACACCTATTCGGTACATATGCCCTCCTAGGCAGTTGTGTCCAATCAGAATGCCTATCATGGCCCTGCAAACTTTCCTGCTCTTATTGAGTAAAAATCCTGCAGTCACATGGTTGGGTTCTGAAAGGAAGACCTTCGTGTGCCTGGCCACACCAGCAGTCGTCCATCTATATTTGTGAGCATCATCAACTTACGAAGAATGGCACGTGCAGATGCGGTCGGCACACCCAAGGCAGGCGCAGTGTCCCGTAGTGGAAGTCCCGAACCTTGCTTCGCAATGAAGTCAGCAATTTCATTTCCCTCCACACCACAGTGACCCGGTATCCAGAGCAGATGCACCCTATTGAATCTGGCGACCGAGTTCAGTCGTGCTCTGCACTCTTGGACAATTTTCGAGTTTGTCAGGGGTCTACGCAGCGCCATCAGTGCAGCTTGACTGTCACTGCAAATAGCAATGCCTTTTCCCCCTCCGTCTTTCTTCAATTGCCCAACAGGCAGCTCTCAGGATAGCAAATATTTCTGCTTGAAAAACCGAAACGTGCTCTCCAAGAGAAAAGTATTTGATGATACTTTACCTAAATTTTAACGTTCTTTGATTTCACAGAATTTGCAGCTGAGATACAATGAACACCACAAATCGTCTTTTTCCTAAGACGTTCTTGAAAAACTTTTGTCACCAGATTGTTTGTCGATATTTTTGCTTAAAAAAAATTACACAATGTTATTGAAATGATTATTAATAACGTACAAAAAATTCAAATAAGTTTGCTCTATCCATATTTCTAAAAAAAATAATTCGTAAAAACGCTTTGTCACGCTGTGCTGCTTAAGCCAGTTTTTCGATGTGCTTAAGCCAGTTTTTCGATGTGATGATTCCATAATAGGCACTGTTTGGTCATTTTGCCTCAAGATTCGGTTTTTTTGCAATTCTGCCTGCCCTGCTTCTTTTCCTCAGTCGACCTCTGTCGTTTCTGAACTGAATCTGCCGGGTTTAGACAAAGCCCATTGAAAGGACTTTTTGTCCTTGTCAGACATCATGCCAAGGGGGACGTTTTTTTTAAACTTCCTTAGACCTTCGAAGGCTGACCTTTCAGTTCTTTAAGTCCGAGAGAATTGGTGGAAGAGCGTTGGGTGCCTGAAGAGGAAGCGGCACCAGAAGTAGCATTTGTTGATGGTTGGGCCGCAAGCAGAGGTTGAGGATGTGCTAGGTACCAGTGAAGCTGACTCATTCGTCATATCTTCACAGCCTCCAGCAAATTCAGCAAAAGCTCGCGGAACTGGCTTAATCGCCATAACTTCACGTCCTGGGATTTTAGCTGCATTCGACGGCACAGCCACTTTTGTCCTCCATTTGACGTTACTAATGCCAGACTTGAAATGGGTCCGCATTCAAAGCCGCTATCTCAGCCCGGATGCATAGTCACCTTAATAATCCCATAGTTACCTATGCAAATAGGAAGGCCATACGAGGGTGTGCAGAAGCATTTATGAATATTAAAATGATTGTATTAGCAATATCATTCCTAAAGTTAATGGATGAGTTATTTGAATAAATATTATTCTTAATAAAAATATATAAAAAATAATACAACTATTTGAATTACAAGTATATCAGAAAATAGATTATTTAAAATATTAAGTGCTCGGCCATATTGGTGCTTACCATGAGTCCGCCTCACCTGAAGCTACGCAACGAACTTTTTTTTTAAAGAGTGGGCTGCCGGGAACGTGTTCAGCATAAGGCCACCAGTTTGGGCCCATTTGCCACCCTCATAGACAATCAAACGCATTCACACTTACAGCCATTGCACTGGCGGGATTCGAACCCGCAGGCACCGTAGCACGCCGCTTTTCGGCCTGACGCATTAGCGAGCAGAGCTACCGGGCCACCTACGCAACAAACTTAATGACGACGAAATTAGGAACATATCATGAGGTCTTCTAGAGTTTTAACGGGACGGAGACGGTTGTATTCGCTTCGTTCACGAAGCGGCTTTAACTTCGTCGCTACCTTACCTGAAGGCAGGTTAATCTTAATGTCATCTAAACGTGACAGATTTTTGGTTGCAAAATTAGGATAGGGTTGTCAGCTGCGATGACTTTTATCGTTTTCGCACTAAGAGATACTACCAATGAATGTTCTTGTTCTTATCACGCTGCATAGATAAAATATAATAAATGTATAATTAATAAATGTTTGAATTATGAAAATTTTGATTATTGTGTGGGCGGCAGCCCTAAAAATCTTTCCTATTTCAAACTTCTGATGCAGTCACGAAATTCACAGAGTTAGTTCGTTGGCTTTTTTGTTTGGTATTTTTTTAGGTTTGGTATGGTTTCATTTCTAAATATTTGCAGGTGTTTCTTTATTTGTTGTAGATCATAGCATGGGTGTGCTTATCTGCATAGCCTCTTCCTTGTAAGATCTGTATGTCGCTTGCATACACTGGTACAAAATTGATTTGTTATAACCAGGGACGCAAATAATTGGTTCATCCTCAAATTTTGGCCCACGCACATACTTTTCAGTGTCATTATGAGAATGCAGAAATGTTTGGCTGTACTTTTGATTGGTATCCCATTGTATCCCAAGTTTAAGATCAGCCAGCGTTGACACAGAACTCGGGAATCGCTGAATCAATTTTTTTTTTAAATTTGGTCAATCGATTCGTGAAGCTATTGTCTATGTCCTGACGGAAGCTTTTAGCAAAATATTGCTTTGGGAATTATTAACAAGAACTTACATTTTGTAGTCATTTTTCGCAATTTTAGAATAGACAATCTATCTTAGAAAATCTGCACCGAATTGCAGACTAATCGG
Organism: Nemotelus pantherinus; assembly: GCA_963978885.1. Taxonomy (NCBI): domain Eukaryota; kingdom Metazoa; phylum Arthropoda; class Insecta; order Diptera; family Stratiomyidae; genus Nemotelus; species Nemotelus pantherinus. Next base: position 24,745,763 of record OZ022265.1, read on the forward strand.
TTGGTTTTTACCTGAGATCTGCGTTCCTATAGGTGAAAAAACGTGATTTTTCAGGAGAAGCGTTTGAAAGAACCGGGACCGATGACGTGGTGTCAATTTTCGATTTTTCGATTATGTTCTTGCAAACCACTCGCTAGATGTCATTCACAAACGTGTTTACAATTATTTTAAAACCTTATCATATGTGTACTATTTTTTATGTATTACCTTGCAAAATAACGAAAGAACCATGCCTTTGCATCAAAAAACCATAATTCCTCTAATCGCTTCAAACGCTTTAGATTATAATTTTAAAATTAAATACTTCAAATTGAAGTTTGGAAACGGGACATGCTGCAAAATATGCCAAAAGAGTTGTAGAATGAACAGACCAATCTCCTCAAAGGTTGAGTCAAAACTCACACTAGCATTGAGAACTAATTAACATGTTATTTAACTAACAAATAAATTAAACATACTAAATCTGGATTGTTGAGTTATCTTTACGGGTTGATTGTTAAGGGTATATAATAATATCTTTAGCACTGACTAAGGGAAGCAAGCAATCTAGTTAGAAATAAGGAATCCAGAGTTTACTGTAAGTTACGTTCAAATTGCAATTATTGTGTTTCCAAGCAATACCATGTGGGACTAAATTGAATCCATATGTGGAAAATAAATGCAGACTGATACTGTTAGTGTGATATTGTAAATTCAAAATTTTCATTCTGGTTTTCAAAGCTAATAAACACCGTATTATCTTATCCCCGTGACCAAAAAAATGATTTACTCTTGTACCAGATTCTATAATTAACAAAATACGTTTGTAGGTATGTACTTTAGTGATGGGAAATTTCGTTACTTTTGAGTAATGATAACGAATCATTACTTTCAATCGTAGTAATCATTACTTTTATATCGTTACTCATTACTATTACTACTATCTGCGAGGACAGCTCAAAAAAAATGTGTACCCTTACGACAACAACGGAAAATATGTAGCATATATGAGCATGACATTCTTAAAAGATTTAAAAAAGATTAATTAGTAAGAAAACAGTTTTATTTTTAAGAATATAAAGAAATTGCTCTTGACAAATACCAATAGAGAAGGAACTTTATACCAAGCTTAATGAAAATTTAAAAATTTTTTATTCGAAATTAAAATAAACCATCATCCGCAAATTTTTTGGTCTTCGTCTACTTCGCCAGTCCGATATTATGTGGCCTGTTTTTGGAAATATTCTCTCACACAGAAGTTGCTGGTACTCCTAAATATTTTTTCGCGAACTTTCCTAATCTTGGATAAGTTTGTGACCTTGTTTTCCACTATTTAAGAGGATTTTGATTCCTCCGATTGTTGGGCTCTTCACTGAATTGTCATATTTAAATGAGGGTCTTCCGAATGTTGGGGTTGATCTGGCACATGCAACTATTGTTTCTAATACCGACCACAATCTAATCTAATCATCAGGTGTAGTTGTTGTGCTTGGGATTGAACTGGCTGTAGATTCTTCAGTCCCAAGATCATTACTTGAAGTTTGAATGACATCAACTGAAGCTTGCATGTTAGTTTGTTCAGCTTCTTCCTTCATTTCGTCCTTCTCTTTCACTACAGTCAAAGCTGATTCATCGCCGAACTCATACTTTTTGAAACGCGGGTTTAAGTATGTTGCTTTGGTAAAATGGGACCAACTAACCCTGTTGTCATCTTTATGACTTTTCATGGATACCAAACTTTTCCTGAATAATCTTAAACAGTCGATTCTCCACTTCGCCTCACTGAAGCAAGAAGTTTGCGGAAAATTTTATTAAGAAGTGTTACAAAAAATGTTTCGCTTATTAAACATGCACCCACTAGGGGGCCAACCTCCTCGGTAAGGCTGGACATGAGTCCAGGGGCATCTTACCTCCCGCGGTCTCGTAAATTTTACAACCCCGGTGGGGTTGGAGATACCCTCGTGGCAACCTGCAGTCACGAGGATGGCCTCAGCACAGCCAGAGAAGCCAACTGACGACCCAAAAAGGATCTCGACCTGTTAATCCTTAGCAATTTAAGTGCTACTTTCAGTTTTCCCGGACGATTTTCCGGCGGATTTTATTTTGCCGTAGCTTCGAAACTAGGCCGCTTTTTCCCAGACTTGTATGAAAATTTTGCCCGAAACAACTGAGAAAGGTTCCCGAATTTACCCTAGACAAAAAAAAAGATTTTGGAAAAAATTGACGTTTTTGCCCAATTTCATCCTATCGACTTTTTTTCGCCCTTAAAATATTACTATTGTACTCCCCGATCACTTTCAATCATCGAAAGCGCCGCAAAGGCATTTTTTGCAAACTATGGTCAAAAAACCCCTTACTCCCCTACAAAACTGAAATTTTTGTATCACAGCAATAGGTCTTGGCCCGTTATGTCCCAAACCACTCTAACCCAAAATTAGCCGATTTCAGCTACTTTTGCCGTATCTTCGAAACGTGGCCGCTTTTTCCTGACTTGCATGAAAATGTCGCCCGGAACAACTCAGAGAGATCCCCGAATTCATGCTAGACCAAAAAATAGATTTTAGAAAATATGGACGTTTCTGCACAATTTTCCCTATCAACATTTTTTCACCCTTAAAATATTACTATTGTGCTCCCCGACCACTTTCAATCATCGAAAGCGCCATAACGGCAGTTTTTGCCAAACTATGGCCAAAAAACCCCTCACTCCCCTACAAAACCGAAATTTTTGTATCACAGCAATAGGTCTTGGCCCGTTATGTCCCAAACCACTCTAACCCAAAATTGGCCGATTTGGTCCGATTTCAGCTACTTTTACCCTAAAAACTTTTTGAATATTTGAATAAAATACTTCCAAGTACGAAAATACTCGACAGTACGAAAATACTCGATACAAAAATACGCGATACGAAAACACTTGCAAGTACGAAATACTCGTGATAACGAATTCAAAAGCCATCAAACATCCTGCAATCGGCAAAAAAACTCATCTCATTCCTTACTTTGTGAATCGATCACGAATTCAAAAGTAACGAAATGGTAGCATTCATTATCGTTACTCATTTCATTCCTTACTTTCAATCACGAATTCACAAGTAACGATATGGTCAGAATTCATTATCGTTACTCGTTACTCGTTACTCATTTCATTCCTTACTTTCGATCACGAATTCAAAAGTAATGAAATGGTCAGAATTCATTATCGTTACTCGTTACTCGTTACTCATATCATTCCTCAAAAGAACGAAAAGTAACCATTACTTTGCACACGTAGAGACTAGAGACCGGTCTCTAGATCACCCCAAGCTTGGATATCATTGCTGCCCGTTGACTCGGTAACGAAATGCATTTTGTGTGTCGTTTGGCCTTAGAACGACGAAGGAACGATTGTGAGAAAAGTAATGGTTACTTTCGTTTTCCGGTAATGATTACTTTTCGTTACTTTGAGTAACCATTACTTTTAAGTCGTTCATTACTTTTTGAACACCACTAATGTACTTAAGAATTCAAATTAGTAACAACTGCCACCACCAACAAACAATGAGTTTCATGGCCGAGTGAATACTGTTGACAAAGCATTAAAACTTTTGATAACATGGCAATCGATGAGCTAAGAGGCATTGCAAACTGCAAGGTATGTACGTTAACTGTCGTTGACTGGCAAATGATTTCGAATTACGAAACAATTATACAAATTGCTAGCGGCGCTTCGCATATTAATCACTAGCGATAGAAATGTCGGAACGTTGGATGGTAGTGTTTGTCGCGATAGTGATGATGCTGGAAATTTGATTACACGGTAAAAGCACTTCACCCGAATGTGTAACGACCAAGAACAACACGGCGAAACTAAACGGTTCGCGTCATTCGACGGTGACTTTAGTATACTTACATGAATTGATGGAATCAGATGAATGAAAACAAAATTCAATGCTTTATTCTTAGATCGTAGAGTTGAAGTGAATGGTTCAATCGAAATTAATTTCAATTGAAAGTTCAGCTGATTGTCAGATATTGCTCAAAATTTATCATCCATTCTGAAAATCATTGCAGATATATCAGAAATTTGAAGCATTATAGTCTTGTAGATATTTTGAATTCAGAGCAGCTGCGAATATGCGTGGCATTTATTGCAATAACAAATCAATTGTTTTAAACACATACTTTCACTGAAATATTCGCCTCATATTTCCTGACAAGTATATATTTGAGACGCATTACTCATTTACTTATTCACACAATAATCCCAGAATTCAAATACATTTGTTGCAATAATTTCAATATAAATCTTTTTACATTAAAACCCAAAGTTGAATCTCGCTAACGCAACACGATTTTTGAACAAAACGTTTCTATTTTTATTTTCAACGAAAGAACATATTCTTGCGTTTATCGGTATTTTCACAATTTGGAACTAAGAAACTACACCGATTTTTCGCGTTTCGTTACCTACTATTACATTATTGCCTACAATATGGCCCACACTGGGCGCCGATTTGTGATCCTTGTCCGTTGAAAAACTCGAAGTCCATCTCTTTATCCTCGACTGGAATTAAAGAGGTAAGCTTTGGGCGGCCTCCGCTTCGACTCCGAAAGTGGGAAGTGAGCGTTAAGTGTGCTTTTTGCATCAATTCCCGTGCAAAAGGGAATAGAAATATAATAAGCTGATCAATTTAGCTAGCAAAAAGCAATTAATTTGAATGTGGTCATATTTAAGTTATGCCGGGTTTCCACCAAAGAGACAAAACAAGAAACACGGACAAAAAAGGTGTTTTGTTTACTAAAACAGTTTTCAGAGACAAAAATGCTCGCGAAACTGTTCAGTTTTTACAAAACATTCGTGTTTTTGTTCAGAAAAACATTTTTTGTCCGTGTTTTTTGTTTTGTCTCTTTGGTGGAAACCCGGCATTACGTTACGCGAGTTATGTGTTCGTGTTTTTGTTTAATTTAAAAAAAATAGATGTTTTAGATCCTTCCTCGGAACTTGAAATAAAAGTTATTTTCTAACACATCTATTTCAATAGAAGCTATAATCTATTAATGATTAAAATACTTTCAACATTATAAGAATATTAAAAATTTGTCCAACACAGCAACAATAACTCTACCATAAAATGCTCGTGTTTAATCAACTTATCCTTTGAATTTCGTTTTCATTCAAGGATATCATCGAAAATCTAAGTGACTAAACTATGTCTAGGGTTACCATCCGAAAAATTTCCAAAACTCAGAAAATTTAAATACCGGTTGCTTATTTTATTGTAAATGCTTTGCTTATGAATATAAAATAGAAGCATCTGTTGGTGCAATATTTACGAAATTGTCTAGTGCTGGCAACCATGCGTTAGCACCATAGCTGCTTCACGTTGAGTTAAATCCACCCTGTGAATTTCGTTTCGATTGAATGCCTACGCTGAAAGTTAAAGGAGTGAATAGAATTTTAGGGCCTCAAAACTTTTCAAATTTTCGATAACAAAATATTTGTTGTTAATTGTCAGTCCAGGATCATTCTCATTTGAAAATTTAATGACAACATCGCTCGATAAAGAAATATCAAGAAATTACGAAATTCACAATAGCTGGCAGCCCTTTCATTAATTTTCAACAAATTTTCTACGGAAATAGAAATACAGCAAGATCCACTTGTCACGTGAATTTCATTTTGATATCGTGATCTTTCCGTAAACAAATGAGTTGAACTGCTTAAATGATTACTTGGATTATTGATGTTGCGCTTCCTTTATTGTCTTTTCTCATTCGTTTTCTTAATTTGATTTTTTAATTGATTTTGGAGATTGTTTTTCATGGTCAAGTGACTCATGATTAGTTTTCTTTGTTAATTATTGTTAATTAATTTGGTTGTAACTTGATGGTCTGGTGTCTCATAAACGTTACCAACATTTGTTAATTGCTTAATTCGCGCGATGCCACCTTACTCTACTCGCAAGTACTTTATTCTTTGATTTGATTCCTCGCTGCTCTCTCACTAGAACCCTTTGTCGCAGCACATTTTGTCGCCCCAAAAGCCTTTCTCCAACGTGGATGATCTTCCGCGGATGATCATCAACCTCCAGTTAAATTGTTGCCTGCGGACTCTCTGAAGTCTTTTCCGATGTCTTTTGAGTGTGTCCCTCAAAACAACGAAATAAAAATTATATCTAATCCAGCTCCAGACTTTCGTACCCGCACTCGACCAAATTTGGAAAAAAATACCCACCTTTCGCTAATTTCTACTAGACAACGACTTACCAGTTGCTGCAGAATTTTCCGGACCCGTTGAGTTCGGACTAGGGATTCCAATCCCGAACCATTTTCTCAATCCCGGGATTACGGGATTAAAAAATCTCAAATCCCGGGATCCCGGGATCCCGGGATCCCGGGATTCGAGATTCAAAATATAACACAACAAAATAAGTCAAGTTTTTAATAAACAGATTATATTATGTGCCATCATTGCAAAACTACAGCAATAAGTAAGCTGAAAACTGTATAAAAAATATGTTACTGAATAATTACTAATTTATTTAATTGATGCAAATAAAATCAATAATTTTAATTATCCGAGACGTTGACAGTATGAAAGCAAATATTTAAAATTACAACTATTACAAATTACAACAACAAATCGCGACAAAAAATCACAACAATAAATCACAACTCTTAACATATAAAATATTCAACACATAAAAATTCTGCCAAAGTTCATTGGTTTTTTCGGAAGTAACATTGAAGCAATAGCAAAGTATCCAAAGTATCGTCTCCAAGCCTGCTTCTAAATTTATTCCCGATGTTGGACGCCGCGGAAACGGTCGATAAATATTGTCAAGCCTGCTCCAAACTATGCGAGTGGCACCACTTTCGAAAAGTTTCATTTCTTTTGCAATAGTTTTAATTAGATTAGTTTCTTGCGGCATTTCATGATTGATTATTTTCATACTTTTGTAGCTCTTCTTGTAGCATCAATTGACGACTACCTTGTTTTGATTCAATATGGGTATCTACTGGGCTCTCCTCATTTCTTTGGCTAGCAAGCAAAGGATTCAGCATCTAGATCATTGAAGTATTTTTTTTAAATATTTGCGTTGCTTGGTTTCCAAAATAGAGATTCTATTTCACTTGGTAAATTTTTGCTGGTACAATGTAGATTCTGGAGATAGCTTAGCTAACCAGATAGCTCAGTACACAGACGCTCTTTTATTCGGTCCAATATTGCAATTTTCATAGCATTCACAAGAATGGACCGTTTTTCTCCGAGCAGCCTAAATAAAAATCTTGATGAAGTATTAGCAGTGCATAAATTTGCATCTTTGCGATTTAAGGCCTCCACAGTCAATTTTACAAGGAGTAAAACTTCAATAAGTTTCTGAATCGAATCAAACTCAGTTCCTTTTAATCGCTCTGGATATTGCAGGCATATTAATGTATACATTTTTTCAAAATGGAAAACCGTTTAAACATTGTCAAGAGATTATTTCATCTTGTTTTAAATCCAGTAAGTGAGACAATTAAATGCCTTGCTCGGATTTGACATAGTTTTGAAAATCGTTATTATTTTTCGTTGGAGCTTTTTTAAAATATAAAACTATCTTACGAACTTTCTTTATGCATGCGCTGATGTCCTTCGTCAGATCTAGCGTGTCTTGCAGGCGACCGGGTTCAACGTAGTAAGCTGATTCAGGAGCGTCCAAATCTTCGTGGTCTTCGTCCAGATTATCAGCTGCTTCATCAATTCTTTGATCTAGAATGGACCTCCTATTATAGAGAACATCGCAAACTGCCAAAAGGATGCTATGCGCCAAACAAATATGTTGCTCTGTATTAACTAGTCTGCCTACTTTTCGCATTTCATTTGACCCATCAGTTATGATGGTAACAATGTCTTTTCCTAGAGAAACATCAAACTCAGCGAAACGCTCTTTTAATATATCTGGGTAGTTTGCAACTGTCATTGATATCCTTACTCGCACCAAGCTCCAGTAAGAATTCACTAAGAATATGTTAATATTTGTGTAGCGCCTATTTGTTGTCGAGGTCCACTCATCAAACGTCAAACTGATCCGTTCACCTGAGATACTAGCCTGTCTTATCTCATTTTTTATTATTTTATTTATCCTGCTTGCATAGCCCACAGCCTTTTTTTGATTGTTATTGAGGATTTTGGTAAATCTGTGTATGCATTCGCTAGTACTAATTTCCTCAAATCATTCGAAGTAACGAATGCACTAAATGCGATACAGTCCATACTTATTTATTTACAAACCCCTTTGTATTCTCTTGTTAACTGTTACATCGGTTTGTTTTGCTCTATTCTTTCCGCATTTTGATGTGAACCTGCATGCTAATTGCTTTCTCATAAATATGGATTCTATTTGCTCTTTTCGAGTCTTGCCGTATTTTGATTGCCGACTATGCTTGACTCCCGGCCCCGGAATTTCTCATCCCGAAAATCCCGGGATTAGAACTCATCAATCCCGGGATTTTCGGGACCAGAAATTAGCCGGGATCCCGGGATCCCGGGATTGGATTCGCTAGTTCGGACACCTTAACTGGCTTTATCCCGCAACATCTCCAATCGAAATACAACGACTCAGCCTGCTTTATCGTCATGTAACACTTTGGAACAAAACTCGAAGTTCGATACGCGATCAAATATATAGCTGTCGGGTGATATTTCTACTTGTCTACGTCGCCACTTTTATCGTCTTGTTGCGATCTTAGGTAATTTCTTGTGTTCTGTGTTCTTAATATAATATCTTTTTGGATATTTGAGTATCTTCCGATACTTCCCAATCGGTGATAGCTTTATCCTTGTTCGGTTAGCTTGATTGTCGGTCGCGGAAAGTGTAAGCCTAAAAATTTTGCTGAGTTGCTGATGACGTAGTTTGTTTACTTTCATGTCGTTCGTTTTTCAATGTCGATTTGCGGGATTGTTTTTCGTGATTGCGGTAGTATTGTTTTATTCTTTGTGACGTCGTTTGCATATTTTTGTGGCGTTGTATTATTCATTGACGGTTGGTTGTGCTAGGTGCCGTGTTTAGGGATGCGTAACAATCAAAACAAGCGAGACAATCAAAATGAGGCAATCAATTGATGTGATTATGAGCCTGTTGCATTTTGACGCGCAAAAACGAGTCCACCACTGGACATCAATGCACTGCATGAACTTTTCCGTGTCGGAGTCCCTGACTAAGCTCTAGCACAGAGTTTCGTCGAATTTCGGTATGAATCGCGTAGAGTGTGAAACAAAACTGCAAGCGATTCGGCACACTGCGAGCATCCCGATCGACAATGGTTCTGGTCGATTATGATGGGAACTGTCCGTCGCGGAAGAATATAATATGAATGGAGGTAGTAGACAATGGAGTGGCCCTTCACATTTGAAATGTATTGGAGGGAACGAAACCAAGAGCTAAGGGATATGCGATATTTTGTCTGCCTCTTGCACATCTATCTCATTTGGAATCATACGTCATATGATCACCACGTGGAAAATATCTTGTCAAGTTGATAGATGGGACGCTTGGCGAAAGTTGCAGGGGTAGAAGCAAAGCAGTTGTATCACATGGGCGACTCTACTATTTTATCTCTATGATAATATGCATGTTCTTTATGGATTGAATAAAACTTTCATTTTTCTTCCTGTGGACTTTCGCGAATTCTTTTTCCTGATTTTCGATTTGAATGAATGATGTCAGAATTGTGTAATCTCATCAGGCTGAATTTTTCGGAATTTGTTGATGTGTATTAGTTGTAGATTTTGTTAGATAGATAGATATTGACAAGGATATTTTTTGTAACCTTTTGGCGAGATCATAGATTTGATTGAATTTCTATATTTCTATGAAAAGCAAAATTTTCAAAAAACCAGAATCTCAAACAAAAAGTGATCTAGTTTTTAGCTTGGCTGAGCTATCATCTTCATTTATTCATTTTTTATTTATTTATTTGTTTTATTTTACTCCTTGAAGAGAGGATTATTAATAAGGATTACAAAATAAATAAGTACTATTCACACATTACAGCTTTGATTAATACATGTTTTATACAGTACAAGGCTCAAGTAAAATATTTTGACTAGTTATCTTTATAGATATTTAGATATCTATGAAAGGTATTAAAAACTTTTCTTAAAAATAAAGAAAACATTTTGTTAAAAAAAAAACAAAAATGTTGGTTTGGGTAAGTGGACATAATTGTCACTGGCAGCCTTTTGCTAGCACTACACCCAAAATTATACCAAATCTGCTTCACATCGAGCTCAATCCACCTCGCAAATTTGGTTTTGACCCTATGACTGCGTTTGACGTTTTAGAGGTAGAAAGGTGTTTTGAGAGTTACCGCCCGCGAAAGATTCAAAATTTTCTAAACTGAATCTTTTGGCGTAACTAACTGTAAGATCATTATTACTAACCACAAGATCATTATTATTTGAAAATTTATTAAAGAATAGAATGAAAAAAATAAAAATTTGCCAACTTAATTTTTCAACCAAAATTCTATCAAAATTGGCTTACACTACGGTCCATTTACTATGTAAATTTCATCACAAGTTATAAGGCGAAAGGCTTTTACTTTTCATAGAAGTTTTTCTAGATGACATCACTGCAACAATTTTCTGCATAGCTTCAAATTATTTCCATCAGACCTGGTCCTACTAAAGATGTGTCAATGTGTCCTGTGAATTTCAATTTTCAACACAAGTTTCGGGTGTTAAAAGAAGACTTTTTTTGATGAAGGGTTACCGTTCTTGTGCGATGAAATAAAAGCAGTTTCGGAAATATATGTCCTAGATTCCTAAGTGCGAATAGCCAAGAAGTGAACTTTTGTGCTAGTGCTAAAAGACAATTTGATATGAAAAAAAATACTTTTTATTAAAGAAAAGCAATATTTATCTTGAGAACAGTTACAATAGACTAATTAGGGTTAAGTTCAAAAACGCATTTCAAGCAAAATATAATACATAACAAAAATATCATAATCAAATTTATTTCAAAATTCCTTATACTCTTCCATGATTAAAACAAAACTATTTGACAAGAACGTCTCTGTAATGCTGATATCTACATTATCAGCCATCATCACACTTTCAATTTTATCTCACAAATGACAATCTAAAGTTTGCAATAATTTTGTTACATCTCTTTTTCTCACCTTTTCGTTCTATCGTATAATCGGTACTCCACTCATTTCACGTTTCTTATCTTAATGAAGTAATCGGTTTCGTGTATAATCTATTCACATTGGATATTTGTCTGTTCTAATTCCGCCGAGAAAAAAAAACTTGAGTTTAATTTCCGTCCAGCAAATTATCTAGGAAGTCATCTGAAAACAACGCCCTAAGCTGCTTTTCGTTTTTCCTTGTCCTTAACGTTGATTGTGTTTTCGTTAAACATTCTTTTCTCCAACATTTCATTTTTTGATATGACCATTTGCCGTTTCGGGCAACTTTAAGTTCAGGATTTTCGCAAATACAACTTTAAACTGGCCGATTTTTCCTTAGATAAATTTAATGGAGTGTCACTTTATGCGATCAGCAGTTAAAAGTTCAGATAACTACGGGGTAGTGTTGGCTAATTATAATAAGTTCTATTTTTTGAAACTGAAATGTCGTTCAATGTTCATCATTTGAAATGCTCCCTTCTTATCGCTATTCTCCTACAGTTTCGGCTACATTTAATATAGATTTAGGACACTTCGTAATATTTTCAGTGTATCAATCAAGTTTCTCTACCAAACTGGACGTTTATTAATCTAGCTCAGTCTTTAATGAAGATTGATTTTTGAAGACAGCAACGACCCAAGCGTAGCCCAAACGGCCGCGAATTTTCGTTGGTGCTCATACTCATCGAAACTAGATAAAGGACAGCGAACTAGTCTTTCATTAGCTCGATGTGTGTTTAATGCGTCTGTTCATATATTTTGTGAAATGAAAATATGGGCCTTGATTAAGGCGAGTGATGATTTGAATTACAATGACAGCGTTGATTGATACGACTTCAGATCGTTCTGGAATTAATTTATTCTGAATTTATTTCAACCGTTGAAACTGATGCTGCGAAAATGTATGGAAACATGATAATTAGCCATCGCGCTAATCACTTACATTTTCCACTTTTAATTTGTATTATTTCTTATTTCGTCTTTTTTCGTTTAAGTGCTTTATAATTGAAATGAAGATTTGTTGTAATTAGTATGGTATTTTTTATAATGGTATTTTTTTAAGTATTTAATCGACAACCTTCAATGTCAAACTGCCCACCGCTTACAGTTCTCATCATTATTACAATCTTAGTTAGGTTTAACTGGCTGGCACAGGGCCACACATAGACTCATTTGGTCCGCAGCGATACCAGATAAATGGACCCGAAGAAGGGAAGTTCAGTCCAAATGGCCATCGAAGGCTCCGGACTTTTTTGCGAACTGAAGTATGTCCTTCAGCATCTGCTCCGCTACATGTGAGAGATCCACCAGTCAGGACCCACTTCTGTGTCACTCCCCAGTGCCGGGCAGTGACACAGAAGGTGTTGGATTGTTTCTGAGACTCCCGGCTGTTGACACTTCCTACAGGAGTCGCTGGTTAGGAGTCCCATTTTCATGGCATGTGCTGCTACAAGAAAGTAGCCAGTAATGATGCCGACCAGCCGCTTGCAGTCAGTCCGCGTTAATTCGAGCAAGTACTTAGTCGCTACGAGATTGTCTGACCTCCACATGTTTTTGGTTACCTTCCAGGTTTACGTGGTTACCTTCCAGGTTTGCATGCCATCTGCACATCGCAGCTTGCATCATATTGGAGTCGATTGAGTGTTTGATTATTTGGATTGGAGTTGGGATGTCAACCGATCCTGACAGGGAAAGGCTAGCCCTGTGCTTGGCTAAATCTTGGTAGTATCAAAGAAAATTTTGTAGCCGAATAAGCTTTTATCGGGTTTATTTGTAGTATTTCTACTGTTTTTCCAAGAAAACCAAGATAGGAGTCACTTTGCCTGAAAGTGCATATATCTTTATATATATATATATGATCCAAAAAATTCAGTTGCTTTATCTCATCATCTCTACCGATCATTTTCAGAATACATTGATGTGTATATGGATTAGATCCAAATTTCATTAAAAGTTATTTATTTTTTAACCTTTAGCTTCGGCGGGTATTTCAGTCCTTATTTAAGTACCTACCGTTATAATTTTATGAAGAATGTCATTGTCAACACGGGGATAAACTTCTTGCCAGTCAGTCAGTTTACTTTGCCCAAACACCAATTGAAACTTTCCGATTAATTTACCCGGGTGTGCTTTTTGATATCTTCCAACATTCTCGATAACCGGATAGTGCTGCGAAATTGCGTTTTTTTTTCTATTGTAAACTTGTGACAAAAAAAAATGTTCTTTGATTTCCGATAATTTTCAGCTGAGATACAATGAACACCGCGAATCGTCTTTTCCAAAAACGTTCTTGAAAAACCTTTGTCACCGGTTTGTTTGTCGACATTTTCGTATAAAAAAATTACACAATGTTATTGAAATGATAATTAATAATGTACAAAAGGTTCAAATAAATTTGCTCTATCAATATTTCTAAAAAAAAAATCGTAAAAAAGTGTCTTTCTTACGCTGAAACCGTTACCCTTCTCTTAATGAAAGTCTCATCAAACACAATCATTCCATTTGGCGGAGAGTTTCTGCTCTTAAACGGCAGAAAAAAGTAATTTCTGTTTTCACATGTAATGCGATGGTTTTTGTAAGCATACTTTCGGGTGAAATCAAACATATCACTACAATTGAAGATTTGGATGATTTAACACTGATAAGCAATGGTGATAACTTACGAGCTGGCTATTATGCTCATCAGCGAGTCTAAGTTTAACAAGTGTTTATCCGTTAGTTTCAATTTACATTCTTTTATATTTTGATTTTATATTTCTTATTTACTTTCACTACTTGATTTTTTCCAACTCTAATAATCGAAATTCTGCATTTTTTTAATCCTAAAAATCTTTCTGGCCCTAAAACTTCTGATGCAGTGATTAGGTTCAAATGAAATTCATGGAAAAGGTTTACCTTAATGTGAAACATTTCTCATAGACTTTTGGCCTCGATGCTACCAAAATGTTGTCAGTACCGGGCATTTTGGTCAATTATAAGACATGCTTTCACCAAATTTTATTGCGTAAAACATTTTATAATGGGAATACGTAACAAATGTTTCCATTCCCAAATTTTTTTGAAATATTCACGGGCGCCAACTCCAAAGTTTTTCCACTCTTGTAACTACCAATGAAATCATGGAATCAAAACGAAATTTGCAGATTAAACTGTTTTCATTGCGAGAAAAGTCTGATGCAAGTCTGTGAAGTACAGAATATTTTCATTATTTTTGCACAAGTCATAATACTATCAAATTTTCACATGATGCCTTTAAAAAAATCTTGCTGCTCAGTGATCGGATTAAAACATAATTTTAATGGACAGATTGGTTTTGAAATGGACCTGATCTAATAGGCTTTTGGTGGTGGTGACGGTTTGAATCCTTTCGTCCTGAAAAGTGCTAGTATTAAATTTTTACATTCTAAATATCCAACCTGATGATTTGGTGTTTTTTTTTGAATAATGGAGATCTCAAGTTGCGTTCTAAATATAATAGCGAGCTATTTTATGGATAAGAAGCTAATATATTACAGAGATAAGAGAACTGATATTTATGATGTTACTGCCGGTTTTCCGCAGAGTTCGGAGCTTGGTCCATTTTTATAAAAAAATATGTATGATGCAGCGCTAAGACTCGTATTATCATCTAGGTTGCACAATGATTGGATTCACTGATGATGTTTTTATAGTCATCAAAACATCAAGAACCACGGTCAAAAAAGAAAAGCAACATATCCCAAATATCAAATACCAGGTGCTCTGGGAATAAAATGCACGCATTATGATACCGAACATAGTACGCTGGTTCTAACGTGCCTATGCTTCCGCGAACGTCTAACCATTGAAACAAACAAATACCTAATCAAGTCATAAATACTGGTACACAGAAAAATCGACGCCAAATGAAAACGAATTAATATTTTAAAAATTTTTATTTTGTTTTTGTTGGGTTATTCAATGGCTACAAATCTGAGGACAACTTATTCGAAATGACTTCTATTTGTTTTCCAGCACGACTTGAAGCGATCTGGCCACTCACGCTCTTCATGCATGGGGAAATTCTCCACTGCACGGACAAGGGCTCGCTTCAACGGCTCAATATTTGAAGTGCGGAACGTTGTTTTTGAGCCACAGTTGAGTCGCTTTTGCTTTGTGGGCTGAAGCAGAGTCTTGCTGAAAAGTCCACGGCTTGTTGGCGAATATTGATTTGTTGAGAGGCTTCACAATGGGTTCCAAGGCGGTCGATTGATATACATTGGTCGATGTTTTCACTCCTTTCTCGCAAAAATGGAGCTTGGTAACGCCATCGTAGCTCACTCCCCACCATACCATTACAGACGCGGTATGGTGGCCTCTTTGAACCCTCGGGATGAGTTGTGATGCTTCTCTGGATGACCCAGTATGCACACGATCGTTCTGTTTATTGAACGATTCTTGTACAGTGAAGATTTTCTCGTCAGCAAACAGAATTTGTCTGTGAGCGTTCTTCGCGTAACCACGGTCAAAAGAGAAAAGCAACATATCCCAATTAGACGAAATTTGATCCTTGGAGTTTGGTCCTTCTAACGTGTCTATGCTTCCGCGAATGTCTAACCATTGAAGCATTGAAACAAACAAATATGATGCCTAAAAATTCAAGTGAAACCAATAGCCAACGAGATATTTAAGAAAAACTGATTATCGCTAACTTTACCTTGAACCTTTTTTTCGAATATGATCTCATACTAAACTTTTTGCATAGTGTTTTCGATACCATAATAAAGATAATTTCGATGAGTAACCTTGACTTAGAAATATTGAGCAGATTTTTCATTAGAAACTAGTCATTTTTATCGGGACTACGGCAAATTTCAACTCCATTAAAAATCTGATTAGTCGTCATTTATGTATGAGCTATTTCGTCCTTATTTTCCTTTAAAATCAGTTGGATCACCTTCATCAGCAATCATTTTTTCTTCCATCATTTGATGGAATCGAACGCCATACAGCTTTTTTAATCCACACATCCAGTCGTAACTGGCTTTATAACATTATGTTTTTGTCAAGAGTCCTTAAAAACATTTTGCCTTTTTCGTCATGTTACATTAAAACAAAACAACAATAAAAAAAAAACCCACCCACTCCGCTGATATAAGTCTTTGCTTAAGCATGCTGCTTGCAGTATCGAAGGAGTGAAATATCGATGGAGAGAAGCGCAATAATTATCCACCATTTTTTATAGATCAATGATGTTTGACATGCTGACGTTTGTCCTAAAAAATCGTAATTCAAAAAATGATAAGCACATGTTTATCAACTAATTAGATGGGAATTCTGCAGTCCTTAGTTAAAAAGTCTTAAATAAATAAATAATTCTTCCATTTCTTCTTAAATTTATTAGTCTTTGCTTAAGCTATGTTCTTCCCAACTGAACTGGGAACACTCATTTTTATAAGTCTATATATATTCTAGTTTCTTACCACTGTCAATAATTCTAAGAACTTTCTGGGGAAGATATAACCAAACTGTACCTATAAAAATTGAAATAGAAGGTAATAAGAAAAAAAAATTTCAGGAAGCTCGGTATGTCTCAAAGTAACACGATCATCAGCAATTAATTTCAACCAATTTTTCATTTTTTCATAATTACTCAAAATCTAACAAATCCACATTATACAAATATTATAAACTTTCGACAGGACAAATGCAGTTTAGCAATTTTCAGATACTTTTATAATGTCCTATTTGTCGGATAAAAATTTTGCTGTGTGTTTACACTCTTTGTTTGAGTCTGATATAACGGGTCTTTCCAATTAGGATTACAGCATGCAGAACATAAATCACAATCTACTATCAATCATCTCACATTATACTATATATGTATGTACACACACAAGAAGACAATTAATAATGGGCTGAAGGTCAAAATAAGAGCTGACGAAGTCTGCAAAGAAGGAAAAAGAATTTCAGTTTTCTTTTAGGAGAAAATAACTCTTCGCTGACTCACGTTCCAAGTGGCACGTCGGACTAGTCAGGATGTTGGAATGGTGAATGTCGAATGACACAGAGTGTGCTGTAATTCCCAACATGAAAAGGAATTTCGCTTCATTCAGTCGTCGACGAATGATATTTAATATTTATAAAGTAATATGCAATAATGAGTGCAAAAGTGTAAAATATGATGGGCTATAATTAACATACCTATGTACATACATTATGTAGTACCTTTTTCCACTCAAAACCCAATATCATAGTTATGAAACATGCTTTCAGTTGCAGAACAATTATTTAGACATAATTGTAAATTTTAAACTTATGTTTGTCTGAAAGATAATATTGAACTGATTGACTCGTGAACATGATGTACATATACAATCGTTTCAAGACTGAAGGCTAAATCGGTTTTTCAAGATATCGATTTTCAGACCAATTTCCGCACTCACTGGCAGTAAAAACAATATAATTTGAAATAAGGCTATGTATAAGATCCGAAGTCCGAGTTATTCCATAAAAATTGAATACAAGTTATATTTTATCAGTGAAATTTCAGCATGCATAGTCTGGTGAAGATTTTAGAGTGTAAGTGGCACAAGAGAAAGTGAATTCAACGATACCTTGGCAAGAGAGGGATCTCGTTTCCGCTATGAAGTATTAATTAGTATGTAAAAGCGATCGCGTAAGCCAGAAAGCCAGCAAGATTGCTAAAAAGGCGAAAACCTTGTGAATGAGTCTACCGTAGTAGCCTTTTTGCATTTACGATTTGTCGTCAAATGTCTCTCAGTTTCAGAAAAAAAATAATATGATGAATGCAAATTGATAAAGTTTTAAGCTTAATTATGATAGGTTAGGTTTGGTTTCACAGGGTGCCAAAAGGTCACGCCGTAGCGATAGTGCCGCCCAACCTGATTGGGTCTATCTCAGGAATCTTTTTTTTCCTCGTGCAAAGTATAATATAAAAGGTCCATGGTGTTTACCCAGTCATTAATCATATACAGGGGTGGATTTACCACTAGGCCCGGGCCTAGGGCGGCGAATTTCGGGGGCAGCAAATTTTTTTTTGTGTCATACATATATCTGAGTGGAATGAGCCTAACGATTCAAGCCGACCAAATTCTCTAAAAAAATCAATGCAGGCAAAAATTCTCCTCTGATGATTTTTCCCCCTATCGATAACAGAGCAATGCTAACCAGTGCAGACGCATTAGAAAAACAACAACTCCTGTTATGGATAGGGGGAGTTTTTGTTGTTTCCTAGGCGTGTGCAGTGGATAGCATTGGTCTGTTATAGATAGGGGGAGCAAAAAAACACGCCTAATAAATATTGAAATGCGATCACAGTGAAGGACCAAAGAAACTCAAAAATACCTAAAAAGTACCGAGAAAGTATCTGAAAATACCTAAAACATAAAAAGAACCTAAAAAGATCCTAAAAAGAACCTAAATAATAATTTTTCAATTTACGAAATGCTTATCAGAAGTAAATAATTGAGAATTTTTTATTATTATTATATATATAACCTATGACTGCATTGTCACTATTGAAATCGATTTGAGAAGATGAGCTTCACTCCTGCTCGGGAGAACGGAGCTTCTCGTGTTTACGTCGAGTTAAAAATTATTTGCGTTCTAAATTGAAGGAAGATCGATCGGCTCGATGCTCTCGCTATTCTCAGCATCGAGTCCGCATTTTTACGATCTCTCGATTGTGATGAATTGATAACTATGTTCGCGACCCAGAAGGCAAGACGTGTGGCGATATAGGATGTATCCCAAAAAACTTTGTTTCTTGTTTACGAATTATAATATAATTAGCAATGTACGACCATAATTGAAATGATGTATAAATGAATGATTGATGATTTAATAAATTGATAAATTATTCGTATGTTTGGCATGTTTTTTGGCAAGGCTGCAAGGTGGAACCTTGCAAATTGATACTTTGAGGGTTTTTAAGGTACTTTTGAGTTCTCTACCGTGTGTGTATTTTAATTATTTGTGAGGCAAGGGCGCAATAATAGGAAATTTTCACGAACAAACCGGTGCCAGTTTTATTCTGATATTCCTTTTTTGTGAGCTCGGGCGCAACGACAAACAGCGAAATATTCTAGGGAATCGAAAATAAATCGCATATTATTGCATATAATATAATTAACGAAAAGGGCGGCAAATATTTCTTAGGCCTTGGGCGGCGAAATGGTCAAATCCGCCCCTGATCATATATATAGCATATTCGAATCTACCCGAGCCTTGATCGTGATGCTCACAATCGCAAGTTCCTTGCTCTCCAACCTCTTTAAAATTGTATGTACAGTATGCACCATCCGTATTCGTACAGTGAAGTATTTTTTAGAAAACATTTGAAAAATGGCTTTTTCATTCGTTTTTTTTTCAACAAAAAAAATAGTATCATTTATTAAACAAAAACAAGCATTATTCATGCAAAAATATCTCAATTCATAGCAGACTTTGCGAATAATCATTAACATAAAATATAATAAAATGAAAAGTCGAACTCGTTTCCTTTATTTCTACCAATTTATTTTTCAAAAATCCGTATACAAGTATTTCGGCTATCACTTAAAGCCTTCTTCAGCGATGTTTCTTCGACTGAAGAAGGCTATAAGTGATAGCCGAAATACTTGTATACGGATTTTTGAAAAATAAATTGGTAGAAATAAAGGAAACGAGTTCGACTTTTCATTTTATTATATAATTTCTACCTAAACGCTCGCCAAACAATTTTTTGTTTGATTATATTTGTTCATAAAATATAAACAAAATTCAAGATTCCATTCGTATTCGTTCAGTAAGTATATATGGAGTGAAATAATAAAAATTCTTAAACTAATTTTTTTAGGTTATTCTTTTCGTCTGATAACCTCTCTTAATCTGTTTGGAAGCGATTTGACCAGCTGTTCTGTATAAGCCGGTGACATTTTTCCCATTCTTCGTTGAGAGCCTTTCTGAGGTCCTGAACGTTTCTAATGTCGTGCTTTTTAAGTTCTCCTTTAATTTTTGCCCACAGATTTTCTACCGGGTTAATATCTGGAGATTGGGGGTCAGTTTTGAGAACTTTAGGACAGTTGTAAAGTAACCAGAGCCTAGAACTTATAGCTGTATGTTTAGGATCGTTATCCTGGTAAAATATAAAATCATCCCTGATTCCAAGCTGTTGTGCGCTAGCGTGCAAATTTGATTTTAGAATACCGATATATTTTGTTGCATCCATTATACCATCAATACATTGCAGTTTTCCCGCCACACCAGCTACAAAGCAACCTCCACACTATCACTGGCCCGTCACCAAATTTCACCGTCGATATTAAGTTTTGCGGTAACAGGCCTGCATTTTTCTTCCGCCAAATTTTTGTGACACCGTCCCACCTAATTACGTTAAATTTACTCTCATCAGTAAATATTACCCGTTTCCGGAAGGTATAGTCTTTATCCGCATATTCTTTTGCGAAATTAAGTCGTTTAATTCAGTTCACCTTACTTATGTAAGGTTTTTTTCATCCGACACAGTTCATGTAGCCATATTGTTTTATAGCACGTCGAATCATGCTTAAAGAAATTTTCTTTTTCAAATATTTTTGAAGCCTGCTGGCAATTTTCGGGGCGCACATTTTAGGGTTACGTCCAACCAATACACTAATAAATCGCTTATCTCTTTCCGTTAGCTTGCTCCGGTTCAGATTCCTTGCCAAGTTTTGCATATTATCGTTACTTCGTATCTTAAAAGTGGATAAAGTATTTTTTCCAAATTTCGATTTTTAATAATCATCAGAACATCATAGATACCGGACGTACTAATGTTTACCAGAAATATAGTCCGGGGAAATCTAGCATGGTGCTTCGGAAAAATTAGGGGAAAGCTGAATTTTGGTGGTAACCTTGGTACTGGTGTGTTGAACAAAATGTCAAAAGTCCCCATCGATCCGAGTGCTGCGTCACTTTATACCGGGTCAAAGGTCACCAAAAAGTGACCTTTCCTAAATATCTCAGTAACGGTCACGTCTTCAGAAAAATAATGTATGACGAATTTGTAGCTTACAAAATTTCCAATAAAAAAGTTTTTGTAACTTTTTCCTGTAACTATAACCGTTATTGAGATATATTGATCTAAACATTTGTTACTAACAGCATCCTCTTTCTCACGGTATGTTAATATTATCCGATTTTGATTACGACTTGGCATGTTTGGGAGTTTGTTTTTCTACTCAATCATATTACACATTTTCTTCACCAAATTAGCTTAGTCTTCAACAAGTTAGTTTTTCTAGTTCAAGAATTTTTTATGTTGAAATTATTGTTGCGTTTTACCCTTCATATTCTCCGCGTTTGTGAAATAAAACAGTTTTCTTTTACACCACTAGTCACACTTTTATTTAAACAAATAATTCTAAACACTGAATGGCTTACACTTTACTTATCGCACTATTAACAGTCGCGTTACAAGTTCATACTTTTAAAATAACCGCGCCTGGATACACTTAATTCACTGTGTCGTTTTGCACAATTATCTGTATCAGACTATCGCTGTATACAAACTGTCGCTGTATATTAACTGACTTCTAAGACCTCTCACGATATTTATACTCGTGAGGTGAATTGTTCCAGGTGTCTAGGCTATTCTAGATTTGTGTCTAGGGTTCTCGAAGGTGTAGCGGATAGGCTACGATTATAGATAAAAGTAAACACTGAGACTAACACATTGATAAAGAAATGATTTATTAACAAAGAACTAAATATAACATAATAGGAAACTGAATACTGAGAGCGCGCTCAATGCACGACCTCGTCGATCGGCTGGTGCAGATGAAGAGACAGAGTAAGTTCTGCGTAGTGACGTTGGCGACGCGGTGCGGGTACTGTTGGTATTACTGCGACATGGTGACCAACCTTGTTCCTTGTGGTCCCCACCAGCGGCGGCGAAAGACATTTTCCCGGGGTGGGTATTAAATAACTGTCGATTATTGTAGATAAGTGGGTGGCTGGGATATATTGAAAAATCATTTAACATTTGCACATTCATTCATTTATTAGCATAATGTACATAAATAACACGTAAAAGGTGAATTATTTATTGCGGTGGCTTTCATTCTTGCCTGAAGCTCTGAAACTGACCCAGCATTGGCCCCTAAGTTTAGAAACAGGCAAATCGAAGCGTGAGAAAACATCTTTCACGAGGTCGAACAATGTTTCAACTTTCTCGTTGGATGCTGTATAAATGTGCTATGAGCTCTTCAGATACAACTCTAATGTAAACAGAAAATTGTTCCGTCCTCTATATATCTGCAGCTCCATCCAACATTATTGCGACAAATTCTGCTTCCTTATTTTTTTCAGGTTCCTTAGCAGAATGTCTGTAGCCATAAGTTCTATAGTTTTGTTCTGAATCTCGTGGTGGAGCTATTTACTACCAGTTCGTTTTATCCAAGACTCAAGCTCAAGCACGTCTTCAGCGCGCGCTCGTAAAAACGCCATAAAATTAGAATCTTCATCATGATTTGCTCACGTATGCTAAACCTTGCTTCCCCAAAGTTTTTAGTGTGCTAAGTACTTTTTTGAAGGCAGTGCGGTGATCCACCGTTTGTTTCAACGCTTCAGATGAAAGAAGTTCGACAACGTTCACAGAAGAGTGATGATTTTTTGATGATTTTCCATCTCTGGTATACTTTGGGTATAAGCGATGTGGAAACATTGGAATCTAAAAAGCCATAAGAAAATTTTGTATATATATACATATGTTTATACTAGCTGTCCGTAACGTTTCGATGGGAAATATCCACTTCATTAGTTAATCACAAAAGAGAGTATATAATGCAAAATAGTTGATGTAGAGGAAAGTAGAGGCCGAATGAGCCAAATTTTAAAGAATGAACTTACCGCTATCTGCACTAGTTTTAAGTTCATGCCGACAATTGTCACTGGGGCTGCTTGATGATGTCGAAGGAACAAAAGAATCGCTTGGCTGTTTCACGACTTCGGAAGTATTGTCCTTGAGTCCTTCATTAATACTTTTCAGCTTTATGATGAACCTGTCTATTTTGTTTTCAACGCTACTATCGGCACCTTAAATCACGTGATAGAGCTTTGACTTTGAAAAATGAAGTAAAAATGTGCACATTAAACAATTTGCGCGAAGATTCAAAGTGTGAGCGGTGAACCTATACCATTCTTCTTGCTTAACTCTCTTTGTTTGCCCCTTCGTAAGCGAAGTACGGTTTACGATTTTCGCTGGAATGTAGTTTCAGTAGCGATGGCGATGGGGCTAGAAATAAAACTTCGAGAGCATAGGCATGCTGTGCGCGATAGAGTGTTCGTTCACGGAATATCGCTGCGGAAATTTGGAAAGAGCCTTCCTTTTCGTTTTGCTACTCTTTGTTCTTATTCTTTTCTTCTTCTTGTTGCTGCGTAGATATGATTTTAAGGCGTTTACATTTGAGCTGAAGAGCCTCAAGACCAGTTACACAAACCAAAAGCCGGCTCTTCACGTTAAAGACAGTAATTTCTGACTATTCAAATACACTACACTGAAAGAAAAATCTTGGTAAAATTAACAATTTTCCTTAGTTGTTTTTGCGTCAACTACAGGCTATAGTTAAAACAACTATAAGAAAATTGTTGATTACTTTTATGCACCATGACGCGTAGTTGATAAACAACGTCCATGGCGCAAAAAAAGTAAGCAACCACAAACAATGGTATTCCAACAGTATACATAGTACGGAATAGTAAATGACTTAAGCCTGTGGTGTGGAATTATGTTTGTTGAATTTAACAATTGTAGAGTGGTTCGCTTGCTATGAAAATTGTTGATAATTCAATATTTTGGAGTATTCAATGAATTGATGCTCATTTTTCTATAGATCAACTATTTATCGTACTTAGGAACCAATTAACATAGTTGAATCCTCGAAGATTTCAATATTTTTTGTATCAGCAAAGTCAACTACTTTTATATGGTCAAATTAACTATTTTAGCATAGTAGAAAGAACCATTTTCCGTAGTTAATTCGACAATTTTGAATGAATTGTTGCAGTACTATCAATAATAATTAAATCAACCACGACTTTTTCTTTCAGTGTAAGCATAATACATATCGCTTAAAAAATACCCTACGCAACAGGATAGATATCCTGGGTAGTTGTAGCCATAGAATAAGGATGCAAAGAAAAGAAGCACTCCATCTACCCAATGCTGCCCGGTTCTCATCAACTGTTATGTTTGTTCATCACCGCCGTTTTCTTACATTTCACTCTAGGTTATAATATGATGGCCCCATCTCATAAAACCAAGCACCCCACCTTTTTATGTATTTTGTATCTCTTTTTGTATTTTGTGTCTCTTTACATTGGTTTTATCTATGGTGACACTGAAAGGGTGCTGAAGAAGGGTACGTGTCACCCAAAAGTTGCCCTTCTGCATCATTTTGGATTTGTATGATGGGTCCGTGATGTAGTGGTATATTATTTAGTTTTATTAAGATTAGGCAAGAGATTTGAAGTTTAACTCCGCAATTTGTGGATCTGCAGATTCCAAGAAGCCGCATTTGGCTTGCGGCTATCGGCTTCAGACCATCCACTCGATCGTAAAACATTGCAATATGTAAAATTGATTGAAAGTGTGTTTGACTGTAATACTGGCTACAATTTGCGCCTTTAAATGCTATTTGATGAGCAACACTTATGATTTCTAGGGTACCTTGGAAACCATCAGATATCTATGTTTTAAAGGAATGTGGTTGTTTTGCTGCTGAAGACATTCGTAAATTCTGTCTTTGTTTCACATATTATTAATTCTTCTTCCCCACAAATAACGAAATAAATTATCATTTTTTTCATTATATTAAGGTGGCATATAGAATCGAAATTTTAGGGTGGGTAATTACTCACCGTTTGATTTCCCAGGTGGGTAGTACTACCCACACCGCCCAAGGCATCCGCCGGGCCTGGTCCCCACAAAGGCTATCGATCTGGCCTGTAGAAGGCGATTATGTATTTCCCTTGCCATATGAGATCTGATTGTGTCTTGGCTTCTAGAATGCTCTGATTTTCCTCCTGGAAGGCTCAAGCCTGCGTTTTATCTATATATTGTTTTCGGTCTTTGAAATACATGTATGAGACAGATACTTCTCGACATTTCTGGCTATTTCTGGCACTGTTATGGGGAAATATGATTTGTTTGGTGTGAATGCAATATCATTTTTGTACAATATTTTTTTTTCAATTTACTTTGCTCAAAAAGTATTTTTATGAATTCATCAATGACGGGTTTCGGCAATAGCAGATATGCAATTTTTCCGCCAATTAAGTATTCTATTAATTGCAATCCATAGGAATTTCCAATAATTGAATGTAAAAAACTCTAGCGCACCTGAACCGCTAGAAACACTAATGTTCGAAGAACAGTAGAAGAATCGTGCAGGTTTTGAGTGCATATTCCACCACATGAGCTGCTTATTACGGCCAAACTGTTTCAAATGCCACGTTTTACTTTGGTCTCAAGAATGCATTATAACTCATATGGTAGAAGGTTTCAGATATTACCACTGGCATGGGTTTCAAAGTTTATGAAAGAAAAACACTTGTTAATTATATTCGTTATCAGTTGCTTATTTCACCAAACTTTGAAAGCAGTATCTCATATAACATCAATGAAGAAAATGCTCAGTGCCTGCAGCACTGTAACTGAAGTTGGTGTTTGGGGCTGCGATCCGAAAAATTTGTAGAACTTTGGGAATTGAAACATCGGTTATTTATTTTCATTGTAAATGTTTCCGGTATGAATACTAACTGTAAGCATTTATTGATACAAAAGTAGCACAACCGACTCGTGCTGGCAACCTTTCGCCAGTATCAAAGCCAAGAATATATCACATCTGCTTCACGTTGTAATATTACATTCGAAGTTATAGGAGTATAAAGAAATTTAGGGTTACCTGCAGCGAGTTTTTTCAAATAATCGAAAGCTTAATATTTGCTGTTTATTGTCACGACAATATCATTACCAATTGAAAATTCTACGATAAAACTGCTTAATAAAAATATTGCAAACAAACACAAAACCAACAATAGCCGGCAACCCTATCGAGGCTTTTCAACCAAATTTGGCCTGAATAATGCTTATAATAGGTTCCATTAATTGTATGAAATTCGTATTGATTTCATGACTGCACTGGAAGTTATAGGGCAAAAAGTTTTATTTTCCTGAGAGAATTTTCAAAACCAAAGACACAAAAATTACCATGGCTGGCAGCACCAATCGAATTTTTCAACCAAATTTCTATCAAACAGAGTTTAGAGTACGGTGCAGCTACTGTGTCAATTTTATGAAAATCTGGTTACTAATTCACATTTCATTGGGGAAAAAGCAGTTTTTTTTCTTTGTAATTTTTCAAGATGGCACCACTGGCACAGAGTTGCCCACAATTCAAAATCGCTTCTATCAGACCTGGTTCTACTTAAGTCCAATGCATTCTGTAAATTTCAGCTGTATCTGATTAGTGGTTCGTGAATTCCCGCGAACAGAAGTTTTTGATGCTAAAAATATAGGTTAACTGGGAAAGGGTTACCGTTCTTGTCCGACATTAAATTTCCAAAGTTTTACTTTGAACGTGTAGATAAAGCATAAGATTAGTATACAGATTGGTTTTATTGTAAGAAACGGACATTTTTAGGATATTCGATGATTTGAATGTTTTCACTTCCAAATTTTTATTTTTTCAAATTTAAGACACCAAAATTATCATAGCTGGCAGCTCCAACCGAATTTTTCGACCAAATTTCTACCAAACGTGGTTTAAAATAAGGTCCAGCTACTGTGTGAATTTCGTCAAAATCGAACGATTCAATCAGAATTTATAGGGCTAAAAGCAGTTATCTGTTTTAGTGATTTTTCAAGATGGCACCACTGGCACAGAATCGCCCGCATTTCAAAATTACTTCTATCAGACCTGGTCCTTATTAAGACCAATACAGTCTGCAAATTTCAATTAATTCTGCTCATCGGATCGTGAGTTTCCGTGAACAGAAGTTTTTGATGCTAAAAATATAGGTAAATTGGGCAAGGGTTACCAGGCGTGCCCGTTATACCATATCAAATTTTTTTTTTGGTCTATGTAAAAAAAGCACGAAATTTACATATGAGTGGCTTTTTTTTGAAGAAGCGGCATTTTTTCAAGAGAGACGATAATTTGGAGGTTTTCACTTTCAGTGCCTGCCCTAGCTTCAGAGTTGCCAGCACGCTCATTAAAAGCTACACAAATCTACAACTAAATAATACCAATATGTTCTGAAAATTTGGTAATGATTGAAAAGCTCTGTCAAAAGTTATCGCAATTTAAAAATTTTCAATTTTTCCCGTTCTGTTTTTAGGCACCCAGCGCACACATGGGGTTAAAAAATTCCAAAACATTATCCGATTCACATGTAAAACAAGTTCGAAATTTATTTTGTTAACTTTATTTTTGCAAAACTTATTTGTGTACGGAATAATAGGTATATTAAAAATATCACTAAAATGGCCGCCGGCGCCAAAGGGTTAAAGATTTTTAACTTTTTCTGAGACCTGGCACTATTCTGCATATACACCAATGTGTCCTGAAAATTTCAGTTCAATCGGATGGCGCGTTCCTGAGATTTTTTCACTGAAATTTTTTGATGATATATATATATATATATAGAAATATGAATTTTTGGCCAAAGTGATTTTAATACTAATGTTCTTCTTCGAACATTAGTAAAAATTGCATAATGAGTGACTAACTACCGAGTTTTGATGCATCTTGCTCGTATGTTTCCTGAAGAAGCCATAGAATCAAGATCTGAAAAATTCCGAATAAGTAACAATACCTCTAAAAAATGAAAAATCATACGCCACGCAGAAAAATTGAAAATGGAAGTATTCAGTTGGTAAACAAATTCATTAACTTCCAAAAGTCAATTGTTAGTAATTGTTTATTAGACTGTATAATTAGCTGATGACGATTCATTAATACATTAATGAATATAAATACATTGTTAAAGTAATCTGGCCATGGAACATAGCTAAACTATTTCGAATGCCTCTATATATTTTTGTTCTGACCATAATTGGTCAACAATCGACCCATTAAATTCATCGTTGTGGCTGTTTATCGAAATAGCTCTATGTAAGAATCCCAAGCGCTCAAACGAACTCATCGAATTAATAGAATTACACATTGTTCAAATACAGACAAACTGCAACGGACATATCCGTTGAAAATACTAGACACATGGTGAAACAAGTAAACGTATACGAGTCTGATGTGCATGCATATTTTATCAATCAAGTTAATTTTACGCTACCGTTTCCATTCACAGATTTTATACTTCAGTAATTAAAATGATTAAATTCATTCCTAAGTTAAATAAGATCGCTACGGAAAACGGAGCTATTTATTGTTATTTACTTGTGTGTTTGGCTAATTGTAAGTATCGTCTGATTTTAGATGAAGCGAAATATTATTTAATTTTGTTATTATCTTTGATTTGATCCTGGTTATAAAGCAGATTGTTACAAAATGTGTATTTTTTACTTAAAATTGCTTTCAATTAATTTAAAAGCAAGATAGACAATTTATCAGAGTTTCAGTCCTGATGCGGGCTCTTTATTTATCGCTCATATCCATTTGTGGAGAAAAATATGAAGGTTATTAATATTTGAAGTGAGTACTCCTAATTTAACCTCTCTATGGGTTATAATTTTCAAGTAACTAACCGAACAATTTTTTGAAAATTGTGAACATTTGCGAGTGGTATAACGTTGCTGTCTGAATAATCCTCGAGTGTGATAGTACTGTGTCTATACAGTGAATATAGTCTTTAAATGCAGTTTCCTACCAGAGTTACTTCTCATGGTGATTCAGTATTCATGACACAATGCGATTTACATCATGTAAATCGAAAACGTTGGCTGATGCTTTTCAACGGAGTGACAAGGACGTTTCTAGAGTATTTCCGAGAATAACCTTGGAAAAAATACAATGTGAAATAAAAGTCACTTTCTTTTGACATAAATTTATTTTTGTTTATTTATACAATATGTCATTTTATAGATACATAATAAGTCGTGATAATCAGGTTTTTTTTTTAATTATGGCCATTATTTTGGTATTTTATATGTGGTTTTGCACTTAACCTGCACTTAACCAGTTACAAGTATGAATAATTTTTGTGGTTTATTGAATGTGCAATATATCTAAAAACGGGATACCATATGCATGAGAAATCGATGCATTCAACGTCTAGAAGGTACAACTTTTCCATCGCAAGCTATTATCCACAAATAAAATTTCGAGAGAATATATATATATATATATATATATATATATATATATATATATATATATATATATATATATATATATATATATATATATATATATATATATATATATATATATATATATATGTATATATATATATACATATATATATATATATATACATATATATATATATATATACACTTGGCAGAAAAAGTCTGCGTACACACTCAACACATCCAACATATCTATAAAAAACATCGTTTTAAGTAATTTATTTCATAATAGTTTTTTTTCTTTATTTTTATGGCTTTATTACAAACATAAAACAAAACAAAAATGATGATTATTGTACTCCATAAAAATATTAAAATTAAAAAACGAAGACAAATCCTGAATTGTAGCAATAAAAAGTCTGCGTACAAATATTTCTTTTGAAAATAAAACAATTGTTTTTCCTCGTTAATAGCTTGTGGGATATCCTCGTCTCGTTATTACTTCCCACAACCGTTTTTGCATGGAATCTACCAGCTTCTTAGTGAACTCTGGGGTTATTGAATTCCACTCCTGGATCAGGACTTCCTTGAGCATTACCTTTGACGTTATTGTGTGCGCTCGAATCCTTTGTTCCAAGTGATGCCACAAATGCTCTATTGGATTAAGGTCAGGAGATTGGGGCGGTGTACGAAGCTGATTTTGGGCATTATACAGCAACCAGAGTCTTACTACCTCCGCAGTGTGCTTAGGGTCGTTGTCGTGTTGGAAGTAAAAGTTGTCGCTTAAGCCCAAATGCTCTGCACTTTTCTTCAAATTGCGCTTGAGAATATTAAGGTAGTCTATTTTATTCATAATATTTTCAATAAACTCCATTTTTCCTACTCCTCCACTAGCCATACACCCCCATATCATAACACCGCCACCACCGTGCTTTACTGTTGGACAGAGATTTTTTACGTCGAAGGCCGCGCCAGTTTTTCTCCATACAATCTTCCGACCTTTGATTCCAAAAATACAAAATTTACTTTCATCTGAGAAAATAACTTGTTTCCAAAATTCTTTGGGCTTATTTATGTGTTCCTTAGCAAACGCCAGCCGCTTGAGTCTGTTGACTGTTGTTATAAATGGCTTTCTACGGGCAACGCGTCCGTGATACCCATATTTCCTAATGCCGGATTTATACATAGGGACGAGCGTCTTGTGGACAAGACTCAACAAAACTCAGGAAGACATTGGACGAGACTCAGCAAGACATAGGGTGAATTGTTTACTTAGGATATTGCACCATGTATCTTTCGACAGTTGTGAGCTGTTTTGTTCAGTTCAGTGAACGATGGCTGAGGTACAGGTTGTGACTATTGCAACTGCCTGGTGTGCGTTGAGTGATTTCAATCTGGGACACGCAAACACATGTTTGAAGTCCCGGCGAAAAATTCGAAAATTTAAATGAGCACATGCTACACTCTCGAATCGCTTTGACTCGATGCATAAAACCGACTTCGCTTTGAGCGGCTTCGAGCTACGACGAGACGGTCATAAACACTCAGGCACAGCAATAAAAGGATCATTATCCCTTCATAAAACAAACAAGAGCCGACGAGCAAACCATTTACACACGCGTGCTTGCCATGAAAAAAACAGCCGAGAATAGACAAGGAGACCATTTACACACAGACTTTGTCTACATTTGGCATTCCTCGGCGAGAATGTAAATCCGGCATAAGAATTTTACGAACACCATCATCAGAAATAGACTTGCGGTACTTTGCTTTGATGTCCTTTGCCATATCAGCTGCAGTTAATCTAGGATTAGCCTTTATCGTTCGGAGCAAACTTCGAGTTTCATGAGGGCTCAACTTTTGGAGGAAGGCCAGATCTAGGTTTTGAAACCAAAACTCCTGTGTTTTTGAAGTTTTTTACGACTCGTTGGACAGTTGAATGACTTCTGCTGACTATTGCACCTATTTCACGATATTACGTACCTTTTTTCCACAAATCCACGATAATTTCCCTTTCCCCAAAGTCAATTTCCTTTCCTTTATTAGACATCTCTTACTTAAAGTTTATTATCGTTGTTTAAGAGTGCAGTAATTCTCATTTTTGTTTTGTTTTATGTTGATAATGAAGTAATGAAAAATAGGGAAAAAAAATATTTTCGGAATAATATGTTAGAAACGATGTTTTTTATAGATATGTTTGATGTGTTGAGTGTGTACGCAGACTTTTTCTGCCGAATGTATATATATTATATATATATATATATATATATATATATATTATATATATAATTTTATTATGTTATTATGCTGACGAGACAAACTCAAAAGCGGAGAAAAGAAATAGGTGTCAGTACGGGCAAATGTAACATTAAATTTGAAAAATGTTCTATTAGGACGGCCCGAATCTCTAACAGAAAGGTGAATGCTGGGGTCCACCAATATACAGCCGTTAAAAAGTATAAAAAGGAGGCATTCTTCAAGGAACACTCTACGTGACTCAAGGGAAGGAATTTGAAGGATGGAGAGGCGCATACTGTAATCGCAATACGGAATACTGTACTTATAGAACAACGAGCAGGTGAATCGGCGTTGCACGGATTCAACCGCATCGATAAAGTATCTGTAATGTGGACACCAAATTTGGCAACAGAATTCAAGAACACTACGAACGAAGGGAAAAAATAGATATAGAGAAGTGGAAATATCAACCAAACTTTTAGAGGATCTGATGATGAAGCCGGAAAAACGAGAAGCCTTGGCAGTGATGTGTAAAATAACTTCAACTTGGAATCAAAAATCACGCCAAGATCCTTGAAACTAGCAACAATATTGAAAGGGGAGCCAAGGACAGAGTAGAAGAAGAACAAAGGGGATGTTTTGTGGATGAAAGACATTTGTTGACACTTCACAACATTCAAAGTGAGGGAATTAGCAGTGCACCAGTTAGCCAAAGCATCCAAATCGTTCTGTAATATAGTACAGTTACTAGCGGATTCAATTACTTTGAAAATTTTAAGATCATTAGCGTACAAAAGGCAGGGTGATTTAAAGAGGGAAAGAAGATCGTTAATAAACAAAAAGAACAATAAAGGGCCAAGAATGAATCCTGGCGGAACTCTTGAGGTAGGAAAAAAAGGTGTAAAGAGCAACAGTTAACAGTAATCACACAAGAGCGATCACAAACGTAGGAAGAGCACCAACAGAAAGGGGCATCGGAGAGAACAAACCCTGCTAACTTTGACAGAAGAATATCATGATTAACAGAATCAAAGGCATTGGCAAAGTCGGTATAGAGGACATCTACTTGCTTTTGCTGGTCGATTCCGGAAGCAGAAGTGTTTGTCAAAGACAATAAGTTTGTAACCGTTGACTTACCTTTGATGAATCCATGCTGTTCACTGGCCAGCAAGGGCTGGACGAAAGGGTACACTCTATTGTAAACGACTCTTTCGAGGAGCTTACTAAAACATGGCAAAAGGGACATGGGACGGTAATTAGACATGGAAGAAATATCACCAGCTTAATGGATGGGAAATATGTTGGCAGATTTCCAAAGGGATGGAAATGTCCCGATTGAGATGCTGAAGTTTAAAATTATTGACAGGTTACAAATTATTTGGTGAAAAAATTTAAAATACCGCCAACACCGAAGCCTAGCGCTTGCATCGAGATACAACATTAACGATTCGACTTCTAAGAGATTAGTAAAAAAAGCAGAAAGGGTACAATCAGGTGCGGGGAAAAAGGTTGATGGCGAAGAATTACTATGATGGGAGGTGAAAGAAAAGAAAAATTGAGCAAAGAGCTCACAAGAATCTTGAGGTGAGGACGCAGACTTATCATGAAGATATATAACAGAAGGAATGACCGAGGAAGTTTTAAGGGATTTGATATAAGACCAAAAAGGTTTAGGATTGTCAGAAGTAATAGAAGTTTCAACATGCTCAAGGCAAGCATGCATTGCGTCATTGGCTGCCCTTTTAGCAGCAGCTCGTAACCTTTTAAAATTCAAAAGATCAGGAAGTGAGCCAAACCTTTTGTATTTGCTACGCGCTGCATCTTTGGCTCTAAGAGCAATCGCGACATCGACGGTGGACCACGGAGAGTCGGAGCTTCTTTTACAACGAAAGGAAGGAGTGTAGCAGAAAATTAAGTTGGACAAGAAGGATGAAAATTTGTAGAGAGCATCATCCACACTTAGTCTTCTGAAGAAATTATACCAGTTAGTACTATTTATTTCATTGGACAAAGCGGAATAGTTTGCTTTTTTAAAATTAAAACGAAGAGTAGAGGCAGATTTGTCTTTAGACGAACGGTTTAGAGTTAATTCCATAAAAAGAGGAGGATGGTGAGGATCATGGCGCACATATGGAGACAAAGAAGGACTCAAGCAAAAGGAAGAAGGGTGAAGATTAGTGAGAACGAAATCGAGAATCCTGTTGTTAGTATTAGGTAAGCTGTTGAATTGGGAAAGTGAGCAAAGGGACATAAAGGAGGAAGTAGCGAAAGAAATATTGCTTGAAGACAAAATACATAAGAAAGTATCATCTCAATCCAGCGAAGGTATATTAAAGTCATTAAATAACAGCAAGGAAGCAAAAGGGAAGAGGCCATTGAGGTAGGACGAGATTTCCGCAAAGAAACGTTCATATATCAGAACGGGGCTACTACACTGAGAAAACACATGGCGCCAGACGCCATAATTTATAGAGTTCTGGCGCCATGTACATAGTCGATTTAGGGATTGTGATAAAATATGGCGCCACACGCCATAATACATGGCGAAAAGTACATAGGCCTCCACGCCATGTACATGGCGTGGCAGACTATATTACATGGCGTGGAGGACTATACTGTATGGCGTGGAGGACTATACTGTATGGCGTGGAGGACTATACTGTATGGCGTGCAGGACTTTACTGTATGGCGTGGAGGACTATACTGTATGGCGTGGAGGACTATACTGTATGGCGTGGAGGACTATACTGTATGGCGTGGAGGACTACAGTACATGGCGTGGAGGACTATAGTACATGGCGTGGAGGACTATAGTACATGGCGTGGAGGGCTATAAGCATAGCGTCTGCTCCTATGCACTATGGCGTGTGGAACTATGTGAAATCGATTATGTACATGGCGCCAGAAGTCTATAAATTATGACTTCTGGCGCTATGTGTTTTTTCAGTGCATCTGCAGATGCTCCAGTTCACATCGAACAAAACGCCACGAGTCTTCTCAGTTCGATGCTCCGAACTGAAAATTCCCGAGGGATAAATAACTTCAAGAAGCTTGCTGACATTTATACATCTCCTCACACAGCATGGCTGCCAGTTATAATTGTAGTGCCATGAGCCATATTACATGGTTCATGGCACCATGTAATATGGCGTGTGGGGCCATAATTTCTGTGCCATGTAATTATGGCGCTGGGAGCTATACTGCATGGCTCAGGGTACT
The DNA here is from genome assembly GCA_963978885.1 of Nemotelus pantherinus. Lineage (NCBI taxonomy): Eukaryota > Metazoa > Arthropoda > Insecta > Diptera > Stratiomyidae > Nemotelus > Nemotelus pantherinus. The sequence goes on from OZ022265.1 coordinate 24,780,609, forward strand.
ATGTACATGGCGTGTGGCACCATAAATGCTGCGCCATGTAAAATGGCACCACGCGCTATGTAGATTCTGACATTATGGCGCTGGGAGCCATATTGCATGACTCAGAGTACTATGTACATGGCGTATGGGGCCATAAATAATGCGCTATGTTACATGGCTCTGGGCGCTATGTGGATTTTTTTCAGTGTACAAGGGATGTAGATTAAGGAAACAAGCAGCATTGAGGATTTGAAGCTTAATCAAAAAAATTATTACTAAATACAAAGCTGCAATGGCGCTGTAAATAAATTTTGATAACTGTAAGTTAATTATTTTCTTTGTTTACCACAAAAAAATGGGAATGATAACAACCACTTTCTCCAGAGATAATAAATTGAATAGAATAGAGATGAAATTTTTTATTCGAATATCTATATATTAAAACACATGTTGATATGATGCTAATGTATTATTTGTTCCCTCACGAAAACATAAGAAAATGTTAGCAAGTTTGTGAAGAAATCTGGTCTATTCACATTCATACCAGTTCGTTAGTTCATACTTTCACGTGTCTACTGTATAATTACTTTTATGTTTCAAATTGAATAAAAGGTTAGTTTAAAATCTCAATTCCGTCAACACTTCTCCGCTTAGCTATCTATTTAATATTAATCATATAGTTAATGGTGACAAGCACAAGTATTGCGGTGTGCCTTCTATGAATTATATGCATTTGCGGTTACTTGCATCACCTTAACTGTTTGTGTAAAATTATCAAAGCATGCTTGAGGTGAAATAGTCATATAAGCTACGAACGTATAATCACTATGCAATGCATACTGTTTAATAGCCGGTGTATATCAAAAACACTTGCAAGCAAAATTTTTTTTATATTCGTTTTTGGTTGCTTCTTTAGTTGTACCTATCCAAAGGCTAGCGCCCAGTAAGCAACCAGGCTCTAGGCTTGGTTATTGAAAGATACTCAAGTTTGACTTATGAAGAATATCTCAGTTTCTATTATCAATTGTGTGATCGACAGCGAATATTTTTTTTCCGTTGCAATATTCCGATTTCAATATTATTAATAGAAACATTTCGACAATTACGAGCAGCTAATATTGGGCTTTCTGTAGTGGTAAATTTTATACGTCGTAGTAAATGAAAAAAAAATGCGAACTGTGGATATATTTGAATCAAGTCATTTTGAAAATAATTTTGTAGAAGAGACGCGATACGAAGCCGACGGAAAAATCGGCTGCTATTAAAAATATTAATGAAAATCCTATTTCCATTTCGTGGCCGTGCTCTCTAGAAAAGTTGAAGCACACTTTTCGAGCATCCGCAAGACGCGATAATATTGCCATCGAGGACAAGTTGACACGGTTATAATTAATTCGATTTTATTTTTGCAGAGATAAATTTTGGACGGATGCCATCATGACCAGATCGTTCTTGGTAACAGCAAGAGGGGTGACAACAGAGAAAGCATCAAACGCAAATTTAAATTTATTGTGGTACAGAACAGATAGAGAAGAAAAAGCAGACCGGAATCAGAGGCCAGGTAACTTAATAGAAGCGAGCGACAATACTTACAGTGTTTTGACGGTTGACGCGAAGGCACGCTCGCACTGCGTGCGGACGCAGATAAGGAGCAGCTAACCTTTTTGTCGGTGCACGCAAGGCGTTTTCAAAGTGAAAAACTTACGCGAATCCCGTTTAGTATGAACCTGAGCAACATGGTGGACTATAAATCGCAGATTCCAACGAATGTGTCGGGCATCTTCGGTTCGACAGGACCACCCTCTTCTGCAAGCATACTTACCAATTTTTCGACTGAATATTCCTCATCCGATGACCAAATCACCTGGGTGGATACCATACTCGTAGTATTAAAGGCCTCCGTTATGATATTCATAATTGTGGCTGCCATTTTCGGTAATTTACTAGTAATAATTTCTGTGATGCGAAATAGGAAGTTAAGGTAAGTTTTGTCATAGTCAAGTGTGAGAGACGAGCTAGTTTCACGGTTCTTTGTGTTTCAGGATAATAACAAATTACTTTGTAGTGTCTTTGGCAATGGCTGATATAATGGTGGCAATGATGGCCATGACGTTCAACTTTAGCAATACAATTTTGGACAGGTATGTATTACCTGTATAGACTCGATACTAAAAACTGTATGGAGACTAGCGGGTTGCCTCGTCAGTGTTTACTTTTTGAATAGTGATTAGTTAACCAAAGAAAACTGAAAAATATATTGGTAAAATTTCGGAAAATACCTCTTATATCCATGTACTTTAGATTTATATTGTGAAAGAGAACTGAGCCGTTAATTAAGATTAAATTATTTGCAAAATAAAAAAGTCTGCAAATGCAAATTTTAATAATTTTGCTTATTTCGAAAAGTAATATACTTTTTCACTGTGCCAAATTCGATAGAGTGTATGAAAATTCTCTTCATTTTATTTCAGATGGATATTTGGTCCTTTCCTATGCGATCTTTGGAACAGCTTGGATGTGTATTTTTCGACTGCCAGCATTATCCATCTGTGCTGCATATCCGTGGACAGGTACTTTGAATAATTGAATCGAACTAGATTCTAAATACAATCTTTTAGGTACTATGCAATTGTAAAGCCACTAAAGTATCCCATAAATATGACCAAGAGGGTGGTTGCAATTATGTTGTTAAATACATGGATCTCACCTGCCCTTCTATCTTTCGTACCAATTTTTGCCGGATGGTACACAACGGAAGAGCATTTAAGGGATGTCGAGCAGCATCCGGATGTATGTGCTTTTGTTGTCAATAAGCCATACGCGCTTATTTCCAGTTCGATATCATTTTGGATTCCTTGCACAATTATGGTTTTTACTTACTTGGCCATTTTTCGCGAGGCAAACCGGCAAGAGAAGCAGCTGGCAATGCGCCACGGAAACGCAATGCTTATGCATCGACATTCAACAGGTGGCGGAACTAATGGTGAGTAGCTGGATGTCATTTGAATTCCTACTAGGATTTTGTTTTTCGTCTAGGAGAAGCTTTAAGTGGTTCGGGATCATCGAAAACATTAACGACACACGATCTGGAACAAGACCATACTCCGACTAGGGATAGGCACTTAATAAAAATGAAACGTGAACATAAGGCTGCAAGAACACTTGGAATAATTATGGGAACTTTCATTCTATGCTGGCTACCGTTTTTCCTTTGGTAAGTGTTGGAATCACTATGTTACAGTTCTTTTTCCTATTTTACACTATATTATTAATTTTGAAAAGCTACGTAAGCTGTACCAAAACAGACTTTGTTGTTTAGTCAATTTGTCTTCGAAATATGTACATTGACCAGCCATTGAATACCATTAGTATATTGGATTTCCATTTTAAGTTTTTACTTCTGAGTATGGTGTACTCTGTTAACATCGAGAAATATTTACTAGTAAAACGCCTAATCATAATATATACCTAATCATAATATATACTACTTTTTTTAAATTTATTTTTCGCGGGGCAAAAAAATTATTTTTCGCGGGGCAAGACATTTATTTTTCGCGGGGCAAGAAATTTCTATGTACTGACAACAATTGTGCAATAAATTTGCTTTTCATTTTCCTGATGTTAAGTAACGGTATTTCGCAATACCAAGAGTATAGTGTTATTAGTACAATGTTAAGAGTAGTGCTTGCATTAGCTGATTTTTCTGAACAACATTTATTGGTAAATTATTGCCTTTGTAGTTGTTTTGTTGTTGTATTTTATATTTATGAAAGATTGATTATCTACTAGAATGTCATCAATTGTTAGCAGAAAATGGTCGAGTAATGCAAATAGGAAACGAAACCGGCTCTTAGAGCAGGTTTTGAAAAAGTATATAGTGTAGGTGGCCTTTAAACCGTTGTGTGAAACGAGGTGGGAAAGTTGAATAAATGCACTTATACCTTTGGCTTTTAATTTAGGCAAAGTTTACGAGGCTTTTGTCGAACTTTCGCGAGGCGATGATACTAAATTCAATCACAGCGCTGAATGCTTAGGTAATAAAATTATAGAATTCCAATTTTTTGTTGCATTTTGATCTGGTAGACATTTTAAACAAAATAAATATTGCAAGTGAATGTTTGTAGAGTCTTGAAATTTGCTTGGAGACAGCGGTTGAAATATTAAGCTCTACAAAGATGTTTTTAAAGCAGTTACGTTCAGAGAATGACTTTGTAAAGTTTTTTGCAAAATCAATTGCGTGTGACTTGGATATTCCTTATGAATTTCAAAGTTCATCTGCATTACAATCAATGTGAAAAAGACCTCTCTTTCATTACAAAGGTAGAGATATAGTGGTTTTGGATCCTAAGGAATAGTTCAAAATTGATTTTTATTTTCAAATACTGGACTAGGCACTACAATCATTTTCTGAAAGGTTCGACCAAATAATTGTACACAATTAAATACTCAGTTGCTTATATAATATTAGCAAAATTCAATGTACCTCAGATATTATTTCCAAAGACTGTCTCAGTTTGGAGGAAAAATTGATTTTAAATAGTCAATCTGATATAAGTGGATCTGAGCTTTTTGAGGAGACACAAATGTTTTCTGTAGTTATGCTTCCCAAACATTCACCGACGAAAGTGTTGGCTTTTATTTTTGATAGACATTTGGAAACAATGTGTCGAAATGCAGTTATAGCGTTGAGAATATTTTTAACCCTTCCTACTACAGCCGCATCTGGTGAGCGTCGTTTTTCTAAGTTAAAGCTGATCAAGAATTACATGATGTCAACTATGTCTCAAGAAAGATTAGTGGACTTAGCAGCAACAGCCATAGAAGAGAATTTTTCGGAAGAGCTAAATTATGATAAAACCATAAACCAATTTGCGAAAATGAAAGCAAGAAGGGTATAGTTTAGCTAGTACGAATTAAACTAAGCTTTTCTTTTATCATTGACTTAACGTCAGAGTGAATTTTACATTGGGTTTACAACTCCTATGATTTTTATTAGCGTATGTATGTAAATTTATCAAATATTGAAAACATTCTTTTAGTTGTGTTTTATAAATTTTATTTATTGTTAAAATATTAATTTTTGTATATATTAATATCATGTATAATCTTATGGGTTATAGGGATATTGCAAAGGCGCAACATCTGGCTTTTGCACCGGGCGCAGAAATCATTCGCCCCGGCCCTGCGTACCAGAGCGTATTATCCACAGGCCAACCATTTCTTTGAAAGATAGAATCATACACTCAAGCCCGCTCAAAACTATGCGTCCTGGAGCAGAGCACTACTCCTTATTATTCTCCGCCAATGTTTCAATTGACAAGCTCAAACCCTGTTATATGTCATCTTCCACGGAACCTGTCGACGATCCTTTCAAAAAACAGCAACCTAAAAATAACAAACTTCAAACACATTACTGTCATCGACTCCGAGTAAAAGACCAGTGAAGAAGATAACATTTGTGCCATTCGTCTTGCTGACCTACTCGCGATAACTTGCGTAACGCTGGAATGGGAGTATTGTAAATATACTTTTATTCCACACACATACAATTCTCAACTCTCCATAAACACTACACAATTCCATAGTAGGCTAAGCAAAAATTATGAAAATTTATTTTGAGAACATAGAATGTTAAGCATTTAAATGGTCGGTAAAAGTAGGTAAGAAAAAAGGTCAGAAAGCAAAAATTAAATTAGTTTAATTTCCCAATTATAACTCAGATCCCCTAAAAATTTGGCCACCTTTTTGGTGCGATCTGTCACCGTATGACTGTTCATGAGGACCACGGTTTTTGTATTTGCATTCAACTGCATAACATCCTACTAATTCAAATAAATACAGACTATAACCAATGAATACTCTAGGGTTATTAAAAAAGACAAATGAGCGCATATTGCACATTGGCTACTGGGTTACAAAATTAATCCCGCTTGTTTCATTCTAGGTATGTCATCACCACCTTGTGTGGAGATCCGTGTCCGTGTCCAAATGCAGTAGTGACCCTGCTCTTCTGGATTGGATATTTCAACTCTACCCTCAATCCTTTAATTTATGCATATTTTAATCGTGACTTCCGAGAAGCGTTCAGGAGTACACTCAACTGCTTGTTCTGCTCATGGTGGCGAAGTAGATTACCATTAGATGTAGATGTAAGGCGTTCGAGTTTGCGGTACGACAATCGCGCTAAAAGTGTGTATTCTGAGAGCTATCTGAACTCTAGTCATCCTCAGATACGCTCCAGTACACAAATGATCGAAAGCTTATAATGATATTAATATGGGGCGTAAAATACAATAATCACAAATAAGTAGGTTAATTTAACAGAATACGTAACAGAAGCTGAAAGAAATTAACACTTATTTAATATTTAAGACGGTGCTTCCAAAAATCAAAGGCCGAACAAACGAAGTCAAATCTTTTTATGTAAATCTAGCTAAATCAAATGTAATAATAACAATGACAAGCAATATCAGATCTGGTTAAAATATTTGAATATTTTTGTAAGATGAGTTGGAAAAGGACTTATCATTGTGGGTAAAATATAAATCCGATTTAGTTCCGAGCTGATTCTGTGCCACACAAATTAGATGCAAAGCAATACAGTTTTGTAATATTAAATACATGTAGATGGCCCGGCTTGCACACGTACACCACTAACATAAACTCACAGTTGCATAGAACTAATATGGACACATGAATATTGTAAATTTGTAATTCATTGTATTCTAATCATAATTGATTGTGATTTGGAAGATTTTTGTGATAGTCATACTTGTGTAAAAGATACTAATCAATTTCATTGCGTGTTTGTCTCGATACGGACTTGAACAATCTGATTATGCTGTGAATTTCATGTTGTATATAAATCATGCCATTATTCCCTTCCGCACCAGCAGAGGAGTTCATTCATACGAACTGAAAAGAAATTTGCATTTAGACTTTCTTATCGATTTTGCTTATTTTCGGTGCCAATATATAGGTTTCAAGCTTGCTAGTGTTCTTCGTTAATTTTCCAGGAATAGAAAAGTGAAAAACGGAAGTTTTACAATTTAAATGACATAATCTCAATATTTTATCCATAATCCAGCGCGTTAAATATGTGAATGTTCTTTGTTTTTTCGCGCAGCGAACCTTAAAAGCAATAAATGCACGCCAGTTTTGCATTGTACAATTTATTAACAAGACCAAAAAAAAACATGTAAAAAAGAGGATATATTTGTTTACAAATGGAAATTGAATTGGCCCCTCAATACACAATATAATATATTTTTCGATGCCTACAGTGCCTCCTCTCTAAACTCTCAGCAACATGAATCTCATTTCTAAAGGAACACAAAATAGCAGTGAGTAAAATTGTGTTAAATTGAAATACTCTTATTTGTTAAAGTGGGCCAGGTGATATTTAATTGATAGCCAACTGCTCTCTCTATCCATTGAAAGTAAATTATATATCTGATCATTAAACTTTCTTTTACCAATATTTAAAGAACATGTTCTTACTTTTATTTCAAGTTGATTCAATCAACTAGAATATTTTTCTCTTGCACTACTGGCTATAAATTGACCGACAATCGTATTTATCAATATCTATTCGAATATATATCTACGTTCTCAATGCATGTTTATTATAGTTAACAGATTTAAGTAAACAAGTGATGGAGGAATAATACCATTCTAAACTATATGAGTCTATTGCGAATTATATTTGGAATGTAAAATAGTTCAGCATTAAAATAATGGGAAACAACATTAATTTTCTTAATCGTCAACATACCTAGAAATATTTAAAATAGATCAACATTAAAATTAAAGTTTGCGATTGCAGGCACATAAGTACATTCCATATAAGTACATTTCAAGAATAGCGTAAATGCAACTTAAATGCCGCAATGAATCTTGGATTGCTAGAATTCGCAAGAATAAACGGTTTTTGAACATAGTATTCACAATAATTTTGGGCTAGTGCAGGTATCAAACCAAGAAATTAAATTTGAATCATTGTCAATTACGAGTACTGAATTATAATTTTTACTTTCTTCATTCAATTATTTCTCCTCGGGCTGGATTGTTTGAGGTATATGTATATGCATGTATTGAAATCGTGGCGTTACGTATTGTTTTTCTTGTCACGTAATTCTAGTGCATGCCATGTATATTCCCCGGAACATTAGCATATATTTAGATGAAAACGTTTGATCGTTAGATGAAAACGTAATTAAAACATGCATGTCCAAGTTCTATAGACCAGCCAATTACCCACCAAAAAATATTTCTATTATGTTTCCGATTTTTTTTTTTTTTTTCACTTGACTATTCACTTGTTCAGATGTATTTCGGATATCTATTCATCAAGTGTGACCTTGAGTTAATACTCAAAGCTAATGTTGAAATTATCAAATATTTTTAGATCAATTTGTCTTCGAATCTGCTACTATGTACGTTTAGTACCATATGATAAGTTTTATCAAGAACAACGAATTTCATTATTTACTTGGTTGCACAATTGTGATGCAAATTGAATGTTTGATCTGTTTCTCTAAATTTCACTTTATTTTGTTGGCCGCTTTGGAGTATGGAATGTAGCCCGGGCTATATGTACGAGGATTTGCCGAAGTATATACGTACTAAAAAAAACCTCACTTCAAGGATTTTACACTAAAAGGCGGCTATCTTGCGAGCTCAATCTTCACGTGAGTGGTCGCCACTGTTTCGTTCCACTTTGCTGCCGATTACAGTATATATCGCACCAAGTTTTGTCATTTGATGAAAATACGGTGTCTTCAAAAGCGGGGGCACTCAAAACTCACATGTCTTGCATCCTCTTCCATTGTGTGGCAGCTTGCGCTCATTGATGCCTATGCCTAGTAAGCAACTCGATCAGATAGTAATTTAGGTCTCCATGCTTCCTTTCCACCCAAGGGATAATTTGCTATCATGTACCGCGAGGATATTGATGGACATCATACCAACTATAAAACAAACAGCATCTACAGATATCGTGCGAAAGTTGCTTATGGTCCTCAGTACGCTGAGCCGGGATACCGATGTCAAGCGCTATCGGGATGAGCTTATAGCGAGAGCATCAGCCCACACTTCGGGAAGCGTAGATGATCGTCGAGTTTACTTTTCCAGCCAAAACTTTCCTCTTAAGTGTCTTGAGCTCTCTAATGTTGGGCAATATTCTGGGAAGCAATAAATGTCTTTTTACTACTTTTACGCTTGCATAGCCCATGTGTTCTTTAAAGTTCAGTCTGTTATCCAAAAAAATCCCAAGGTATTTAAGTGATGTCTTTGATTTAATCTCGTACCTCCGTAAACTCTACTCTCTTCTGGCTAGTTATCTTCACCGTTTCTGTTTTGTGTTCGAAAGATCAAGGTAGGCTGCGTCTAGTCATATTTTTATTTGACCAATAGCAGCATTCAGAGCGACCTCATCTTGTTGGATATGTTAAGCCACTGGTACTATTGCAATGTCGTTGACAAAATCGATGATTCGAGTGTACAATAATCATCGATTTTTTCAAGGATATAGCAGTCTCAACACCCTGTCGTAAATTTTATTCCGCAAGAGTGGGCCCATTGCAGAACCTTGCTGCCTTGATATCAGATCCGGAATGCAGCCTGCATATTGATAACAGCTTCTTTTATGTGCTCGCAATTGGCGAAGTTAAAGGCGTTCTCCACCTCAAGTCTGAACACAGCGCACTCCTTTTATTTTCTTATCTCCATCTGTCACTAACGATGGCTTCGTTGATTACATCGATGTTGTGCTTGCTTTCTGAAAATAATATTGTTGATCTGTGTGATCGCTCTTTGTTTCCACGATTGGCAATAGTTGATTGGACCATCGAGTCCAGCAGACATATGAGGCCATAAGACGTTTGTTGCCCTTATGTATAAGGATAGACGTGCACAGAACAATGCGATAGAGGAGGCGAATATTCGAATTCACCAAAAATTTTCCATAATTTTTAGTGTAAACTGTAGAAAGAAGTAAAGTATAACCAAACATTTTCAAGAGTAGTTAGCTATAGAGGGGGCAATCACCCATCCCACTTGGCTCGTGCCTATGCACGCTACTGGGTATAAGTACAAGACTTTTGCACCTTCCATTGCCTTGGGAATGTTCTTTCGTCCAAGCATTGTTGGACTATTTTCACGAATACGTCTGGTTTTCTTCGCGATCCGGTTTCAAGAAGTACGTTTCGAATTCCGTCTGGCCCGCGAGCTTTACAATTGCCGATTTTACTGTAGAGTTGTTTTTTTTTTCATCTTTAATATAACAGAGCTTAGAAGATTTTCGAAGAATTTGAATTTTGTAGCCTCCACTTTCAACTCTTCTATCACATAATCAGACATTACGAACCCATTATTGTATCTATTCTGACAATCAGGTCCGCCTTTCTCAGTTATTGAGAACGCAAGATAATATTAACGACAGGCTTATGCCAACGTGGGACTAAAAAATGAGAGACACATCTTAATATTCTACAGAGATTGGCGTAAAAGGTGAATTTTTATTGTACAACCACTAGACGCACTTTTGTCAACAGTCCGGCGTAATAGCCCCCTTTTATTGCAGTTTTTTAAAGAAAGTAGTCCCAAAAAAAACGCGTCTATGAGTTTGGCAGTAGATCTTTCCACTTTGGATTTCCGCTGCAGCTATTCTCCGTTTTTGTCCATTGTATTGACTAATGTTTTGACTCTGGATCGTACTTTTGGATCCATGTTGCATCAAAAGTGACAATGCGAGAAAAAATGTCGATAAGATTATTGTCACAGACGTCCAAAAACTCCTGCGAAGTTGTGACTTGACGCATCTTCCAGCTTGAATTTTTGGCTCCAATATTTTATGGTGATAAATGAAGGTCCAGACTCTCCATAAACTGAAAACATCTCTTCAAATATTTCCATAGGCGTTCTATTCTTCTTGGTGAGGAATTTGATGACAATTTGGAAATCAACCAATTCCGATTTTATATAACGCACCGGTGACTCGAACCCGATGGAGTTTACGGTCTAATTACTAAAAGCATAATGATGCTAAAGACGATGAACTATATTGCATTCTTACTCTATTCGTTTCTGAAAATTTCCCGCACGATTTCGACGCGTCTGAAGCTTGTGTCGTTTCACCTTTGAGGTTTGGCCAAAGGCTAGGCTTCCGTATAATAATGCCAGTTTCCATAATTGGTTGTAGATAAGTGTTCTGTTCGTTTGTCTAGTCGTTATGAGAGGAAAAAGGTCGTGAAAGCGGTTGTTTCAGGCATTTCGTCTGTTCTGTATGTGCTCCGTCCAGGTTAGCTTATTATTAAATGTGAGTCCTATGTATTTAGCTATCTGCTTCATTCTATCCGTTGCCATTCTATCTGTCAGTTACTTTTCCGCGTGATGAAAATCGACTGGGTTTTGTCCGAATTTATTCTGATTTTCCAACTTTTGAAAAATTCTAAGAGCAGGATTATGGTGTATTGCAGAGTTGAAGCTGTGAATTCTGCTTGCCTGGACTTGTGGAAATACACGTATCGTCAACGAAGAGTGATATTTTTACTATGGCCAGTTTAGGGATATCTGCTGTGTACATGTTGTACAAAAGGAGTGATAGCGGGGATCCTTGTGGCAATCCAGCTGCAATTTCCCGTTCTGTTGAAGAATAAATGTAAAAGAAATAAATGGAAGCGGTACTTGAAATTCATGCATTATCAAAATTAGTCATGCAGGCCAGACTTTGTCGAAGGTATTCGTTATGTCGAACATAATTAGTCCACTCAATTTTCTATGAATAAGACCTACTCGTATGTTTTGGACAACCCTTTGCTAACTGGATGGAGTTTTGTGCATACTGCTCTTCCGGGAGATGTTGTACTCGGTAACTTTTTGTTGTTCTCGAGAAAAGCCAATTAGATATTGATCACAGGAGGCCAATTTATCAAATTTAGTCATTGATGACAGGAGGCTGATTAGTCTCGAGTTCTGGGGAAATGCTACGTTTATAATCTCCTAAGTTTATATCTCATCAAACGGAGTATGGCGTTGATTATACCCTTTATGAATTGTAGCATGTTGTCTGGTAGGTGTGTCAAGCAAATGTTGTTAATGTTGTCTATCTCAGATGATTTTCGTTTGTTTTAAGTCCGTTCACCAAGATTCTCACTTTCTCAAGGTCTGCAGACCTTAAGAGTTCTACCTCACGTGGTTCAAAGCTGAGAAGGCTTGCGGCCGTTTGTTCGGTGTATTCTTCATACTCTAGGTTGTCTGTAGATGATTTGTTCTCCTTTAATTCTGTCTCCAAGGAATTCGCAAAGACATTAGCTTAATCTGCACTGTTGTATTTTAAGCCATTTATGCCGCAGATTGGCAGTCGCCATTGGGTATTATCCCCAGGCTGTCAAGCTCTCTCTCTGCTCAGTCTTGTGTTGGTTGAGTGAATTGATATCCCTTTATCTAAGGCGGAGCTGTTTAAAAGGCCGAAGTGCTTAGGTACAATGGGGATACGCAGGCTTAATTGTATATCTATGACGCTTTAGCTCGATCTCAGCTTGGTTACTTCTCATAGTTTCACAGTAGCGGTTGTAAACATTGAGCTCTCCCGCAAGGAAGACTGTGTCTTCGTGCATGAATTAGTGCATGAAGGAATTCAATGAACTCCTGTGATCCTGAAACGAGTATGAACTCGAGAAAGCTTGTTTGCACTTTCATATCAGTGACTTCCATTCAAATGATAGTTGATGTTTCTGCTCACTATAATTGCAGTCCCTCCTTCCGTTCCAGTTATTCTATCGTTCCTATATAGGATAAAATTGGGGATCCGGAAGTGCTCGCCGTTTTCGAGGAATGTTTCTTGTAGTAGCATGATACCAATTTTAAAATCAATCAAAAATTGATTCAGAAGTTGATGATGATAGCATCCCAAACTACTCTATAAGTACCCTGAAGTTACATGGAATCACAAGTGCAGTTTCTAATTCCCAACGAAGCTCGATGAAAAAATTCTGATACCTTACTTTTCATCAAATTTCCAATCATAGAGGTGGCTGTAAGAACTTAGTATAGCTGTACAGCCAATGAGGCAATATGCTTCGATGCATGCAAAAAGACCAAAACAACTGAATTCATGTAGTTTCCCGTAAGAATTAGGTAGATTGTTGGTTGCTGCTAGAGTACGCATACAAAAAGAACATTTGCTTGTGACTTATTTTTACTGTATCATGCAGCATAATAGATATCATGATAAGGATGTTGGAGCTCGTTATTTAGCCGACTGTGTAAAGTCTATGTTTTGTGACAATCACTATGTTTGGACTGGAACTAAATGATCAAGAATATAATGTGGAGGCAGTGAAGATCAACCACTCGAACAAACAATTGGCGTTGTAAGACTTTCTTTAATTTCCAAAATAAAAAACCGAAAGTATGTGTGAAATCAAAACAATCTTTTCATTTCAATTTCAATTGAAAATTGTAGTTCCATGTAAATTTTTCACATAAACATGCCCTAGAATAGATAAAAACTCATTTTGATTTAAAACGGCACTGCACCGGTTCAATGATAAAGTAATTTCTGTTACTTTATCGCACAACTAGCAAATTGAGGACAGATTCATATTTATCATCTATTATTGTGTATGAAGTACGTATATATTTATGTGAAGTGTGCTGTCCTCAGCATGAGTTACATTGAAATATTTGCATGGAGTACGGTATTTACCAATACGAAGCGTATACAATTTCTAGAAAATTTAGAACTTGTGCACTGTTCAAGAAATATTAATGGAATTTATAGTGCTCATATAATGTAAAGAAGTTAACAATTTTTCGACGAAAGTGTAATAAATAATTGAGATTAAAAAGTTTAGAGTAAATCGAAGCAATATGTCAAGGAATATGGATGTTTCCTCCTAACCTGCTTTAAATAAGTATATATATAAATATATGGAACCTAGATTAGGAAACCACAAAATAGGTTAATCGAAAATGCGGAGCTAACTTTATACAAGAGAGTAGTTCCATGATATAATCTTGAAACTATACATTTTCTAATTTAAGTTAGCTTATTTATTGTTGCTTCCAAAACTAACTTGACTAGCTAACATGCATGATGCGCGTAATTTTGTTTTGGGAAATGATTGGATTTGTGGTGTGTTTAATACAAGATTGTAAAGTTTTGTTGCTAAATGAATAATAATAATAATCAATGAATCATTTTCATTCGGGAACCAATCTAGACACCAAAGACTTCGCATTTTCAAACTTCAAATTTTCAAATAGGCAATATATAGTACGCTCAGATTACTCAATCATACAAAAAACCAAAGTTGTGTAGAAAGTGATAAGCTAACTCATTTACAAGCAGGCTGCTTTGCTTTAACATTCATAATAAGTTGGAGTTATTTAAAGTAATATATAAATATTATATAAATGATGTTTCTGTTACATGACCGAAGGGTGACAAGTATTTTGATTGTTAATTGTAACGTTATAGGTTTTCATTTGTATCATTAATATCGCCGCTAAAAATAGCAGCGAAATCGTTTAAGAAATTCGATGTGTTTTTGTAAAATAAATGGTTTTTATTTTTTGAAAAATTTTGTGTTATCATTTACTTTCGCTCTGATTACAGGCTAGCAAACATATTGGATCAACTTCTTTTTGCAGAAAATATTATGAGGAGTGTCTTTGTTGCTTGGGAGGATAATTATTATTCGTTTATTTGGTTCCATGGTTCAAGGGTAGTTCCTATTTCGAAGAACCTAAGATTTTAATCCTTTGAATTTCTGATGTTGAACATACATAAAGCCATCAAAAAATATTGTGGGGGGGGGGGGGGGGGGTGGTTCTGAATTCAATAGCAAATTGAATCTTTCACGCTGAAGTTGAAAAAGGGAGCTAAGAAAATTTTTGAGACACGAATTGATTTTTTTTAAAATGGCATACTACCTGATAGACGACTGCTTTCAAAGAGTAAAGCATAGTAGAAATATGTTGAATATGTTTTAAAATTACCACAATTAGTAAAATCACTCTGCGTGTACGATATCTCAAGTGTTGTTGTCTATGATGCTTATGACTCCGTTAAAACCACTAGAAAAGATTATTTTCGTAGAAGAGTTAAATAAAGTGAATGAATGTTCAACTGTGTGAATGAAAAAAGGTTCTCAGTCCGATGGATATATTTCGTCAAGCTAATTAACTTATTCAAGCAACAATCGAGTAATTGCTGCTTTCCCGGAAATTCTTCAAAGTGGTTCATCATCGGGGCACTACAGCTCGAATCGAGCCTTAGCCTCCTTAATACTTCGCCTCCATTCGGTTCAGTGACCGCGTCCTCCAGTTCGGTGCTCCCAAAAGTGACCTGCTGTCAGCATCTATAGAATCCTCCCAGCGCTTGCGTGGCTTACCGACTGGCCTGGCTCCGCTCACTCGCCCCTTGAGAGATCGTTTGGGGATTCGATTGTCGCTCGTTCGTTTGACGTGGCCAGCCCATTGTAGTTTTTGGAGTCGTATAACGGTAGAGACTTCCGGCTCGTCATATGTGGTATACAGCTCGTTGTTGTATCGAATTCGCCATCCATCTTCTTCCCGTATTGGACCGAGGATCCTTCGCAATACCCTTCTTTCAAACGTATTCAAGGCTTTTTCAGATGCCTGGGTCAGCGTCCAGGTTTCGCTTCCGTAGCATAGCACAAGTCTAATAACTGTTTTGTAGATGCGAAGCTTCGTATTCCTGTGTACGCATCGAGATCTCAAAGTGGGAAGCACCGAAAAGAATGTCTTATTGTCTAATTGAATCCGCCATTTGATTTCGTCAAGCTCATTCCCATCCTTCGAGAGGTTCGTACCTATGTACACGAAGTTGTCAACGTTTTTAAGGTTATAGTCCCCTATCGTTATGTTTTGTCTTATTGGTGTCCTTTACCTTGATTGAGTCATAACTTTAGTTTTTTGTTCGTTAATTTGAAGACCAACTTACTTGGCGGTTTCGTCTAGAGCTACAAATACTTCCTTGGCGTCGTTGAACGAACGTGACATAGTGTTGATGTCATCAGCGTAAGCTACTAGCTGTGTCGACTTAAACAATAGAGCTCCTCTCGTGTCAACGGGGATTTTTCTGATGACATACTCAAGCGCTAAGTTAAAGAGTATCGGAGCTAATCCATCCCCTTGTTTTAGTCTTGTATTCGTTGAAAACGAGTTGGTCATATTATTCTGAATCAGCACTTGTGACGTGGAGTTGGTCATGGTCATTTTGACCAGTCGTACCAACTTTGCTGGGATTCCGAACTGCAGCATGATGTTATACGCTTGTTTGAAGTCGACGAATATTTGATGGACATCAATGTTGAATTCCCAGCATTTTTCCAAAATTTTTTTGACCGTAAATATTTGGTCAGTTGTCAATCTTGCACGTCTGAAACCACCTTGATATTCACCTCAGCGTGATGGGAAATCCTTAACTCTAAAATTTTTGTCAAGAGCTTGTACAACGTACAAAGTAGTGATATGTCCCTGTAGTTTTCGCATAGCAGTTTATCTTCTTTCTTGTGAATGGGACATATAACGCTTCTTCGTCACTCATCCGGCATCGTTTCTTGTTGCCAGATGCCTGTCACCAATCCATGGATTGACCTTAAAACGGAAATCCCGCCTGTCTTCAGGAGCTCCGCGGGGATACCATCGATGCCCGGTGCTTTGTTGGGTTTCAAGCGGTCCATGGCCTGTCGGACTTCATCTAGTGTAGGAAGGTGAGACGAGGCACTGTCACGGTATGTGCCAGTTAATGATGGCGATTCGTCAGGTGCGGGGACATTTCCGTTCAGTAATTGCTGGAAATAGGACGCACATCTTTCCTTCACCTGTTTTGAGCCACTTATGATGCTTCCATCGGCACCCCTACATAGGTTAGTTCGTGGTTTAAAGCCTTGTTTTAAGTGTCTCACTACTTTGTACACTTGTCGAGTGTTGTTAGCCATAAAGTTGTCATTCATGTTATTCAGCATGGTGTCAAAGTGGTTGTCAACATTAAAATTTCTATATTGCAAAAATGCATTGTTTGCATAAATTTGCAATAGCTTGTAGTGTTTATTCATAACATACCTATAGAATTGAATGAATAAGTACAATTTGTGTTGTGGGAAATATTGGGAAGAAATGATAAAGGTGCATAAATAAATTTAACAAAGATCAACTGTACACTCTGAATTGTAGCGATAACGGGAGGTATGAGGCATTGGTCCAAAATTCAAAAATAAAAAAATTCAAAAAAATTCACACGAAACAGGTTGAAGCACGTGTGGTAGAATATGCACTCAAAGTCTGCACGATTCTTCTATTGTTCATCGAACATTAGTATTTCTAGCGGTTCAGGTGCGCTAGAGTTTTTTTTTATTTACACTACATTTATTTTCTTTAAATGTTTTTATTGTCCTTAAGACAATTACTTCGAAAATATATTTTCCTAACATAATATTTTACCGAAGTTTCATTCAAATTGTAAAAGGTTTTATTTAATCTGAAAATGCTAGATATACCAGTAAATAATAAGTCAAAGCAAATATTTATTACTTTCCCGAAGGAATTTTTGTTAAATTTATTTATATGTACAGATATATTATTTATTTTAACCAGTTTTGAAAATCTGTGTACACAGTCGCGCCATAAGTTCTGTCCCTTGTTTAAATGGGCTAAATTAAAATGCAACGTTTGCGTAAGCAACAATTAATATTTTCATTTGTTTTCAATAGACAAAGGAACAAAAAAAACACAGAAATCTATTCGGAGTGGCCTCCATTTGCTTTTACACACTTCTTCAAACAATCGAGCCACTCCTCGATGGCTGCACGCACGACTTCTAACGGAATTGAGGCTGCTGTTTTTGTCAAACTGGCCTTTAAGGCTTCAATATTGCGATGACGCATACTGCAGGCTTTCTGCTCTTGCCAGTCCCAACAGCGATAGTCAGGCGGGTTCAAATCGGGACTTCCAGAGGGCCAACCCTCAGCGGCTATGAAGTCGGGCAGATTGTCTGCACACCACTTCTGGTTCATCTTTGCTTTGTGAGCTGGCGCCGAGCCTTGCTGGAACGTCCAGTCTTTCCCATGAATCATGGTATCGTTGAGTGGTTTGACTACCTACTCTAAGACATCGCTTTGGTAGTTTGCTGCCTTTGTTTTAACCCCTAGCTCACAAAAATGCAGCTGAGTGATTCCGTCGTACGAAACACCCTACCAAACCATGACTGTGGCAGGATGATGACTTCTTTGGACCATTGCAATTTTTTCAGCAGCTTCCCGAGAACTGTGGGCGTAAACCCTGTCGTTTTGCCGGTTGAATTTTTCTTCTATGGTGAAAATGTTTTCATCACTGACGAGAATTTTCTTTTGTCCTCCTTGCGCGTACCGTTGAAGTAAAGCCTTCGAACTTGGGGCTCATATCTTCTTCAAAGCCGGTGCTAACAGCTGCCCCGTTGTTCTTTGGTGATCCTCAAGTTTTAGGTCCTCTTTGATGATGTGGCACAGCGTTCTTTTTGGGATATTGATGAATATCCCAAAAGGAACGCTGTCTCACATCGTCAAAGAGGACCTAAAACTTGGGAGTTACCGAAGAACGTCGGGACAGCTGTTAACACCGGCTTTGAAGAAGATACGAGCCACAAGATCGAAGGCGGAGATGTCCCGTGCTATGATTTTATGCTTTCGGAGAGGGTTTCGCCAAATTCTCGCTGAAACGGCTTTCACAGCTACTGATGTCCGCAGTGAGTGGCCTGCCATTTCAAGGTCTGTCATCAACAGAGAAGATTTCGTTGAACCGTTGAATGCACCGATAAACAAACTTTTGAAAAATTTTCAATGGTATGAGCAAGTTGAAAATCTCCACCGGTGGCTTGTTGCACTTTTGCAGCGCGATCACAGCGATGCGATTCTCTTTGATGCTCCACTTCATGTTGCCTTTTCGAGTAAACGATACAAACTGAGGCTAATTTTGCAGTATAGGATCCCCTCTATATTTTGAAAAAAACAAAGCGGTTTTCGGCCGTCAGTCGTATGGGCTGTGCGGACTCATTCGCCTTAGGGACAGAACTCATGGCACGACTGTGTACATAATAAGAAATAGCTTTGTTGTTAGTGAAGTAGGCCTTACTTAAACGAAGTATATTTTGTTTTAGCTGCTGATTTTAGTTTCGAAAATTTGAATATTTTTGAATATTTTTTTTTTAACTTTAGTTTTGCTTTTGTGCAATGTCGAATTTTGTACATTTTTAATTTGAATTTATAGACAAACCATAAAATATATCAATCGTTTGTGTTTTTTCATGATGATTTCAACGATTTATTTTCACGTACCGGACGTAGCCACCCATTCTTCAATCAGGATTTTTTTTTTGGTGCACAGTAATTTGTACCGTAAATTTCGTAAAGTAAAATGTAGCAGGTTATCACAAGTAAAATGTAGCAGGCTATCACAACGCGAATTCGACAAAGCTGATTTGTCTGTTTTTAGGCACTCCGCACCCGCATCGAGTCAAAAATTTCTATACTGGCGATAGCTATATATTCATTAAACACTTTAAGTTATTTTCATGCAAGTTTAAAACTCACATATTTCAAAGTCTCCTGAAAAGTTTAGTTTTATTTGATCGATTGGTGAAAAATCCACTGGAATTGATATATATATATATATATATATATATATATATATATATATATATATATATATATATATATATATATATATATATATATATATATATATTTATATATATATACAGTCTGTCAAGAATGAGTTTACACATAGGAAAAAAAATCAATTGTTGATCTTTCTAATTGTAATATACTACTTTTCATTTATGTAAATGAATTTTTTTCTTAATTATAGTTATTTACATTATTTCCAACCGATATATACAAAAAAAGTACAACTTCAGTGCAAAAAAAGAACGAAAAGAACAACGAAAACAATTATTACAATTCTTGAAGTGTCAAGAAACTCTTTACACAAATTATTATTGTATTTAATATTTGCACATTTTACAGGATATTTAATATTTATTATTTGGTATATTTAATATTTGGTATGGCCACCTTTGGCATCCACCACGCATTGCAACCGATTTTTCATTGAATACGTGATTTGTATTTTTTGCTATTCTTCGAGAATCGCAGTTTTTAAGGCAGTTGGGTTTTTGGGTTGCCTTTCAGCGACTTGTTTCT
This sequence comes from Nemotelus pantherinus, assembly GCA_963978885.1. Taxonomy (NCBI): domain Eukaryota; kingdom Metazoa; phylum Arthropoda; class Insecta; order Diptera; family Stratiomyidae; genus Nemotelus; species Nemotelus pantherinus. The sequence continues at coordinate 24,800,795 of OZ022265.1, forward strand.
TTAAGTAGGCCCATAAATTCTCGATGGGATTTAAGTCAGGACTCTGGGCTGGCGTATCCATCACTTTTCCGCAGTTGTATAAGAGCCAAATTCGCACCATGTACGCCTTATATTTGGGATCGTTGTCCTGGTAAAACTTAAAATTTGGTTTGTTGTTATGCATAAATCCGAATTTCTGCGCACTGCTTTTCAAATATTTTTTAGGGATATGCAAATATTGTTGGACGTCATTGGTTGACTCGATGAATGGCAAGTCTCCTACTCCTCTGTTTGAGAAGCACCCCCAAATCATAACGGATAACTTACCAAATTTTACAGTCGGAATGATATTTCGATTTTCCAACGATGTTAAAGGCTTGCGCCACACTCTAGTCATTGTAGTACAACATCATTTTCATCTCATCGCAGAATATGACGTCCTCCCAAAAGTCAACGGGTTGAGAAAGGTGCATCATAGCGAAGGAAAAACGCTTTTCGATGTTTAGTGCAGAAAGCAGTGGTTTCTTTCGTGCAGCTCTTGATGAGAACTTATTTCGTAGGATGACTTGTCGTACTGTTTCATGGGAAACAGCAACATCACACTCTTGCTTGAGTTCCCTAGCAAGTGTTCTGGTCGAAATATAGGGGTTTTTATCAAGTTTCCTTATCATAAGGCGCTCTATACGTTTAGATTTTTTTGGTTTTGGGCCACTTCCACACTTTGGCTCCAATCTATCCTCATTTGCAGCACGATTTATAACGTTATAGACTGTCTTTCGTGCTACACAAAACATTTTCGATAGTTCCTGCGCACTTTTACCTAATTGGTGATTATAGTATATAATCTGAACCAGCTCAAAGGATCATCTTTTGCCTGGCATTTTAAAACACAATATCTCACTTTATTATGCGTACTAGCCAAAAATTAATGACCAACTAATGATCAAATTCATGGAACTTTGCAATACAGACCAAAGATTACGGTAAATTTATCGCATCGTTGCAGTAATGCAAACAAAAACAGTTGTTTAAAGAGTTTCTTGACACTTCAAGAATTGTAATAATTGTTTTCGTTGTTCTTTTTGTTCTTTTTTTGCATTGAAGTTGCTTTTTTTTGTATATATTGGTTGGAAATAAAGTAAATAAATATAATTAAGAAAAAAATTCATTTACATAAATAAAAAGTAGTATTTTATAATTAGAATTATCGAAAATTGAGTTTTTTCCTTATGTGTAAACTCATTCTTGACAGACTGTATATACATATGAAATTTCGGTCACAGTGATTCCAACACTGCTTTCTTCGAAAATCAGTTAAAAATTGTTATGATTACTACTAACCAATCATTATATAACCATGTTATTCTATAATAATTCCTTTATTCCAAAATTACGTAAATACTTAATGTTATTCCAACAATTTCGTTTTGCTTTAACGCCTAGTGCTGCTTAGTTTTTTTTTCATCATCTTACGTTTAACACAACAACTGAGCGGCAACACAAAGGTATTATTTTCTAATTTCGTGATTTCTAATATCGTCCACATTGACTATTAAACAGAATCATGGAATCAAATAAAGATTCATAAAATAGATTCATTCACAACAATAACATACATTTATACTAATAATAATCGAACAATTTCATTTGACTAGAGGAAATGAGTCAAGGACTCGGTTACTGGTATTTTTTTATGGTGATGTTCTTACCAGTATGATCCATACGTTACGGTTTGATTTCCTGCGTAGTTCGTCAGTAATAATAAGTAACATTTTCAAAGGCTGCAATTAGTTAGCGCCAGTGCTTGTTTTATCAATCGATTAGATTTTTTTTTGCGCAGATAAGTTTAAGACGATTTAAAAAAAAGCATTAGCAAAATTATCTATTATTTTCAGGTTTTTCAACTATTAATTGGCGAGATTAATCTTGCCTTCAGGTGAATAAGAAAAAATCCGAAAAAATTGAAAACAAGAAAATCTCAAATCAAGAATGCAATTAGTAGAAAAATGAAAATCCTTTAAAACTAGAGTCCTGATGTATTCGATCAATTTTTCTGTGTGACCATTATTTTTAGGTTTGACCCTTTGAGTCTGTTAGACTATGGCGGTAAAAATTGGTTTAGAAAGGTGGGGAGAGCATACAAGTATATTTTTTTTTTTGAAAATAATAGTACATATTCATAGCCGATACCCAGCCTTAGTCGATTCGTGCTTATCTATCGTTTATCATGGGCATATTGTTAATTAGCTACATATATGGCCTTTGAGAATGTAAGGTAATTTTCTTGTAGTTGGGGAGGCTTCAAAAACAATCCTGTTTAGTAAAGGTAATTGAATTTGATCACGGTTCCCTTCTTGTCTATAAATCAGCATAGACAACGTATATCATTTCTACAGCATCGAATCATCCCGCAAAAACATTTCCAATTTGATTCTGCTTTCGGAGGCTGATTCCGCAAAACGATCGAAGCTTCCCGTTTCAATATGCTCGGCTTCGATGCTGTAGAAATGATATACGTTGTCTATGCTGATTTATAGACAAGAAGGGAACCGTGATCAAATTCAATTACCTTTACTAAGTAAAATTATATCCATGGATATAAGTCGGAGATGTTAAAATTTGTCACAACTAGCATAAATAAATATGTAATGATTTCCACCTGCAAGTGGTCACGCCAGCCAAGTATGCACTGTGTGCTGGTGTCTGATGAGAAGCAGTGCATGCTTTCGAAACCACTTTGTCAAAATAGAATTTTCAATGTAGATTAAAATTTTTAATGTTAATAAAAAGTTGTTCAATTTTAATCATCCCGCAAAAACATTTCCAATTTAATCCTGTTTAATATTGATTTACAAGATTTGTTTAAAATTGGTTAATTATGGGTTTCTTGGTTAAGACAAGATCATAACTATTGAAAGAAAATTTGAAATTTGAAAATTTGAATTGAACCAACCAAGGCTTTCATGCGCGACGAAAAGTGACACAAGAGATTTTGGTTTGTTTCTGAGACTGTTTCTATTTCTGACTTTTTTCCAGACGCTTTCTGCACGATTTACTAGTTAAGTTTCATGGTGAGTGTTGCTACAAGACAGTGACCAGCAATGATGCCAATCAGCAGCTTACAGTCAGCCTGGGCTAACCTGCAGGTCTGAGTTGTTCGCCATCATCATTAAATATTTGCCGATCCAACTAGGGGTACACTGGTTCCATGCTTATTTATTTATTTATTTATTTATTTACTATTATTATTCAACAGATAAAATCCAATTACTGAATATATAAAATATAAAATACAAATAATTCACCAATGAAAGAATGAAAATATGAACAAAATAATAATGAGATGATCATGATACAAAATAAAGAACAATAATAAACAAAATCAAAGTGAAAAAGTACAAATTCAAGTTAAGAAAAATAGAGAAAAACAAGAAAAGGAAAAAAAACTACATTGAATTAGTAATAAGCAAAACATTATTTTTCAAAAAAGTTTTAAAGGCATATAATGTCGGCGGTAGAGGACCAAACCGTAGATCATTATGTTGCCTTAGTAATCGCAACAGCGGAGAATAAAAAAAGATATCAGTGCGCGCAAAAGGCACACTAAACTCAAAAGAAGAGCGGGTACCATGAACTGCAACACGGACAGAAACGTGGCTGCTGATGTCGGAATCTACCAACCTATGAAACAATTTGAAGAGTAGGCACTCATCCAGGAAAAGTCTCCGTGATTCGAGGGAAGGAAGATGAAGGAACGACAGACGATCACTATAAGGACGGTAAGGAAGCTGAAATTTATAAAACAGGGTGCGAGTAAATCTGCGTTGAACGGGCTCCAACGCAGTATTTAAGTAGACATAATGAGGACACCACACTTGACAGCAATATTCAAGAATACTACGTACAAAGGAGAGGAAAAGGTGTACACAGGTGGAAATATTAACGAATGCTTTAGAGGATCTAATAATAAAACCGGATAATTTAGAGGCCCTGGCAGTAATATAAGAAATATGCTTATCAAATTTGAGCTTAGGATCAAACATTACGCCAAGATCTCTAAAGTTATCAACGACATTAAGAGGATAGCCACAAACAGAATAGGAGAACATCAAAGGTGACATTTTCAAGGAGAAAGACATTTTGTGACATTTCACGATGTTCAAAGTGAGAGCATTGAAAGCACACCAAGTCTGTAGGCTGTTGAGATCGTTTTGTAAAACCATACAGTCATCTTGTGACTCAATCACTCGAAATATCTTGAAATCGTCGGCATACAAAAGACAAGAAGAATGGATTAAAGGAGGGAGATTGTTTATGAACAAAAGAAAGAGAAGAGGACCAAGGATAGACCCTTGCGGAACACCTGATGCAGGATAAAAAGGAATTGAAGAGGAAGAATTAACAGTTACAATACAGGTACGGTCGAGGATGTAAGAGTTAAACCAGGAAAGAAGAGGACCAGCAATGCCATCGTACCTTAGCTTTTGAAGAAGGAGGTTATGGTTGACGGAGTCAAAGGCTTTGGAAAAGTCGGTATAAAGTACATCAACCTGCTTTTGATGGTCAAGAGCGGATGCGACCGTGTGTGTGAAGGAAAGAAGGTTGGTTAAGGTAGATTTACCTTTGACAAAACCATGCTGCTCATGAGCGAGAGTACGCTGGATAAAGGAGTAGACTCGCTTGTAAACCACTTTTTCAAGGATCTTGCTAAAGCAAGGAAGAAGGGAAATGGGACGGTAGTTTGAGATACATGTACGATCACCGGCTTTATGTATAGGAAAGATGTTGGCAATTTTCCAGCGAGAAGGAAAAGAGCCAGAAGATATACTTAAGTTGAACAGAATAGAAAGAGAGACGCACAAAGATGATGAAAGAGATTTAGCCAGGATATTTGGAATACCGTCGGAATCGCCTCTGCTTTTCCATTCCCATCAATGCCCTCATGATCGGTAACCCAATAGATTTTGACTTCGCTGTTATTGCCCAGCCTGTTCAGAGCTTCCATCGAGTATGCGATTAGATGCATATGTGAAGATATCACTGCATATATCGCAGTATGACTGTCTCTGAAAATGTTGATCCCAGCATCTGTATTATGCTGGACATTTATTAGTTCAGCGGCTCCACCTAAAGTGACTTAGAAGCATGAAGCCAGCTTCTAAACCGTGGTCTACAGACTATGCAGCAGCCAGCACTTTCTCTTACAGTTGTTTTAGATCCGTCCGCAGAACAGAGAGATTTAAGGAAATGAAATAAGTGTATACATATACGAAATTTTGAGAAGCAATTTTACTACAAAAGTAGAGTTGATCAAATATGAAGAGTACACATAACAGCAAACAATGCATGAAATTAAACTGTACGTATGGGAGCATAAAAATATATCTGAAATTTGGTGGAATGCCAAAACATTCCCTACACCTAAGAAAATAGAAGTCACTCAATCAGATAATTTATTTATTTATACATAAAAAACATAAAGAACATAAAATTACATGAAGATAGTTCAAAATCAAAAAAAGGCAAATTTCGATAGCAATATATACAAAACAAAGAATAATATAATTAAAATAAAAACAAAGAATGAAATAATGACAGAAGAAGTAGTGAAAGATAATAATGTAAATTCGCTTAATGAAAAGTTATGAAAAAAATCAAAAATTATGAGAAGTTTGAAGAATTACGACTATGATATGCCATCTAAAACAGATGAAGGTTAGTGATACAGGACCAAGCTGTAGTTCATTGCGTCTACTGGGGAAATAATGACGAATGGAAAAGAGCGTCGGTTCGCGCAAACGGTACTGAGAACACTGACGAAGATCTATCTGAGCGATTAGTCATACGAAACAAATGCTTCGAGCCAAGGTCAAATAGCATACGACAGTGGGGGAGCCTGAAAAGCAGACACTCATTAACAAACACTCAACGAGACTTTGAAGAGGGAATACTCACAATAAGGTATGTGAAACTTAAATAATAATGAGCGTGTAAATCTACGCTGCACGTGCTCTATGGCATCTTTTAAATAGACAAGGTGGGGAGACCAGATCTGACAACAGTTCCCGAGGATGCTACGCACAAGTGGTGAGAACAGATGGATGAAAGTAGTTACGTTAGCAAAACGAGAGGAAGACCTGAGGATGAAGCCGGACAAACGAGAGGCCTATGCAGTTATGTATGCAAGGTGTTTATCAAATTTAAGCTTAGGGTCGAGGAGCACACCAAGGTCCTTAAAATCGGCGACAGGCGCAAGAGACGATCCGGATAAGGAGTAGGAAAACACTAGACGAGAGATTTTACAATTACAAGACATTAGGTAACATTTATATATGCTCAGAGTAAGAGAGTTCCTGGAGCACCACTCACTCAAAGCACAAAAATCATACTGCAACTGGTGACAATCATCAAGCGAATCAATCACTTTGAACATCTTAAAGTCATCAGCATATAGAAGACAGGGAGAATGGATAATGGAAGAGAGTTCGTTGATAAATACCAGGAATAATAGAGGATCTAATATTGAGCTTTGAGGAGCCCCAGAAAGAGGGCAGAATGAAGAAGAAGAACGTGAATTCACAGATACAACACAGCTACAGAACCAGAAACATAGCATGAGAGCCAGGACAAGAGAAGATCAAATACCCTAGAACTTTGGATTTTTTTAAAGAAGGATCTTGTGATCAACAGAGTGGAAATCCTCAACAAAATCAGTGTATACTACATCAACCAGCTTCTGCTGGTCTAAGGCGGAAGCGATCAACTTAGTGAAGGCTAAGAGGTAACAGATGGAAGACCTACCTTTTACAAGGAGTAAAGAAAGGAAGAAATATAGGAAGTAGCCTATTGTAAAATACTCTTTCGAGTACTTTACTAAAACAAGAAAGGAGTGAAATAGGACGATAATTGGATATACAACTTGGGTCACCGGATTTATGAATCGGGGAAATAAGAGCAAACTTCCGTAGGAAGGAAAGCCCGAAGATAGGCTAGGATTGAAGATAATAGACAAAGGAACCGATAGGGACTACGAAAGAGATTTTACGAACAGGTTCAGAATGCCATCAATACCACAACTGACATTAACATCAAGCCATTGAAGTAAGGACTCAATTTCTTGGGGCTGGTTTGTGTTGAAGCTGGAGAGGAAATTATGAAATCGAAGCGTGAATTCACCAATAGTGAGTTCGCGGCAAAAGGAATACCCGTTCGATGAGTTAATTTCATTCGCCATCTTAACAAAGTTCGTTTTATCGTAATTAAAACGTGAGGGCTGAGAGGGAGTTTTACTAGACGCAAAGGCAACAGAAATGTCTAGAGAAAGTGGAGGATGGTGTAGGTCAAGTGGGACGTAGAGCATGTCATCATGTGTTGTGTGATGGAATATTTGAAAGAACAAAGTCCAGAACTTCTTTGTTGATATTAGAAACAGTGTTCCATTGAGAAAGGAAGTTGTAATAAAAGAATTATTAGAAGAGGAAAGTATGGAAGAAAGGTTGGTATTCCACACTAGGTTCGACAAGTTAAAGTCGCCACTGGAGAGCTCTACAAAAAGTCGGTCGTAAACATTAACAGAGGAATTACATGGAACATAAATCGAAAAGACTATCAGAATCTCAAATGGAGCAAAGGTGATACGAATAACAATATATTCAACAGCAGGACAAGGGTGGAAGTCATGACAGAGTGAAGAGACTTGTGGACAGCAACTAAAACACCAGCACCGTCCTTTTTTATTGACGCAGTACGATCACGACGGCAACGAAAAACAGCATGAAGAGGCAAGATCTCTTTATTATGAATATCTCCACTTAATATTATATATGTATGTATAATATTATATAATATGTTTTGCTTAAATAATTCGATCAGAAGACAAAGAAGAATAGAGATTAAACACGTTTAGCTTGGTCCTTAAACCACGAATATTCTGTTGTTATGTTTGTTGATGAGTCTACTTTCGAAAACTCCGCGATAGAAAGTTTTTCCGAGGTCTCGGAATAAACTCCTGAACTAAGGCGCTAGGAGGCCAGAAATTGATTTGGAGAGTCTTTTCCGGGCCAAGAGGCAGTGTGATTCGAATCGAGGCGATAGTTTGGTCATCCAGGTCGTCCTTTGTCAATTTCGTACACTTAAGGAGAAATGCCGTTGTGCAGTATGCAAGCCACAATACAAATATTTGTAGTGGTGGTCGCACAACCGCTAATAGAAGAACGGTGTGAGTAAGATTGAAAGAGCTGGAAGCAGACCATGGACCAAATACAAAGAAGAAATACACGAACGGCTGCTGCAAACAAATGCCACTATGATCCATCAAAGCTCTCCAAATCAAATCATTTAAATTCGAAATCATTCTACTTTAATTTTTCGATATCCGACTAATTTACTAGATTACACTAACCTCAGCCTAACTGAAGAGAACATCAATTAAACTTCATGCGACGTTACAAGAATATTACCTGAAATATATTAAATAAATCGATATATTTGCATAATAAGTAAGAATAACACCTGTCAATCAAATACTCAAAAGAACATGGTCTAAGAAATATGCGTTTAAAATTGGATTGGATTTTGAAAAGATACTCTTTTACTACAACTACAGATTAATTTGGAAGCCTCAAGATTGTGTCGTTTTGAAGCAAACAGGTCAAAAAAAAGTTCACTCAAATAAGCAGCGATTGTCCAAAAAATGAACGTTTTTCTTAAATAAAAAAAAATATGACCAAATATGTCTTAAACTTATGCACGCAAAACTTTTTTTTTTTAACATTTTATTCATATCAGGGAAGACTTTGGAGTTTAATTCGTCACCAAGCACTATTTACGTCTTGTGTCTTATTGCAGCCTTCTTGGAATACCAGACGTCTTAAACATAGTATTGACATAGTTTAACTTTATCTAGCTGCAATGATTTTCCCTCATAGGTGTAGATCCTCATCAGTACTAAAGGAACGTTTGAAGAATGTTTTCGGTCAGTATCAACAGTTCACGGGGCATGCTATTTCCATCCCGATTTTACATTTTTTCCGTCATTTACACGGTATATTATTGTTACTAACCCGTAAGCATGCTCCAACTGTTCTTCTAGTGCTAAAGAGGGCCCATATATGAAGGAAGCTAATAATCGCAACTAGTCATTATTTCGCTATGCTATTGTGCTATACGTCACTATCACTATCATTTACAAGTTTTCACTTAAACCTATGTCTAAGATGCAAAATTAAGATAAATTTCCGCTTTTTTGAAAACAGTGTACGTTATTTGTGCTGGTATATACAAATTGTAGACAATTCCAGTTGCAGATGTACGGGTGTGGATACGAGTAATATTTTTTCATGTATGTACAGATTTGCATGAGGGTGTCGCAAGATGTTCTTCAGACGACCAACAACTTATTCCCAGCCAAATTCCACAATTCATTGACGGGCGATAGATGCTCTTTATTGTTAGTTTTGATAGATGCTTAGACTCTCCACCACTGCACAGAGAACCATTCGAATTTAATATTGCCTGCTGTTCGATATTATTCACGCGGCAACAGGTTATCGCTATACGTAATATGCATTGTAGAAGTTCTTCTTGCGCCAGCAAGGAATCACACACTCGAGAGTATTTTTGAAAGCTTCCCGAAAGTCGCGATTGAAGTAGGCGTAAATCAAGGGATTTAATGTTGAATTGAAATATCCTATCCAGAAAAGCACAGCAACCACGACATCTGGACAGGGACAGGATTCGCCACACAACGATGTTATTACGTACCTGAGTCAGAAAAAACAGTGAAAAACGTGATTTAACTTCAAATGTACAGTGTATCGCGATGTGTAAATGTAACGAATACAAAATCGTGTGAAAAATCGTTTAGATGAGATATTCGGGGAATTGTGTTTTATTTATTAAAATAATGATTAGAAAATCGGTAATGTCCTCTTTCCGTGCTATTCTTTGGGACGAAGAAATTAATATTGTACATACATACATTCCCAATGCAACTCGTTTTTGTCATTTTTAAACTTGCAGCAGGACAATTTATCCCTTTCTTTCGAATATCCAATTAATTAAGATAATAATGCTATATTGTGTTCTAAGTTAGAAAGTCAAGCTTGAATGTCTTTTGCAATCTTATCATGGCTTTATTTTGAAATTTAGGAGACATGAATGAAAGAAGTCACAAAAAAGGCGGAACTAGATTCTCTTGAAGCGGAATTATAAGTCACACAATAGTAAGATAGTTGTATTGCAGAAAGATAGGATTCTAAGCTCCTTGGCTGGCTATTGCCATTGACCAACGAACAAGTCTTTCTGTACTATTATTCGCATTCATCGAGCGAGTATTATTCCGCTTAGGCTATTGTAATCTATTCACCAACAATTTTTCCAGATGTTTTTCGAATGAATCTCGATTGAATGAAGCCAATTCAAAGTGTATTTATCTTATTGCGGGTTAAAGGAAGATGAATGAGCTCTGTGCTCAGTGTGTTATGAATTAGCTTGAAAATTGATGTATGTTATCTTAGAGCATCTGCAAGATCTCTTGCGATACACAGTAAGTCTTGAATGAATACATACCATAGAAAGAAGGGCAACCAGCAGAGAAGAAAGACTCCCATTATGATACCTAAGGTTCTTGCCGCTTTGTGTTCAGCTCTCCATCCCTTCGTTGGCCTCATGGAACCACCTGAAATGACGAATATGGTTGAATCTATGTTTTCGTATGTTTCTCGAAGTTAATGTAAAGAAATCGATTTATTCTAAATGAAACACCAAAGAATCTGATGAAAAAAAACATTTATACGGAGCTAATTTCTAGTAGTTATTTCGAATATGAGCTTTTACGAGGAATAGTGCATATTTATGCGGAATTCTTGTAAGAATATTGGAATTAAATTTCTGGTGCGAATAAAATATTTGATTATTTGCACGCAAAGCATGTAGTTTAAGTTGAACGGCTGCTTTAACTTGATGTAAAAATCTTACAAGATAAAGCTCGATTCATACTTGCGATCAAGTCCTTGTCCAATCAATATCGATTGCATGCATTCCTCTGGAATGGTCAAGAACCGGGCCTTATATTGTGTATGTTTCCAACATTTCACGTGCTATCGATGTTGATGGGGCCGTGACTGGACCGTGTCTTGACTGCAAGTGTGAACGAAACCTAAAACTTGGCTCGATGCTCGTTTCAAGCAATTCAATTTGAAGCAAATATTCAAATTATTTTGTCAAAAGCGTTTGGTATACTTGGATAGTATACACTTTTATGGCTGAAATTTAAACTCTAAAAAGCTGAGTTGACTTTCTGAAAATAGTATCGCTCAAATCCAGGTTAAAAACCGCTACCCCAGACTCCATGTGTCGATTTTTTACCCACTACCCTGCAATAGCTTTTCGAATTAAAAGGTTCATGATCCTCGCAGGTATGTTTTATAACTCAGGGTTCTACGTACATAGCGTATGCAACCATAAATACTGCACTTTGTTACATAAGGCGCTATGTAGGTTTTTTTCTAGTAATAAATAAGTACCGTTAGGTAGACGCACAGAGTTTACTATATATGAGCCCAATAGTGCAATTGAGTCCTGCTGAAGGTAATTCAGAATTGATGTTGTGTTTTTAGATCAGATTTTGAAAAGTGATTATCATAAATTAGTGCCGATAGTAACTTTGTATCGACCAGTAATATTTTGACAAAAAAAGATTTAAAAAAGTGATATGTATTTAGACGGTGAATAATTGAGTCCCAAACTAGCTGTTTAATAACTTTTATTACGCAACCGGTTGCATGGGTCCCAGATGGTGTAAGGCCAACACCACTCTATTTGTCCGGCCTAAAATCATTCTGATGAGATGTCCCTCCTGCAAAAATCAACGTCCAGCCAGGCCATGCGAAATTCCGAAAGGAAAGTTTTCATAGCTCGTGACCCGATATGAAACCCAAAAGTTTAAATTTTGGCAGTTCATCCTTTTAAGTGGGTCTTGCCAAGATAATCGATGCCACTGTACAAGGCGTGATAATTAGCGTATAGGATTAAAGGTTAGATTAGGTTAGGTTTAAGTGGCTGCCGATCGAAAGAGGGCTCCCGATGAACAGAGGTCTGCCGATAGACGCATCTAAGCACCAAAGAGATCCGTTGTGATGCCACAACAGTTAATTGATTCTCTCCTATTCACTGAAGTCAGGAAACAGCCTGCTTCTTTAGATAAACTGCACTATCCCCTTTAAATTGACCAGGGACAGTTCGGTCATATTTGAGAAAAACGGTTTACCAATTGCACCAAGTCCTTCTCTTCGTCAAAGCCGAGCACTGGCACATGAGATGGAGGATTAATTCCTGCTCTTCCTCAGATCCACAACTTTGACAGAAATTGTTGAAGCCTCTGCCCATTCGTTGTCTATGCTGCTCAATGAAGCAGTGCGTGGTAGGAACATCCGCAGAAGAACGCAGAGCGCTTCAAGTTAAGCCTAGTAGCTGCAGGGTGCGATGGGTATTTTTGTATACCCCGACCCCGACGTTATTACCTTGACCGATACCATCGGTATTCCTATTGATAACGAGCATGAGACCTGCGGTAGCAAGATACCAAGTCTAGTCAATTCATCGGTCTCACAGTTTCCCTGAAAACCCTTATGTCCAGGTACCTACCTAAATCAATTGTACAGCCGAATATCTCGAAATCTCCCTAAGAGATGCACGGCATTCAAAAACAATCATGAACAGTGTACAAGGACCAGCAAGGGCCTTAATATCTGTTATAATACCAATATTGACTCCGAATATTCGATTACACAGAAGCCAGTCAATTGCCTGGAGAATAGCCGCAACTTCCGCCTGAAAGACATAGCAATAGTCTGGTAGACGGAGGGATAGCTTGGAATTCAGCGCATACACTACTACCGACTCTATTGTTAAGCTTTTAGCCGCATGTATGAATCCACTTTCGAAAATCCAAGTTGTTAACTCCAAATTTAGTAGAAAGTGCAGAGCGCTGTAATCAACAGCTGTAGCGGGAACACACGCAACCAATACTTCTGCATGGCCAAGCTCTGCTCTATCAATCGAACTCTTGATGTGCATCAACAAGGTGAGCAAAAACGATGTGAAGCTATTTGGTCTAAAATTCTTCACGTAAAGATGTTTCAACCTACCTGGTTTCGGAATGAAAACCGCCTTAGTTTTTGTCCATTGCTCGAGGACTACCCTGATGCGGAGCCATGCCTGTCGGCTTTTTGAAGAATGATAAGCTCTATCTGATCAATCCTTATAGTATTGTATGGTCAGACTGTGACCATTCAATCTTGACCTTATCTACTAATTCCTTGATCAGCTACTCGGATGGCCGGTGGGTTGCACGAAATTAGCCCCTACGTGCTCCCGTGTAAGCCGATTCCGGGAAGTGAGTCATTCTTTCTTTGAGACATTCTTTCGGGTCCTCCTCTTCGCACAAATGTAGGTACGCCGGGAGTTACGCTGAGGACCTTCCTGATTCTAGCAGCCTCTGTACTTCCTTCAATTTTCTCACATGATTCCCTGCATGAGTCACGCTTGGCTCTTCTTAACTTCATTTTGCAGTGCGACAATTTTTGCTTGTATCGATCTCAGTCTTCAACGTTTCCAGACCACCTTGCGTTGTCAAACGCCCTTCTTGTGCGACCTCTAGCCTCTCTAAGTTCACCATTCTACCATAAGGCAGCGTTTTTTCTTACGGGCTTTTTCGAGCAATCGTCTTTGAAATCCGACACTAAGATTCCTGTTAATTGGTTCACCTGCTCGTTAAGTCGCCCTAAATTTGTCAGATCCAGGCCGTCTAGTGCCCTGAGGTGCCTCTATGTTTTACTTGAGTAAACTTCCCATTGTGCTGTTCTCGGGTTCGGAACTTTTCTGGGTAAGATACCAGAACTGAGGAAAATTAGGTTAAGTTCTAGCAATCACCTGCCTCTGTCGTTTATGTTGGTGCTCCCCCATATTTCGTGGTGAGCATTTGCTTCACAGCTGAAGACGGCATCAGTTGTAATAGCTGCTTCTGCCACTCATCTCAGTCCAGATGTGATGTGATCTATGTCGTACGGTAGATAGACCACCGACAGCAGGCACCGCTGCGTATTGCTACCAGCGATCTTCCTCTCTCAACACACAGCAGTCGTATCCCCATCGCAAAGCTGTGGAGTCAAGATTGCATTAACCTCTTCTTTTGGTGATAATACAAGCCCTTGTCTTGTCCCTACCCATTACCTGGAACACACTGAAACTCGTGCCGAATCCACAAACCGCATTCTTATATAGAATTGGTTTCTGCATCAGCGTGAAGTCAGTGTGCCTCCAGCTGAGGTGCCGAAGCAGATTGACCATCAGCGCTTCAATGTGGTGCAAATTTTCTTACAAGATCCTCTTCAGCTCGAAGATTTTCTTCTCCGCTTCAACCTTCATGGTGATCCTCTTCAGCCCGAAGTGAATCAGCCCTCTTTTGGCCCGTACTTGATCCGCGTACTTCCGATTAATTCAGTTAACAGTTAAATCGAGCTCCGTCGAATGGCTACTAAGTTTGGCTGCCTAGAATAATTCCAGCCAGAAACTTTCAGATCGGGGTTCGGTCTTTTTAACAGAGATAGAACCTCTGAATCGTTTGAAAGGGGCACCGCCACTTTAGCTGTAATTAGTTTGGGCGCGGATCTCTCATCCACCATGTCCAAACCCCTATGGTTTCCGGAAGTTTGTAGGACGGTGACCAAAACCACTCCTTCGTGAAAAGGTCGCTGCAGGTCATCGCAATGTGACCGCGAACAAAGCTGCAGTGTTCAAAGTGAGATGACCCTTCTTCCGTTCACATGGTACTCTTGAGAAGTTCGTCGGTGATCCGCTAAGGAATCATCTTGGCCACGTCATCCCTGAGTTTCCAATCTAGGTATTCCTGTTTGTCGACAACGGCCGGCTTAAGGTGGCTAGCAGCTACATTTCTAAAGGACCGAGCTACTGCCTCCTGACGTGGCCTCTTCGTCGATTCACCTATCGGCAAGATTTGCTCCTCTGAGTGTTGGCGCTTTCTCGCAGCCGTAGCAGTTGGTTTCACTTGGTTATTCTCGGGTTTCCCTTTAGATTCCAGCGTCCCCGTACTCATAGCCGCTCGCTTTGCCTCTCTCCTCCTGAAGTGTTGCCTCATTCCTCCAGTTTAGTGGGATCAGCTGCCGCCACCTTTACAGTGGACTGTATGTTTATATTCATGGTTGCAAAATTTACAGCAAAATGTAGTGAAATTGACGAAATAAAACGAACAATATAACTCACTAATAAAATTTTTTACTCCGCTTTGACTATATTGAAGACCAGCTGCATGTACACGAAAATAAAGCTCCAAGTCTATAAATTAACAATAAGACCTTTTCCTTGGACCTATGGTTATTCAATTGCGAATAATTGGAGCAAAACGAAAGAGCATCTAATGACGAATAAGGTACAACCATGAGCTGTATGAAATATTTGAGGATCCAGACGTCGCGGAAATTAATAAACTGATCTTGTGCAGCCCAATGGACGAGCAGCTAGTACCTTAAAAGGTATTCAATAGAAAGGCCAGTGGAAAAATCTCCACTATTTCCTCAATATGTTGTAATAAAAGCACCAATACTAAGAACATGTATCAATTATTTAAATGATTATATTAAAAGAAAAAAATTAATGATAATGTTAAAACCTTTATTCATATTAAGTTTATGTAGATCTGTAAAATTTATGTGTGTGTGTAAAATTGATGTATATTGGTAAATAATTATTGAGCATGTTTTGGCTAAATGGTTTTTGGCCTGTATTTTAGCTGTCAGCTTTCAGGTTTAACTTTGAAACTGTTGCAGCTACAGCTAAAAGCCATAAATACTTATGTAGGTAAAATATGAAGTAGAATAAGTTAGAAAGAGGTATGTTGCATGCAAAGAAGGTTGAAAAATTAATCAAAAATCAACAAAAGTTCTCCATACATTGCATCGGTTGAATATAACTGGAGGATTAATTGGAACTTTATCTACTCTTACGTACTATATGAGTAAGTGAATAAAAAATACATATAACGCGAATGGGCAATATATATTTGGAATTTTCGGTTCAATTGTGGATTATTTGGAATAAAACTTGCAGTCAATGTACAACATAAAACTTAATGGTTTCGGTTTCCAGGTTTGTTCTTTTATCGTCGAACAATTCGTTTAACACATACAAATGTTCTTCAAAAGAATTGTTCAGGAGAAAAATAAATGGCACAATTAAAATATCAAAGCGAATGGAAAACAAGAGTACCGAGAAGCTTTTAGTTTATGCTACAGGTAGGATGGAATAGCAGCAATTAGTGCTATGTTTTAACTACAAAGCGCAATTTTATCAGGCAAAATGCATGCTGGTGAATGACAAATTAAAGATGCTTTAGTTAAAGAAGATTATTTTCACTGGATTTCTATGTAAACTAACCTTGACCTACTACGCCACAACTCTCACAAGTGAATTGTTCTTTCTCGTTTCGTATCCGTTCTCGCTGCCAAAACCGCTTTTGTTTTGAGCTGCGTTCACCACTATCGTTACTGTTTGTATTATCTTCGCCAGAAGAACAGCCCAGACCGTAAGACACCCTTTTGGATGTGATTTTTCCTTTGAAACTAGTGCTCTTCGTGACTGAGCTTACAATTTCATCTTCATCGACAACAATACAGAAACCTCCTCGGCGGTGGAGTGACGAGCGCAATCTGGGACCTAATTACAAAACGGAGCTTTATTCAATGCTGAGCCTACAGTATGTTCTTTTTGATACAATGCATGAAGATATGAAGGTGACATTTGATTGAAATCATTATTTTGAAAATTACACTTCATTCAGATTACACTTAAAGCCGATGAAAATATCATAGCTTTAGGTAACCGGGAAAAAAGCATATATGCAAAAATGCATTTAGTTGCATCAAGCAAAGAAATAATAGAGAAAGTATTCGATAAGTGTTAATTACTTGTTATTACTGGATATAATTATTATTATCATATTACAATGTTGTGTTTTCGCTAATTTTATGCGTTAATTTATGCGCCGAGTCTGTTTAAAGAGAATATCTATAATTTTTTTTATTGAAACACTTAAGCGTAGGGATACTAAACTTTTTGACTGTTTTTTTTTATTTTTCACATTTCAACGCATTAGAATATGGAAAAAAGATTGATGGTGGGATATGTTGCATAGGAGAATTCGCGAAGAAAATGTATACAATCGTATAATCAAACCCAATTTATCAACGAGTTCGATTTTTGAAGAACTTTTAAATATATTCCATCTCAAACGTGCAATGGCTGAATTTTATACAAACGAGATGTTTTTACAAATTTGGGGCCATGAAACTCATCTTCGTAGAAACGTACCTAAAGAACACACCTGTATTTCTAAATTTTATCCTACCAAAAGTATATTAGACTGGATCTAGTGCTTTAAAAATCGGAAATCATAGCTTGCAATTTAAAAGCCATTTATGTACAAATACACATAACCTGGTTTCAGCGATTTGCAACATTGTCTTGATACTTTATTAACTGCTCACAAAAATTCTTAGCTGGAGAAGCTGCAAAGCCTGACTCGTAGTGTGAAAATTCCAAATTCGGCAACCACAAGTCCAGCTCACAGTCTTTTTCTCAGGGTAAGCACTCCTGTCGTCGACTAAGTCGACTAAGTATGTCCAACACAAAAACATCCCTGTACGTCGACGACGAATGTATTTTTCGTATTTCTAATCATGACGGTCTATATATTATATAGATGTGTGTGATTGGAATAATTGCTCAAGTGGTAACTGCAAATAAATACCCAGAAGACGTAAGCAATCTTAATCACGTAAAGAAATGAACAACAGCCACCACAAATAATAATAAATCAGCCTGCTTTAGTATAGTAGACTTGCCGATTTCCCACCATTTGATTTACATTGCCGTTACACATGTTTTTAATTGTCAAACCCAAACAGATTGAAGAGAAAGAGTTCCTTATTCACCGAGATGAAAGGAAATGGTCATCTAGAGCAAGTCTGCGACAACGACGCTTGCGAATCGGACCTAGACTCCGACAACGAGTCAGGTGAGGAAGAACCTCTTAGAGAGAAGGACAGGTCTAAATCTGTCAAATAAATTAGTCAAACAAATCAACTAATGGCGGAAATCTTGCAACAACTGAAAGAGAGCCAGAAAGAATCGGCGGAACAGAGGAAACAAAACGCCGAGCTCTTCCGACAAAATCAAGAGCTAATGCACCACTTTTGGGAGTGAATAGCTCTCCGCCATCGGCAGTGCCATCAAAACGGAAAAGAAAAGAGAAGCCTGTAAATACCGCATCGAAACCCGGCGAGAGTGGAAATACGCCAATGGAAGCAGAGACATGTGCGGGTAAACAATTTGAAAGAGAGTTCCCTGTCCTGCCAATGCCAAAAAGACCAGCACTTGTGGTCTTACTGAAGCCAACTTCCCCTCGAAGCAGCAAACAAGCGAGCAAACCAGATGTTCAAAAGAAAACTCAACAGCCCAAGCGATAAAAGACACCAATTATCATTCGAACTTTTTCCGATCGAATAAACGACCACCTCTCTAGTACATGACCAATAGAAGCAGGAGTCCCGCAAGGTTCGCCTCTCTCTCGACTGTTGTACACTATATACACTGCAGACATGCCGAAGATGCCCACAACGAAAATCTCTTTTTTTGCAGACGACACCTGCATCTACTACACATACCAGCAGATTTATAATCACCAATCTCCAGCAATACATAGACACTCTGATGAATTACTTCCAGAAGTGGAAAATTGGCACCAACGCGGAAAAAACACAAGCAATCTTTGTGACAAGACGACGAAGACAAGGCTCACGCCAACTAACACTAGACAACATACCCATAAAATGGAAAACGACCGCCAAATACCTGGAAGTAACGTTTACGCAAATACGCACAAACAAAACAACCGAATAACTGCCAACGGAATACTGAATCATTTCTCCCCATTACTTTTATCAAATAAGCTTAATATTAAGAACAGAGCCCTTACCTATAAGCAGATCATCAGACCAACCATCACATATAGAAAGACCATTTTCTACCAGACACGCCAAACCTCCCAAAACTTGGCCTTGAAGAAATTAGCAAGCGCACCTTAGTACATCAGAAAAACTGGCATACACAAGGACTTACAAATAGAAACAATACATACGATACAAAAACAAATACATACGAGACAAGGCACTCAAACTGTTTGACACAATCGACGGACATCCCAAAAAAAACAGCACTCTCACTATCTTAAAATTCCAAGAGCAGAGGGAAAAGGATATCTACCTAAACTTCCAAGCATTAGGATCCTAAAGTAGTAGATCTACGAGACTTGAATAAACTAGAGAGGACATGGAGAGCGCATGAATGCTCACTGAGAGGATGGGATCAAAGTGCAACTGGCACTAGCTCCAAAAATATAACAAATCCCAGGAATATATATTTCGCTTTTAATGATTGAACTATAAACATCGTCATAGAGAGAACAAAGCTGTCATCAAATTCCTCCCAAAGACGTACATGCAAAACACCGACGGAAAAACTGAAAAGGTGGGAAAAGGGAGAAAAGCCGTCGCTGAAATTCAAAGTGAAAAGATCCACATCCCAGCTCGTGAGCACCGTTTTTTATTGGATTGACAAAAGTGCATCATGTGGCTGTTGAGATAAAGAGAGGCGAATTGGCGAAAGGAGTTATGTTTTTACAGGGTAGTCGAGCCTGTGCACAATGCGTAACTTGTAAGGGCGAGCCATTATCTGAAGAAATCAAACACTCGCCATACAGCTCCGACTTATTGCCCATCAATTATTTTTTATTTAAAGGCAAAGATGGCGAATATTTTTTTCACCGGGCTAGAACTTCTTTGTGACAATTATAAAAAGTACATTGAAATAGAGGGGAAATGCATAGAAAAGTAATTTTTAAGCATATCTATCAGTATTTTTAGTACCCTACACAAAAAAAACTTTTCCACCCGAACCTATGACGATAAAATCTACGCAAGGCAGCTGTCAGACAACAAAAATGTTCTTAGTCTATCCTAACTATTCCACTCAAGTCCTTCCCGAATTTTCTGCCATGCAAGCGCAGTCTTGCGAGTCGTCATGCGATTGTCGGAAACCTGGAACTTTAGCAAAAGAAATTACAGACTCTGATCTTTGTAAGTTTAAGAGAAGGGTCCTCCCATACATCTGGATGCATGATCTTCGTGATGGTCCACCTAAACAAGAGTGAAATATACCACGAGATCACTGATAAAATCGGGAACAAAAAGCTGCGGTGGACTGGACACTAGCTTAGTATGGCATCTGGATTAAAATCTAAACAATGAAATCTCAACCAATCATCATCTGAATCCATAAATCATACAATGTGGTATCAGCGGCTACTCAGCTCTTATGGAAAGATTCAGCTCGGAAAATATATAGTAGCACAAATTAGGAGGTGACATCAAGCCTGGTTCTGTCTTGGGCAGGACACCAAAGAAATACTGAGGATGTCAAACTGAACGAAGGCGTTACAAACCATGTGGACTAGAACTCTCTACTGCAGCAAGTATAGACTAAATGAACGGTTCTTGCATCGTTAATGATGATGATGGTGCTTATGATAGTGTAGATATAATAAGTATACTTTATCATTTGTAAAGACAAGAGGAAAAATCTGTCAATGTTTTCTATGGGATTTTGTTAGAATGCCAATGACCCGTGTGTTTCGTTCCAAATAAATGCGAAAATATTCGTTCCGAACAAATGTGGTATACCATATTTTGTTGCTCAGTTTTTTTTTGTGCTCATCTGACACAAAAAGACACAAAGAACAGATTGATTACTCCTTTCGTAACAGCACGACTGCAGTTGCAAAACTGAGTGAGCACGATTTTTTTCCTAATGAGTGAAGAATGGACAGACAAAGAAAGAAATTGAGTAAAGTAGAATCTCAATGTAGCAATAGCTTTCATGCACAATGGAAGTGATATTGAATTGATTTGAAAAGTCATTTTCCGTTGATTAGGTTCAAGTTAACGTGACATGCAAATAACAAAGTACATTAGCAATGTCTTTCTTCATTCTAAAATTATTATAGTATGGTACAGAGTAATGTATGTAAGCAAATTATGGATGCACATGAAGAAATATGTATTATGCATCTAAAATATAATGTTGATTGCCCAATTCTTTCAGAATCAGCGTAACTCATAATTGAATTGTAACTCCTTCAATTAAAAAGAATTATGTGTGTTTTATTTGTTCTAAATGATTATATTTCAACTAAAGGATAAATTGATAGCTTAACCTTGAGTGTGAGCAACACCAATTGAATAGCATGTGCAAATTTTACGTTTTCAACCTATTCTTTTGTATTCCATCACATAAGCCATTTTACACCGTTTTTTGATAAATGCAGTGTCGATGAATTTACTTTTAGGACATATTTTTGCAATCAGAACAAAGAACAAAGTATACATTTGAAGTATCCACAAGATGCTGCTTAAATAAATGACGGTAACTAGTTAACTAGTTTTGACTGGTTTTTCGATTTAATCAAATAAAGAAAATAAACAAATCTCATAGGTCCGGTAGACAACATAAAAGACCCGCGTGAGAGAGCTAATTATAAGGCTGAACAAATTCTCACACTTGATCATGCGCACATAATTACACTAACATATTCTGTAAAGTTATGTAGTATGAGTACCAAATCTAATGATATTTAGTAGCTAAGTTTACATAATATACAAATACACTTACTTGCTGAGCTTGTCGATTGCCGTCCCATAGCAATATAGTTTCGTCCTTCACCGTTTTCTTGTGAAAAATTTATAACATTCACATCATAGGTTACGACAGACGCTTGACGCTTACGGACTTTCGGGGTCCCATCACCGAGTTTATTTGCATCGTCGCGTCTGCAGCTCATCGAGGATAGCTCTTTACCCTCATCGGACTCATTTTGTACGATTCCAGCGAATGAGTTACGAAGCGAAGATGGCGAGAGTGTGGAATCCAAAATGATCTCTGGCTTAGGCGACATATTTCCAATATTATATGGAACTGGAGACGAACCAGTAACTACATCTAGGGAGATTGTTGAAGTATCACTCATCACCTGGGGATTGACGGTAGGTGTCAAATAGTAAACACCTTGTTGCTGAAGCTGATGTAAAGTCAGTGTCTGGCTCGCAAATTTACTCGAGCTGGGAGTCGTCGGTGGTGATATTATAAACTTATTATTACTAACGAACACTTGATCACTATTGCTATTATTAACGTTACCAACATTGTTAAAACATATTACTTCATTATCGTTATCTGCTAGACTCGATTGCTTAACTAGTTCATTGAGATCACCAGGGATTGTTAATATATCTTCTAAAGAGCGTTCTAAAGTATCACATTGAGTACGGCTATTGTTAACGTTGAAATTATCGTTTTTGGCTAGATGCTGCTGCGCAACAGCAGAATCGGAATCGAACATAATGAGCTCTTCCAAGGTCTCCTGCGGCACACACTCGCCGAGCTGCTTTTCTTTCGATTGGGATTTTGGTGTTGGTTTCATATTGCTTTCATATAGATCGTGAAGATCCAAGAGAATGTCAGGGGTTTTGTGTTTACGTAAAGCTGCTGTTTGATCGCCTTCATGGCCTTCACTTAACATTCGAGGAAGGTAGATCACACTCTCGTGGTCATCAGTCCCCCCATTTTCTATATCACGGTGTCTTCGACTAGACATGGCCACTCCATTATACGATCGTGACAATTTTCTACTTTTGTGTCTCCGAAAAATTCCAGGTTTATTGTGATCCTCGTCATCTTTGTTTTTACGAACAGCGTCTACCCTCTCAAGGCCGATATAGTCACCGTTTTTCTTTGCTTTGGAGAGTAGTGTCTTCAAAACGCCTTTAGCCGACCCACTTTCCGCTTTTGTTGAAAGTTTTTTCCTCTTTTTATTGATGGAGAGTAGAAACTCCGAGTCACTAAGTGCAAACATCTTCTTGTTTTTCGCCACAACAAACCTGTCGTCTTGGAGAACACACTCGTTATCTTTTATTGCTATCATATCAGATTCGCTTAATGCAGAGGTTTTCGATGCATCAACAGGATCGGTTTGTTTTTTGAAGTATAAATAATTTTGCTCGATAAATCGCTTCAGCTCTTTATTATCGTCCTCGATCGGAATTACAATCCGCTCACAAGGAAAATCCTCTCCTACGTTGATACACCCACTGGTGTTCATTGATTCGAAGCTTTCTCTATCTACATTTTCAGTCTTGCTTTGACGGAAATTTGGTAGTGGTCTGAGGATGAACCGGGTACTGCGGATTTCACCTAAAGAAGGCGGTTTTAAAAATTTCTCGAACTGTAAAGTTATCATAGAAGGTGCGCTGTCCGTGTGTGTAACTTTCTCGTGCCGCTCTTGTTCCAAGTCTCGTAAGTCGATACTGCTTCGACTAAGACGGCGTTGTGGAGGCGAAGGGACTCGCAGCTCATCACAGTCATCTTTGCCCAATGGTGGTAGTTCCTGCAAAAAATATTTTATATGCTATTAATAAAGTTATCTTTATTAAACTTAGGGTTATATTTAAGTTATTCAGAAAGAAAGCAATGAGCAGTGCTTGCAAATATATTTTCAGTGGCTGCTAGCATGCAATTTTTGGCGAACGCAGGTAATTGCTTCGGCTGTGATCCAAGAGCGCAAACTCCAAACCGGAAATATAAAAATATTAGCAATGAATTATTCAATGAAAAAAACTGAGCTTTCAGCCAGTACTTCTGGAGGGAAGTTACATGCTGAGAGCCCCTTACAAAAGACTTAAAAGGTAATGCGATTACCAAAGATGGGAAATGATAAACCATACAGTGGGGCAATTGAGAGATCATGCGTCTTGACTCTGGTTGGGGACCCCGCTCCAGGGGCTACCGTGAGTGTGGACACTTAGGTGGAACTAATTCCTTTGGCTGCGATCAAGCGTTAACGCTCAGAGGAAAAAGCCCCTTCGAACGAAGAGGTTACGATTGGGTTGGGGACGACAGCTCAGTCATTCAGTGATATAGCAGCACACAATTTCAAAGTGAAAGAGGAACAGAGGAACAATTGAAGTGGAGACTCCACAACGACGCAGCCATGGGGGTCCTTAACGTACTATTAAAGTGCTGCTCAAATTTGCCGTGTCGGTGGAGGTGAGATCATATTGCTTTGAAAGTTGGAACATTGTGCGCGACCGCATTGCTGTGACCTCCGACAACGTCTTCATGAAGGATTCGGTTTGGTTAGCTAGCCTGAGGACCTCCGTTGATCTTCCGGGGTTAGACGTAGTGAAGAAAGGGGACATCGGTGCGCAAGCTTATTACGGCTAAGATGCTGATGGCCCACTCGAACGTTCCTGTGGATCTGTTTCTTTTAAAGGGTCATAGTCCGGATCTAATAGTTTACAGCTGAAGACTGTTCAAGGTTAAAAATCTTCAAAATCAACAGGCGGAGCCAGATCTTATCGGCACAGCTAAGACAGTACGATCCACCAGGAGTTTGAGGGTAAATTTCGAGTCAATAAAGAGTCGAACCAGTTCTGACTGAAGAGGATAATCATGAAGATTTCAACGGTTTGAGGATTCAGCACGAATCTCGGTGTGTTTCACCAACAGGTAGGAACAAAGCCAGAAGTTTCATTGTTACCAAAAGAGAAATAAATGTGAGGGGAGAAAACCACTGTGTGTTGGAAAAGATTTTCGACGGCATCACGCAGCCTCGCCTACTGTAGGCAGTCTACCTACTGTATGGGCGTGACTGAGAAGAGTGGAAGGTGCAACTATGAGGGTTGATGTTATTATCGATAGCACGAGATATGGGGGAGCAGCAGCATAACGACCGAACCAGGTAATTACTAGAATTTTTCATTTCAATTAACTTTAATATTATTGTAGTAATAAGCTTACATTCATTATGAAGAATTGATTGTAGGTAATTGACATTACACTGACAGCTCCAGATATAATGGGAAGCGTCCACAGCTGGCGGTTATATGACCTATCGTTAGTCTCGGGCCACCGATGGTTACATTGGAACATTGGATTGAATATCGAATTACTTAAAAGAGTTTGAAGCCCGAGAACAGGTCATCATCATCAATGGGAAATTTGCTCCAAGAAAACAAGGAGATAGCTCAGGGAGTGACACGATAGGTATCTCACAAGCTCAGGTAAAATTAAAGAGCCGGTAAATCGTTTAACAGAATTTTCAGTTTCAGATTGCCCCGAGAAACCCGTAAGAAAAAACGCAAAATGGCGATAGAATGGTGAATTCACTGCAAGACTGAAAACTGGGAGTGATAAAGGCAGGAGTGTTTTCATTTCAAGAAAAAGATATGATTCGCCAAACGTGACTCATAGAGACAACTCCGTGAGAACGTCGAGTGAAAGACAGAAACCGCCAAAAGCAGGAATGCCCTTGCTCTACCTTTCTCCGTGAATAACGTGGGGATGGAGTAGAAGACCCTAACGAGCGTTTAGACATGCAACTCAAAACCAACTTTCCGCTTACAGGTCAAGCAAATTTAGGACTTTCAAAGCTCCAGCAATTGATGAGATATTCCCTGTCTTGCTCCAGAACAGAACTTATCATGATCCAGGATCATTAATAGTATACAGCAGCGTATTTTTATAGCATCTCTCCACGTCGGGGTAGAACTCGAGCTGAAGGGGAAAAAACTAGAGTAGTCTTTATTCCTGAATCCGGCAGCTTGAATTGCAGTAATGTGAAGAATTTTTTAACAATTAGGGTAACATCTTTTCTGCTAAAAATACTTGAAATGCTGGCGGGTTTGCACCCCCAGCTTAATTATTGTGGCAATCAACAAACGTATGTAGATAGAAGGTTAGCAGAGACGGCGCTACAAAAAGTGGCCAGTAATAGGAACATTTTTTACAGCTAAAGGTATTCACGTGAGCAGCCTTTCTGGACATCAAGAGGGATTTCAGCAATGTCACTGTGCAAGCATAATCGATTTGGTCATTGGGTTTCCTCAAAAACAGGTAAGCCAAAGGTATTATATACATCTATTCCGAATTGTAGGGTGTTTCATGGAACTTTTGGATAGCTAGAGCTGCAAAAAAATCGCTGCCCATAATTTAGAATGCTGATTGATTTCAATATAGTTTTCTTACCTCAAAGTTACTCACAGCACTGTGAGTGTCCTCTTTTGTCAATTGCGTCAACGTCAGATTCATATCACAATCGCTAGGATGCGTGTAGTTCATGTGATGAGGATGATGCATATTGTGATGTGTGTGAGACATATGAACACTGTTGAGAAGGATATTAGAACTAGTTCTACTTAGTGCCTTTCTTTGCCGGACTGCTTCTCTATAAAAACAAAACAACAGATGATTATATACTTTTTTATGTATGCGTAAAATATTCCTTACTTATATATCCTTAAATACATAGTTATCATCACAACCCCAGGGATCCAAAAACTAACTGAACTAGATATTATAGCATACGTCTTATTGACTACAAAACTGCAAACGTTAGGATTCGCTGACATCTCGCGGAGATGATCATCAGTCGTATACCAGCCTAAGAATATGGGGGTGAATGAAATCAAGGCAGGAAGTATCCAAACATTCGCTAACATAAAGCAAACGGTTTTATGAGTCATGTTAAGAGGATATTCAAGTGGCCTAACGATGGCATAGTATCTGCAAGTAAAAATAAAATTTATTTTTAATTATGTATATAAATATATCAAGGTGAATGTGAAAAATTTTAAGAATCAATTGCAATCTTTGAATAAAAACACGAGCAGAGAATCAAACCATTTTCAATGTAGTAGCAATTTGTTTGAGCGATATAACTAATTTGACACAAAAGTTTTAGGCAATACGCTAGTGTACTTCTTTACGTAGATTCATCTCTTATTACTAATTGAGTAATTAGATATTTGGGTCTTGGTTAATTTCTAAATATACCTATTTTCCTTTAACCCTTATGTGTATACCCAACTTAAGTAACGTTGTTGTATACCCGGGTACCTGGGTGCCCACCTCTAGTTTGTCCTCAATCCTGAGTCCGTAATTCCATGAAATCGCTTACAATATTTTTTAACAATAATTCAACATCATCAGAAACTCCCAAAATTATTTTGTTGTCAATTAGCATTTTATAATTCCAGGAAAAATTTTACAGGGTCGCGATGTGCGGCTGGATTGAAGACACATTTCCATGAAA
Organism: Nemotelus pantherinus; assembly: GCA_963978885.1. Classification (NCBI taxonomy): domain Eukaryota; kingdom Metazoa; phylum Arthropoda; class Insecta; order Diptera; family Stratiomyidae; genus Nemotelus; species Nemotelus pantherinus. Next base: position 24,828,051 of record OZ022265.1, read on the forward strand.
TCGTTTAGAAATTTTTTTTACAACGGAATGTTTCATAAACATCATTAGAAACGTACGCAGACGCTGTTCAGGTAACGCGAAAAAAATGTCGATCTACTGCCGTATTCAAAATTACATAATTGTTAAGGGTTGCTTCAACCCGCTTACCCTCTAGCATAAAAACTGCCACATGCTGCGTTTTGTGTTATTCTGAATAGTGCTGCTGAGACGAACAAGTGATATTTTTATAATTGAATTAAGTGTTATTTTTATAATAAATCATGGAAGAACTATCGAGAGCTGAATTTGCAAGGTGAATATCATTTCCAAATATATAGATAACTATCTCATTTTTGTATAATAATAAACTCGTTTTTATCATTCTATTAGATTGAGTCGCTTGGAACGAGAAATTTATCTGAAAAATCTGCTTGGAGAAAGTGATGAAGAATCAGATTTCGAAGACGACAGCGATGATGAGAATTGGTTGCCTGAGAGTATAGTAAAAGAGCCACCACCGTCAGACACAGGAACTCCTGCCGAAACGACCGAAGGTGAAGAGGATTCTGAGTCGGCTGAGAGTGGCAACGAGTATCAAACGCCCAGTACATCAGCGGTTGGATCTGGTGAGGAAAGATCAAATGAATATATATCGAAAGATAAAACTGTGTGGAGCAAGACGCCGCCTCCAATACACAAAACACACGCGCAAAATATTTTACGTCAAAGATGTGGTCCACATAGGTCGACAAAAACCCTATCGATAAGAGACACCTTCAAGAAAATCTTTACAGTGGAGATGGTGGATCTAATTGTTCGAGATACAAACAGGAAGGCTGAAGCAGAAATTTCTATATATAACGAAAGGAACCCGAATTCGATACGATCATGGAAACCAATTAATGTGCAAGAATTTTATGCATACATTGGGGTTTTAATTTCTTCTGGCGCAAACAATTCGAATACTGACCACATAAACGAAATGTGGAAAGCTACTTCATACCCTCTCTATCGCGCATCAATGGGAAACAATAGATTTCGATCTATAATGCGATTTATTCGTTTCGACGATGCTCGTACGCGCCAGAGCAAACAGGATAAAGCAGCTCCTATTCGTGACATTTGGACAATGTTGAACTCTAATTTGGATAAAATGTACAAGCCGACAGCAAATTTAACTATTGATGAGCAGCTTTATGCTTTCCGCGGCCATACCAGGTTTACCCAATATATACCTTCCAAGCCAGCCAAATACGGCATCAAGATTTGGTGGATTTGCGATGCCGAAAATTCATACCCTATTCAGGGCATCATTTACACGGGCAAGCAGGGAAATGTTCGCGAAACAAACCAAGGGGAGAGGGTTGTGAAAGAACTTGCTGCGCCGTTCAAAGGAAGTGGGAGAAACATTACAATGGACAATTTTTTTACCACTTTGCCTCTTGCCAAGCACTTATTATCGTGGCAATTGACTATAGTTGGTACCCTGAAGAAGAATAAACCATATATTCCCGAGCAAATGTATTCTTCTAGATCGAGAGAGCTATACTCTTCTCTCTTTGGTTTCCACGAGCATGTAGCAATCTGCTCGTATGTGCCAAAGAAAAATAAAACTGTAATCCTACTCTCGACGATGCACTCAGATACTGCTGTAACTGATGATGAAAAAAAGAAGCCTCACATGATTACCTATTATAACAAATACAAATCAGGCGTGGATGTAATGGATCAGATGGTTAGCCGTTATACCGTGCAAAGGCGTACCCAACGATGGCCTCTGGCTTTATTTTTCAACGTCATAGACATAGCGGCTCTAGCATCATATATCATTTATTATGAAAATAATAAAATGATAAAGAAAAAAACTCATCAACGACGACTCTTCCTACGTCAACTGAGCGATGAGTTATCAAAACCTTTCATTGAAGATCGCGCTAAAAATGACCAAATACTCCGGAACTTTACTACAAAGACTGCGATCGAGAGTGTAATTGGACCAATCGGACCACAGCTGTCTGCTTCCGCCTTTCTTCCACAAACTCAATGTCGAGACAACACTGGTAGATTAAAAATAACTGGCTCTTGCCATATATGTTACAAAGACACAATAAAAAGACGCAGGAAAACGCGAAAGTCTTGTTGTGTTTGCAAAAATCCTGTGTGTGATGAACATTCAACATCCACTACAAAATGTAACCATTGTATTATGAACCAATAAAAATGTTTTATAATATGCTAAAATTATTCCTAATTGTTTATTTATTGACTTCAATCTTCATAATATATCAATATCATTGAATTTCTGGGCTGAAATACTAGTGGGCACCCAGGTACCCGGGTGTGAGCTAACGGTATGTTGACTTTGACCTCACTTTTCATAGGTTCAAAAAAATCGCAAAAATTTTTCGAGTTTGTCATTAGCTTCTAAAAGAGTTAAAAGGAGAATTCCTGAAGCCTCAGGTTGCTACCTCAATTATTTTAAAAGTTATAACTAAAACAATGACGAAGTGGGCACCCGGGTACCCGGGTATGCACATAAGGGTTAAAAAGTACGCTCTGCATGCATACTGTGTGGTCAGCATGATAAATTCTTAGACAGGTTGCTATTTTTCTTCAGCATATTGACTCTTAAGTTTTAGCTCTGAATAGGTAACTGAGTTAAATTAGGCATGAAATGATTCGTGGAACTAATCACTCCACACTCGGATTTACGTCGACTGTAAATTAGTGAATGAACCCCTACATCCAACAAGGGTTGTTGCGGGATGACTTTACTTTTTTGAGTTTTCAAACCATTTTATTTCAAGTAACAGCATCAATCATGAACACCGACATCGATTTTCAAACAATTAGACTCACCTGTCAACGGATATGCAGCACAAATGAAGTATGCTCGCTGTTGAAAAGTAAACATCAAGGCTGTTCCATACATTACACATAAAAGAACCAAAAAGCCATTTGCCACCCGAGAGCTCAACCGATGCATTGAAAGTCATGGCGCACAGCGCCACCAGCATATCTGCCATTGCCAATGATACCACGAAGTAGTTTGTGATTACTCTGAAAGAGAGAAAAAATCTTCAATTATTTAAAGTAGGATCCATAGCAACTGCGCTGTATTGCTATGTTCTATATAGGCTTTGAAAAAAGTGTTTTGCAAGGAGTACAAGACTTGCACCCCAACGGAGAAACGCTGAGATGCGGAGAATATTTGTTAATTTATTAACTGGAGAGTAATTATTAACGACCGAAATCTCATTTACCTGGTTTTGTTAACGACACTACTGATGATCTTGCTTTGCGTGTAATCCAGATTTTTGTCCAGATTTGCTGCAGATTTTTTTATCATGATTTTCGTACGATACATCTCCAGCTGCAGTGAAACGCTACATCTGCAAGAAGCTTGGCTGCACTCCTCATTTTTTAGACTGCGTCAAATTTACGAAAGATAGCCAGCCTAGGAGATATGTGGCTTCTTTTAAAATAATCTTACTTGACAATCTGGATATTGTCGCTCATTTAAAATTATATTTTCCTGAAACACTAGTCAAAATTTTTGAAAATTGCCAAAATTTTCGATCTTCAAACAACCGGAGAGACCGAGCCTAGTTTTTAAGCGTAAAAACATTTCGCTGTTTTAATTATGAAGACCAAACTTTAAAATTGCAAATTTACTAGAATATGATCATCTGATTTGCTTGTCGGAAACTTGTCACACTGATGACATCTTTAGTTCTGAATTTTTTCACAATGTTTACCTCTTTGACCATAATCGTGTGGTAACTAATAAGTCTGATTGTGGTGTCGTGCTTATTGCTGTGCTTAAGTCTCTCAACGGAAAAATATGCAGTAATTTTATCCCCTGTCCACCTGTTGAATGTGTCGCTGTCTGTGTCTCTTTGTCTCTTAAATCCTGTTTGTTGCGTCCTTATATATCCCTTGTAAGACGCCGTTCTTGACTTATGAAAGGTCTTTTCTGAATTTTGCACATATCTTAACAAAAACTTTCCCTCGTCGATTGGCATTATCTGCGGAGACTTTAATATGCCTTCTGTACAATGGGACTCCTCTTTTGTGAGCATTTAGTCTATCAGCAACCTTTTTATTGCCTTATCTTCTTTTCTTTCTTCTTGTTCTTTTTCTCAATTTAACTGTTTCCCTAATGTTAATAATAAGATCCTTGACCTCATCTTCTCTTACGTATTTTTCGTTAAGTTATTTTTCTGAAATTGATCTTGGCATATGCTCCTATTTTCTATTCTCGAGACCCCCGTGATTCTTCATGTTTAAACGCAAGGGTAAAGAGTGCCCTTTAAGAAAATATTCTGCGCGTTTGAAATTTTTGAATTCTTGATCTGGCCAAGATTATGCTATCTTCTCCCGTTTACATTCCTCTGCCAAGAAGGAAATACGATTAGCATTAATCAACTATTCCTCATCTGTTGAATCTTCTTTGAACTGTAAGAGCCCTAATAGTTTCTTGTCCTTTGTCCGCATCTTAAAAGTCTCGTCCTCTCTTCTTGACTCCCTAGCAATTAATGCCTTACTGCTTCCGACCTTTTCTTTTGATTACCCTGCTTGTCTCTCCTCTTTTTCTTTTGTTCTTTCTGTTGAGGTTGAATTGCTTTTGCCCTCACTTCACTCCAACTGTTCCCTTGGTCTGGATGGCATTCCCGATTTTTTCGTGAAAAATCTTGCGTCTTCTCTTTGTGTCCCTTTGGCATCTTATTCAATGTCAGTCTCTGTGACATTAAATTTCCGTCTTCCTGGAAGCTATCTAATATTATTCCTATTTTCCAATCGAGTGAACGTAACCTAGTTTCTATCTCCATTCTCCCTCGCCTTTCAGAAATCGTTTTCAATCGTTTCTATGATACCCTCAACTGTGTATTTACAGCGGAACAAAATGTTTTTGTAAAATACCGCTGCACTGCTACGAACCTTGTTGAATTTACTCATGTAGTTGCATCTGCAATTAACAGCAACCTTGTTAATTTTGACAGTTTTGGCACTGTTAATTATGCGTTGCTTCTTGTCAAACTAAAGCATTATGACATCCGTGAACCTTCGCTTTCTCACCAGAATTGTCTCCCTCTTTGGCTTGTCGTCCTCACCTTTCTCTCCTTATTCTGCTGTACTTCAAGGTTCCATCTTAGGGCCAGTTTTGTTTAATCTGTATATCAACGATCTTTCCAGTGCTTTTAAGTCATTTTGTGTTTTGTATGCAGATGGTTTAAAAATCTTCCGAGTGATCAAAAATATTGCTAACTGTCTACTTTTCAGGAAGAATTGAATGCTCTCTTTGATTGGTGTAACTTGAACTGTGTGTCCCTTAATGTTTTCAAATGTTTTTCTATGTCCTTTCCCCTAAAGCTTCACACTTATGACTTTCCTTATGTTATTCGTGGTACTGTCATCTCTTCTGTCGAACGTTTCTCTGATCTTGGGCTTACCTGTGATCGTAAGCTGAAATTTGATATTCATGTCCTAACTACTACTAGAAGGGCTTCTCGAAATACTGGCTTTGTAATTCGTTCCTGTCACAATTCATTTAGTATTTCAACTTGTGTCCACCTGTTTATTAACTTAGTCCGTTCTATACTTGAAGATTGTAGTCAAGTGTAGTGTCCTCGCTTCAAATATCTCTCAGATACTGTTGCACCAGTTCAGCGGAAGTTTACACGCACCTTATTTTTTAGATATAGTCTTCCATATGTGTCCTACAATGAACGTTTGTCTCTTCTTAACATTTCTCTCCTTGAACAGTGCAGAGTTTACTTGGGTGAGAGTTTCTTTTTCAAAATCTGCCGTGGTTAACTATCTTCAACTTTAGCATCTTTGATCATTGAACAGCAACTCATAAGGCTGATCAGGTCTTCCATTGTGTTTGAAGTACCCTATGCTCGCACTGATACTTTCTTCCACTCTCCTGTTTTGTAACTCTTACGCGGTCATAACAGTCTTCAACTTGGTCATCTTCCACATTCTATTGCCATCTTTAAAAATATGGTTCGTTGTAAAATATTTGTTTCTAATTAATTTTATTTCCTATTCTTGTTTTAATTGGATTTTTTTTCATACTTTTTTCATAATTACTAAACTTACTTTGCTCTATTTTGTTTAAGTTATTCTTAATTTATTTAATTCCTACTCCACTTAATTTTTATATACTTATATATATATATATATATATATATATATATATATATATATATATATATATATATATATATATATATATATATATATATATTTACTTATTTACTCTTTTGTTTTATTTTTTCATTGTATCCAATCTATAATTCGGCAGTTTGCTTGTTGAATCGAATACTTACCAAATAAATAAATAAATAAACATTGGTTACTTTACGTTTATTAGTTACTAGATAATTATTTCAAAACAACAAAAGAAAAGACTGGGCATATAGCTATGAAGTGCAGTGTTTGTTACAAATGTAGTATCCAATTCAATGTTTATAGGTAAGTAATTTTAGAGTTTCTCTGCCAAAATAATCCAAATGAAGATTTTTCAATGGAATTATGTTTGCTGTGGGATAAGAAGCACAATGTGATAAGTTCATTACGAAATTATGTGCACGAAAGTCATTAAAGGTCAAAGGACACGAAATTCATTTTTTCTTAAATATTTCGCGAATTATTGGCTTTACGTGATTTTTTGTTGGCATGAAAATTGTTCAAAAAAATTAAATATATCTCAAAAACGGTTGTCCTTATAAGAAAAATTTCTAAAATCTTTTCTATAGGACATTTTTTATTGAATATTTCGTCTCTAAAAGATACCTTTACCTTTATCTTTACTGACCTTTGGCCCGTGCAAAATGTTTAGCGTCACTCGGATTGATGGCAACTTTTGATATTTTACTGAGAACAATAATAACATCATACCAAAGTTCAGTTGGACGTGTTTTGTCTAATTTCTATCCTTCTCACATTCAAACAGGGCTTTTGAATGGGAGAAGGATAGAAAGAGGACAATTCTCACAAAAAAACTGAAGGAGCTGACAAAATATACCATGGAAAAGAAAAAGAATGCTGTAGAGACCATCCCGAACTATGTGGTGAACAAATCGACGGTCCAATTCACAGAAGAGCAAATGGAACTGCTTAACCAAGGTCTGAATTTTACTGTCAAGGAAACAAAATTTCCTACAGAAGACTTGGTAGTAGACGTCGAAGCCGCGGTCAAAAACCTTCCCGAACAGGAGAAAGCACAAATCAGAGGCAATGTGGCTAGACTCATCAGGAAGGTAAACCGCAAGAGGGGGAACACTGGCAAGGCACAAAGGGTGCTTAAAGAATTGGCTACTAAACCGGTCTATTATACCAAAGCAGATAAAGGAAATGCCGTGGTTATAATGGACAAAAATGAATATGACCGATTAGTTATGGAAAAGCTCAACAACGGGGATTACCATGAGCTAAGGAAAGATCCCTTACCAGACTCTATCAAACGAGAAGAAGAAGAATTTTGAAAGAATGCAAAGGCACGATTGGGGAGATCAACAAGCTGCGGGTTTCAAACCCGGCGTTGCCAAGAATTAGGTGCCTTCCGAAGATACACAAGGAAGGAAATGAGCTAAGAGAAATTGTAACCGCCACAAATGCTCCGACAAGGAGAATCGCAAAGTGGATTGTAGACGAGTGTAGGGCCTTAGGGAAGATTAGCGATAGAACAGTCAAAAATCGTGACGAGGTGATAGAGCAACTTGGAAGAGTGGCAGCAATAGGGGAAGACGAGTTAGTTGTATCATTTGATGTCAAGCCTCTATTCCCAAGCGTGCCGGTAAAACAAGCACTCGCGTTCTTTGAGGACTGGCTATTAGAGAAGAATAGCTCACCGGAAGGGAGGAAGAGGGCTAAAGACTTTTTGAAACTTGCCTCGGTTTGCATGAACGGAAGTTACTTTACTTTCAGGGGGAAATACTTTAAAGCTATGAAAGGTGTTGCCATGGGAAATCATTTATCCCCACTAATGAGCGAGATATTTATGGACAGACTGGAGAAGAAACTTCATGAAGAGGATTCGCTTCCTCGTGTCTGGATGAGATATGTGGACGACATTCTAGCTATCGTAAAAAAGAATGCTTTGGCAGAAACTTTGAAGAAGTTGAACCAAGCACATAAGGATATCCAATTTTCAATGGAAATCGAAAATAAGGGAAAACTACCATTCTTGGATTTAATGGTCATACGGAAAGAAGGTTTTCTTAGGGTTAATATCTATCGGAAGCCCACACACACCTAGAGAACAACGCCTTCCACGTCTGATCATTGGCATTCCCAAAAAATGGCGCCCTTTAATTCGATGATCCACCGACTATTAACAGTACCCATGGATCAGGAAAGTTTTAACTCAGAAGTTAAATATATTAAAGACACCGTGAGAAAAAATGGATTTGACGAGAAAATAATTGGAAACCTTGTCAAAAAGAAGAAGAACAGAATACAGCGTGATCTGTTAACGATGCTCTTTATACAAGAAAAACAAAAACCAGCCATAAGAGTTCCAATAATTTTTGCGTCAATATTCAAGCAAATTCAGGAACTTCTTGAACGCTTTGATATTAAAGCAGTTCCAACCAGCAAGGTCAAAAAATTAAGTACAAAATTATGTCACGTGAAAGACAAAAAAGATAAGAAGGAAAAATGTGGAATATACAGAATTACTTGCCCAGAATGCGACAAAATATACATTGGACAAATGAAACGGTTAGTTGGTATTAGACTAACCGAACATAAGCGAGAAGCAGCCTCAGCAAGGAAAAGGAACACAACGGTAGTACGATCAGCAGTAGCGAAACACATCCTGGAGGAGGAGCACAACATAACGTGGGAATGCGTGGTGGTGATTAAGGAAGTACAGCAGGTACGAAAACTAGATGCATACGAAAGCCTGAACATATGGAAAACCCCGATGGATAGGCGACTAAACACAGACCAAGGAAACTGTGTAACACCATTGTTCAGGTTAATTTAAACAGATACCTTATGATGATTATGTGATTAATATAGATATTAAGATGTACTTAAGTATATAATTAATAGATAATTAGCGGGTAATTAGCAGGTAATTAGTATTAGTAAATACTTTAAAAGCAAGCACCTTAAATAAGATACCTAGGTTATTTTAAGATTAGACCAATAGACACTGAAGAAGAGGGCAGATTACCCTCGAAATATCGATATATGTCAATATCAAAATAAATCTAGCTTCAAAAGGGAAAAATTGGTTTAATTAAAATATTTTTTACAAGCTAGGAAAAAAATTGGTACACAATTAAAACAATTGAGAATGCTTCTTTAACAGTTTATTCTTCTCAGCTAAAGGCTGGTACTGTTTTAATCGTGAAGCTAAACTTTTGACGAGTCTCCACTACCTGGCCATTCTTCGGAGTGAAATTTTTGACAATGAAAAAAGCGGAGACCCTGCTAATTTCTTAAAGATAAAATGTCAAGATTTTCAATTTTCAATTGATTTTATTATTGCAAAGACATTTGCACAAATCAATTTTCAAGTTCAAACACCAAGTGTCACTTTTTAGCTCGAAAGAATTAACTGCACATACTAAATTGGCATTTATTTTCAAAGCGAAAGTAAACTTGAAGCAGCTTTTCACGCTAAGAAGTGAGCAAGACTCTTGCTTGATTTTAAGCTAAATTTTCGCAGAAACAATTTTCTACGATTTCAAAGAAATCGAAGACAATACCAGCCTTAAGAGAGAATCAATAATTATCTTTCTCATGAAACAAGTTTTTTCCTTTCAGTTCTAACGTCAATCTTAAATTTGGCTCAATAATTAAGTTATTTATGTTTGTCTACTTCTTAAATTATCTACCTAAAACACTTTTCTGCGAATACTTTGTCTTTCCGGAAATTTGTTATGCAGATCCACATTAATGTATTTAATCCGCACTAATGCCATTACTTTTTAGGCAACCTTCGTGATGATACAGAATCAGTGCCTGTTTGCTTGGTATTTTCAGCTACTCATTGAACTGTCAATCTCAATTATTATTTCCATGTAGGACTTTAGTATCACATGCCTTAGCAGACTTAGCTTTGATTCACATATCTCTGACATAAATAATCACACCTTAACATTATCTGATTTCGTTCTTCAATTTTCCACATCCTTTCTTAATCCTGGATACATTTCATGTAACATTTAAATTTTAATGGGCACGCATCGTGGCTCCAGAGCAGCGATTCTGTCGAAAATCTTTTTAATTCATTTCAAGGGACGTGCTGCCTAATCCAATCTCATTTAACACCAAACGTGTCCTTATTTGAGAAATAATGTAGATGATTGTGTAATAAACAGCTTGAGCCAAATAAACGCAATGAATATTTATCTCAAACAGTCTTGTACAACTTGGATTTCTTTTGTTGAATCTCGCCCAGTGAAATGAGTCGAAGTCAATTTTGTTCTTATTTGTTTTTTTTTCAACACAAAAGTGACGTATCCTTGTCGTAGGATCCTAACCTGCTTGCCCCATCGCTGCTTACTAGGGTCATTTGCAAATTAAAAGCACTCAACAGTATGCTTTTCAGCTCAACTAAACTAATCAAAATCAATGTCATAGCATATCATGAGCTTATGGTCTCGCATGACTAAATCTATTAAGAGCAATGTCCCTTGGCACATTGTGGTTAATTCGATTTTCAACTGCAATGTCTGCACTACTAACGAGACGAAAGAGCATTTTACTATAGGTCGATGTATGTGTACACAAGCCCAATGTAATATGTGTTCACTTTTCCACGGGGAGTTTTCTGAGCAACGCTAGAAAGTTGAATCTGTCCTCGGTCTAATTCTCCTGACGGAGATTTTCAATCACTTAGCTGGATCGTATGTGAAGTCATATAACGAAGTTTTATAAATGGCAAAGATTACTTCCTATAATAGCAATTTGTGCCTATATAGTGATTTTTCCTGTATGATGAGCATGATAACGTTGATCGATTGTTGGCAAAATTTTCAAACATGAATGGACAGACGACGCAATCAAGTTCAGGTAATAAAGTGACTTGAGCTACAGCATGGGAAGTTTTGGTTTGTCATTTCAATTAATTTTTATGGTTGTCATGCTAAGAGCCACATAATAATAACCGAAAATGGTCCCAGACAGTAAGTAAAATAGCTTAACATTTAATCTTCGTTTAATGACAGTAGGTTGTTTAGAATAATTTATTCTGAGAAGCAAATGAATAAAATTGTCGCTTTTGAGGAGAGTAAGAATTTAATTGGTGTTCACTGATTTCCAATTATCTACAATGAAATTCAATGATTCGAACAGCTCATTTGTGGGAATACTCCACCGTCACTCCTATATTCAAGAAAGGGAGTCGTAATGACACTTGCAACTATAGACCTATTGCAAAACTTCCCTGCGTCGCAAAACTTTTTGAAGCCATAGTCACGAATGTTGTAGCCTTTCATTGCAAATCTATTATGGCTCCGTATTAGCATGGTTTCATGAAAGGTCGTTCAACCACAACCAACCTGCTTGAATTTTCTCACCAAATAACCAACTCAATTGAAGCTGGCCTCCAAACTGACTGCGCCTACACAGACTTGACGAAAGCCTTTACTCTATACTTTTAGCTAAGCTTCATTTCTGTCAATTCCCTTACTTGTTTTTAAATTGGGTTGACTCTTAAGGTAGAACTACACTGGTCTCACGTAACGTGAGCTCACGTGTCGTCACGTTATGCGTGTGGAGGCATGAGCTCACGCTTGGAAATACACTTGTCTCATGCTAGCAGCTCACGTGTGTTGCAGTTCCTGATCGACGGTTTGAGGTTTGACTAAATTTCGCTGCGCACATAAAAATTCTGTTACCATTTTTTCCCACAATTTACCAGCATCAATGTATTTCGCCATTTCACAAGTATTCATGCTTATACATTTTCAACAAATCACTTACCTTATACATTTCAAACAAATCAAATACCATGCGGTAAAAATATTGGCTAAACGTGCTCTCACGTGAGCTCAAAAATCTGAATTTGCAGATGATCAAAAACGTGAGCTCACGTGATAGCACATGAGCCGTGTGACGTGTCGCCAGTGTATTTCTAACCATACAAAATGGTACTGCAGATCTATGACACGTGTGGTCAGCTGATGTGACGACACGTGAGCTCACGTTACGTGAGACCAGTGTAGTTCTAGCTTTACTTGACGAATCGAACCCAACGTGTATCCTTTCGCGGTGCCTTGTCATCTGAAATTAGAACCACGTCTTGTGTTCCACAAGGTAGTCATCTAGGCCCTTTACTGTTCGCCTTATTTATTAATGACGTAGGTTCCATTCTAAAGTCATCTTCTGTTCTTCTTTATGCCGATGACGCTAAAATTTTCAAAGTTGTGAGAAACCTTAACGATTGCAATGATTTGCAGCAAGATCTAAACAGATTTGACAACTGGTGTTTCGATAACAATCTCCCAATTAATCCTGACAAGTGTACGATTATATCTTATACACGCAAAAATAACCCTGTAATCTATGAATACTCACTTTTTAGTACATCTTTAAATAGATCAGCGAAAATACTCGATTTAGGAGTATTGCTGAATCAATCCTTCACATTTGACGATCACATCGATTCAATCGTTGTGAAAGCTAGCAATGCCTTAGGTTTTGTCAGAAGACGTTCGAGGGAATTCAACGACATTTTTCTAACTAAGACCCTCTTTTGCAGCTTAGTAAGACTTATTGTCGAATATGCAAGTATTGTATGGGCACCATATCAAAAAGTCTACATAGACCAAATTGAGTTCATTCAAAAGAGGTTCTTACGTTTCTGCCTCCGCGGTCTTCCGTGGTATGACCCTTTACATCTACCTCCTTATCAAGACCGCTTAAATCTTTTACGAATGGATACCTTGGACTCTCGACGTCAAAATTCCAAAATCTTATTTGCCGCGAAAATTTTGGATGGCACCGTTGACTCAAACTACTTATTAAGCCAACTTAATTTTAACACTAATAACAAACGTGTCAGGCGGGTTAATTTTTTGTCGATCCCTCAACATCGGACCAATTATGGTTGCAATGAACCAGTCGCTGCAATAAGTAGATGCTTTAACGAAGCTTATTATAAGTTTGATTTTCATTTAGCTACAGCATCACTTAAACGAATTCTGTATAAAAATAATTAATTTTTATTATATGTGTATAGTCTGGATTAGACGAATTTAATAAATGAATGAATTAATGAAAAGAAGTTTAATCTTGCCAGCATCGGTCAACTTCAACACAATAATTTTTGGAAAAAAATTGAATGGAAAATTAAATGCATGACTAGGTCGTAACTTTTTAGTGGATCTACATTTGGGTATTTTTTATATTCCTGAATTTCGTCCTGTAAAGTATTTAAAATATCAAATCTTTCATATCTTGATTGATGGATTGAATGCATGGAAAGGGTGAAGTTGGTTTCTGGTACCGCGACCTCCTGCGTCAATTGTACTTCCTCATTGTTATGTCCTATAGGATATCCGGGCTCCTTATAAGCTTTGATATGTCTTCGGATGGGTCCACGGATATGTTTACAGATGGAGGAAAGAGCTGCATCAAAAATATCAAACCTTTGTGCCACTAGTTCTGGACAGTGTGAGAAGGTGTTTTACATTCTCTGTTACTTCTCCGGCATATCTCAAGGAGTTGCGTCACTCCTTGCCTGTCCTCTGGAGGTACTTTTGGTAAGAAAGTTGGCTTTTCAAAGCTTAACATAGGGCAATTATGCTACTTTTACGGAGAGCCACTTCTTTTTTTTTTTTATATTTTTGTGACAAAATTGAGGTAATTTTTTGAATGTTAAAACCCTCCAGATTAGATCGATCTTTTTCTTAATCAATGTTTAAGTTTTCTGTCCATAGCAGCGTTTGCAAAGCTCCAGTATGAAGCTGAACCAATGTAGGTCAATTAAGCATTTTTTGGCCTTGATACGGGGGTCGTTCAATAAGTACTTAGAAAATCTAAGAGACGGCGCTCATAGCATCAAAAATAAACTCATTTTGATACTATAAGCAGCACTCCTAACTAACCAGCCGTTAGCTCCATCACATAGTTCCATTCCATATCCATCACATAGTTTCATTGTTGTTGTCGATTGAAGTAAAACACTTTCATTTCATTATAACAATGGATAAAAGTGAGTTTCGAGCGGTGATTAAACACGTATTTAAGGGTTAGCGCCGAAAGAAATCATAGATGAGATGGATGCAGTTTAAGGCACATCTACCCCTGTGTTTGCAACTGTTTACAATTGGGTGAATGACCTCGAACGTGGCCGTATATTGACGAAAGATGAACATCGTTCCGAACGCCCTGTGGAAGTGTCTGCCCCCAAAATGATTGACAAAACCCACGCTATGGCTTGAAGTGATAGACGAATCAAAGTGCACGAAATAGTTTAGGCCACAAGCATATCACAAGGCACAGTCGCTTCAATTTTGCACGAAAAATTATGTGTGAAAGAAATTTCGGCAAGATGTGTGTCGCTTTTGCTCAGGAGTGGAGAATAAACGCAATCGTGTTGCGGACTCTGAGGCTGTTTGGTCACTTTTGTGTCGCAATCCTGAGGAGTTTCTGGATACATTACTAGGAGTTTAAAAACTTGTGGGCCACAAGATCATTATACACTGCACTTGCACGCCCTCTTCTTGAATACGCCTGTATTATTTGGAACCCAGCCTTCGAAATTCACAATAACAGACTCGAGTCCATTCAAAAACAATTTTTACTTTTCGCCCTAAGAGATCTGTACAACCCTTACGATTTCGAAAATTTACCCCCATATGCGTTTAGACTGGGTCATTTAAACTTAACTTCACTTGCTTCCAGAAGAATGATGATATCGGCCTGCTTCACATTTGACGTAATTAGAGGCGTTATTAGAGTTGAGTTCCTTAATAGTAAATTTGTGATAAATATCTCCTTAAGGAACACCAGGTCCAATCGTTTACTAAAGGAATATCCACATTCCACTATATATGCAGCTAATGAGCCGGTGAATAGATGCTACAGAGTCTTCAATGGCTTTAGCAACCTTTATTCCCCAACGATTTCCAAACTATCCTTCAAATCTTCCCTTATCCAAGCCATTTGTACACCATAATTTTTAAGCTCTTATTTAATTATCGTTTTTAATTGTAATTCTTTAATTTCATTGTTATTTTACTTATTGTCTATTTCAAACTTAAGATGGGTTTAACTCCAACACCCCAAACTTATATAATATATATATATTATACTTGTTTACTCAATGAGTTACTTATATATATGTGTTATTTATTTGTACCTTACACTTTTTTTTATATAATTTGATATTTCATATTTATATGTATATATATATATATGTATTTATGCCTTTTTTGGCCAGTCATAGGCGGGCCGTGGCCTAAAATCTGGCAGGGGCCAGGGACTGAAAGGTTCAAGACATGTGATGATTTTGTTTTTGTTTGTACACGTACTGTTCATACAACTTATATAATTTACTAATACATTATATATTTGTTGATTTATTCTTTGTTATTTGCTAATGCATAATGTATTATTAAATAAACTTCTTGTATGTGAATACGTAAGAGCTACTACCACATGCATATAATGTGAATGGTAGGTATGAACTACACATGAATTATCAATGACCGCTAAGAAAGAAAGCTTGTATGAATTATACGGGAATAGAATGGAAATAATTAGAAATGTAAGAATATTTTTTCGTTTAGAAGCTAAATATATTGCAAATTATACTTGAAGAAGAGGATAGCTCAGTTTCAAAATATCTTTGAAAAAATTGGAATATATTAAGCTTGGAAGGAAGAAATTGATCTCTTGCTTCAAACATTTGTTACCTAGAAAACCTAGAAAAACCGAAAATAATTTGGCAAGATGAAAAGTGCTGTAACTTACTCTTTTTGAGCCATTTGGTTTGCAGGAATATCTTTGTAGCCCTAACTGCGTGTCCGAGGCTAAATGAAACAGCACAACCTTTGAAAATAGTGCTTTTTGCTGTTTTCCGTTTTCGCGATCCTCTGGTAAATGTGAGATTCAGACAGTTGTTTTCTGCGAATGATTTAATTTTTCCCCAAACTACATACAAGTGTTCTCGCTCACTCAGTAGTGTTCCATTTACAAGATTTATCGCATCCCTAAGAGTTGCATTTTTAGTTTGGAAATATGTGCTTAACATGTTCATTATAGAAAGAACATAGTGAAACATGAAAAGATTTACTACAAATTTAGGATCTCCAATGAATAAACTGAATCGTTGTATTTTCCCTCATTCATTTCTTCCTCTAAAGCAACTTTCATAGTCCCATAGCTATCGATCACATATTTGCAATTGTGAAATCTCATTGACTATCGAGTTGAGCTTAAACTTCTCATTCCACGCCTTGTGTTTAGACCAACTGCCTCTTCCAGCTGCTCCAACAGTTCGTGTTGTGATGGCTTCGAAAAGTGCAGGTTAAGGGATTCGATGGCATTGAAAAAGGATATACACGTTTTGATGGTGAAAAATGTGTCCATCACAACCAGGATAATTTTATGAGCTAGACAGTGTACAAATGTGGCTGCAGAGTGTTTCATCTTAATTTAGATTTGTACACCACTTTTTTGTCCTGACATGACACTAGCACCATCATAAGACTGTCCAACAACAGACAATTCGAGAAGTCCGTAGCTGTCTAACAGGCTCAAAATTATATCTGCTAAATACGAGGCATTTCTAGCTCCTGAACAGTCTACAAAGCTTGAGAACCTTTCTTCGACTGCTAGCTCTTTAGCTAATCTGACAACCACGGAGAGTTGTTCCTTCTGTGGACCCTTGTTGCGTCTGCCATAATGGATATCAATCCGCAATCTTTTATTTCAGCTCTATTGTCCTCGCGAACGAATTCAGCAATTATTTTCATCAATTCATTTTGTGTTTTGTCACTACAGTAGTTCGCAACCTTGTTTTTAAAATTATTTTCAAAAGTTGAATCATGCTTCGCGAATAATGCACAAAATTCCAAAAAAAATCACAGCTATCACTGGCACCACTTTCATCATGTCCTCTGAAAGCACGTCCTTGGCGACTGAGACACGTCGTAAGGTCGATAACCTTCTCCAAATAATTTCGGTTCATCTTGACAATATTCCAAGACTGTTCAAGCACCATATGATTTACTGTCTTCCAAGTACTATTAGAGTTTTCTCATTGTGCATGAATTTTACTATCCGGATAATTTATCCGGATCGCGAAGTTTGGTCGAGCTGAAATTTCGGTGTATTTTTGGCGACAATGGAAACTCTATGGAAAATTTCGCATTGTGATAACTTCACACCGAGTCATCAGATCATCACAAAATTTACAAGACTCATCAATGGGCATAAAAAATAAGTTTCTGTCGTTTTTAAATAATGTCTGGGCAACCTTGTAGCTACCATAAGTACTTAAACACAAATCTTTCATACGGCTGTTAAAAATGCAAATGGTTGATGAATTTGATACTATATTTATACAGTCAGATCTAAACTTGTAAAATTCCCAACCGCACAAAAATCGCACTGAATTATTTATATTTTTAGCACCTGGAACTTGCATCTACGGTATCTCGCGATCGGATAAAATTCATAGGATATACTGGTTTTGAGTAGATACAGGTCTGACAAAAGTTTAATCAACATGATAAGAACCATGTGGCGGCTGTGTCACTATGAAAAAACGCTCGGTGAAATTGAAATGCTATGCCTTTTAACTTCCGATGCAGTTTTCAACTTATAATAAAATTCACGCACATTTAACCTGAGTGTAAACCAAGTAGGTCATAGATAACATAAAAGTGGCAGGGATGCCATTTTTATTCCTATTTTATACCTTGTTGCCTACTATTTTAATGCTTATACTATGTTTTGTGAAAAAACATAATTGCATAAAACGCCAGTTTATAAAAGTGTTCTTACCTAAATACCTGTATATTGCCTAGTAGGAATGAACAGATAATCTTAATAAAAAAAAGGATGATTGGCAAGGTGCTTTTCGTTTTTTTCTTAACGTTTAACTTGTCGAAATTAAATATTGCCGTCCATTTCTCGAAATAAGTCCCATAATATCGTAATTAATACCGCAAATAACACAGTCTTTATGTTATAAGTAGTGTGTATGCTTTGGTATAGGCTTACAGTACTACACTACTCACCTCTTGCTGTAACCACAAAAACCTAAGAGGCGAAAATTTAAGTGTCTGCTCTTGGAAATATTAATTTTTCTGGGAGGGGCCAACCTAGGGTCTGGGGGGAGGTGCCGGCCCCCCCTACGGCGCGCCTATGGCCCCAGTGACTGTTTTTATTTCCTAACTTGAAGAAATAGCTTGAGAAATGTTTAGGGCTAACAAGGAGGCCATCGCCCAAACAAATACCTGTTTTGAGGAGCTTCCGAAATCCTACTTTTTGGGAGGCTTAAAAGAATTAGAAAAACGCTTAGAAAATGGTCTAAAGCAGAAGGGAGATTATGTCTAAGCACAAAAGAAAATCTACCTCGAAAATATGTTATTTCTACTTTTTTCTAAGGACTTATTGAACACCCCCCGTATAAGTTTCCTTGGTACCACTAATAGCTGGAGACTCATATAAGCTCCAAGCTATTCTGTGCGTCCATTTCATTTGGGGTGTCTAAAACACCTCCTTTTGCCTCTAAAAGTATAGCTGAGTTTATTAGATCGCGATTGATAGACTTGAGAACACTTTGGCTATTCAATATGGCCTTAATTCTAATCCTTTTTAGTGCTTCTTATCTTTATTATATGCATAGCAATAAATATAGTAGATATATCAGCTGGACTGATCGTAGCCTTCTTGTAGAGTGAAGAGAGTATTTCGCTTCTTCGGTCTATTGCTGCCTGCTTCTACTCCAAGATTCATCCTCATGTCTTCTGTATACTACATTTTTTACCCTTTTATGAAGAGATGGACTATTTCGTCTTTGTTCCCGGATGATATTGTGACCGTGTACCTTTTCTTGATGGTTTTCTTAGTTTTTATTTGTTCAGCATTTCCATTATTGGCCTGATGTCGTCCAGGATACTAATATTGCCCTTTTGGGCTCTGTTTTGCATTTCCTCTTGAATTTCGAGGTGTAGCGGTTCAAAGTCTCCATAGTTACCGTTGGAGTAGAACTCATTGCCTCAGTAATGAGCCCATTAAAAGCAATTTTTTTGTGTAGTTTTCTTCCACATAGGATGGTAGCTCTCACCATTCGTTAGTATGCCCAAAGTGTCTACTTTGGAGACAGACCTCAATTGCTTCCAAGTATCTATTTTGTAGCCAACCCAAAGTACCTTAATGGCCTTAAGTGTGGTTTTGTTTGAATGACTGTCCCCGGTGAGTTTCCTATCCAGGTTGATTTCTAGATATTTTACCACTTCCTGTATACGTACCTCTGCGCTCTTTATTTTTGGGGTCCATATTTCGATTTTCCTTTTCCTGATGAATGGTAAAATATTGAATTTTTTGAAGGTTTATGAATAGATCCTCCTTCTCGCACATTTAAGCTTTTGGTATGCTGAATCTCAATGTATCCAATTACGAGCCTTTGACTATTACCGTGATGTCATTCTCGTGTCTGAGAGTGGTTCAACACTTACTGTTGAGGGTACCAATTAGGTCATCGACGATTAGAGGCAATAGCAGGGGAATAATATCCCTCCCTGTAGACATTCCTTCCTACTGATCGTTCTTAATTTTGCTTCCCCAACTCTGCGAATACACCTCAGCATCTTAATACTTTACTCACCTATTTTACTACCTTTTGAGGGGCTTTTTTTCTCTGGGATCAAAGGCTCCTTCTAAGTTCATGAAGGCACATAGCCCAGTTTCCGTATTACCCAATTCCTTTTCTATTATTTGGACCAGCTTATTATTTATTATTTTCTATAACAACATATATATATATATATATATATATATATATATATATATATATATATATATATATATATATCCAATTAAAGATTAAAAACTAAGAAAAGGTTACAAAAAAAATAATGTATAAGACTTCAATAAAATAAGAAAAATAAGAAAAATGATTATAAGCTCAATTAACCAGGTTCTACAAAAAGTAGTAAATAAAAAAGAAACGTAATTTTATACAGGGATGAAATTGAAGGATAATTAGAGAAATATTACATACACACATACATACAGTAATTTATTTAATTTAATTCGTAAGATAAAACACTTGCTCCTAAATTATTATTAAAAGAGCATAATGAAGGCGGAAGTGGACCAATATTTAAACAATTATGTTGCCTCGGTAAGCGTAAAATGGATGGAATAAAGATGGAAATAAGTACCAGCAAACAGTGCGTTGAAAGTAAATAAAACCTGGTAAAAGATTTTGTATCAAGAGCGGAAAACTCCAGACTGGGGATATAAGTCCCAGAGCTATTAATGATTTTATAAAAGAAACATTCGTTTAAATACACACGAAGTGACACGAAAGCAGAGACTTCTAGGACGAGGACACGCATACTATACTAACAGTAGGGAATTCAGAATTTGAAGAATAGCTATCGAGTAAATCTGCGGAGTACAGACTCAGCAGCATCAATTAAGAAGGGCTAATGAGGAAACCCAATTTGACAACAATGCTCGAACCCACTACGCACAAACCAAATATACAAGCGTATATCTGCCAACAGCATTTCACTGCTTACCTTTTCTTTGATTTCACTGTGCCTCTTTTCTCAACTCAATATCTTCCCAAATTCTAACAATAATATCCTTGATCTTATTTTGTCCAATATTTTTAAGTTCTCCGTCACGGTAAACGCTGCCTTTTCTCCTTATGTATCTCCTGATCTGCACCATCTTCCACTTTTTTTTTTTTTTTTAGAAATCTCCCTCATTTGTCGTACACAAAGGAAAGCTGCTAATGTCTCTCGTTTCAGTTTTCGTAATGCTAACTTTTCAGCCATGGCCACTGAAATTAATAACTGGTTCTCTTCTTTCGTGGGATTGATATTGAGGATGCTTTACAAAATTTTCACATATTTCTTTCTAGTCTGATTTTGAATTTTACCCCAACCTACCGCTCGTCTAAAACTAAGGATGCTGCTTATTCTAACGCTGCCACTTTTGCAGCCCGTGAAGCAAAATATGTTGCTCGTAGTAAATACATATAAAACTATAGGTTCTGAAAATGACCTTAATCATTACAGGAGGCTCCGTTTTGAAGCGAAAAAAATACGCTAAGCTCGCTATGCAGACTTAAATCAATCACATTGAAGCTTCTATCCAATCTAATCAGCCGAAATCCTTTTGGTCGTACATTCACTCTGTAAAGAGCCCCTTTGGGATTCTCATCTGTATGAGGTAAAACGATGTAAGAGCTATCACCTCACAAGATGTTTGCGAGCTTTTGGCTCGCTACTCTTCTTCCTTCTTTCCGCAACAAATTCTCCCTTCTTCCGCTGTTTATCTTCTCCATTTCTCTCCAACATTATCCTCTTTTCGTACTAATCTTATTGAAATAGAATCCTTGATGCTAATATTTTTCGCGCATAAAGCTGGTAACCCTGTTTGCATCTGTAATTATCGGCCCATTTTCCTCCTTTCCTGTTCCAGTAAACTGCTTGAGAGGGTGGTTTACAATAGAGTATATCCTTCTGTCCATTCTTTTCCTGCTCCTGAACAACATGGGTTCGTAAAAGACAAACCTACATCGAGCAACTGGCTTTCTTTCATCAATGGGTTGCATCTGCCTTGGATCAGCAAAAGCAGGCAGATGTAATCCATACATCTTTCTTTAAAGCTATGGATCATGATCTTCTTCTGCTGAAGCTTCAAAGTCATGATATCTCTGGTCCTTTACTCTCCTGGTTCACTTTCTATGTTGTTGATCGTACTTGTGTCGTAACTGTCAATTCCTGTACCTCTGTTCGGCTTTTTCCTACCTCTGGAATTCCGTAAGGTTCAATTTATGAACCTCTGTTGTTCCTGCTGTTTATTAATGACCTGCCATCTTGCATACGTTTTTTTTTTGGCTTTTGTATGCTGATGACTTCAAGATGTTCCGAGTAATCGAGACGTTTAATGATTACTTTCAGTTACAAAATGATCTCTCTGCGTTAAATAACTGGTGCTCTGAATGTCGCAAAGTGTCACCAAATGTGTTATACGCATAAAATTATGGATATTTTTTTCTCTTACTCGGTTTCAAATTTTTTCCTTAATGTTGCTGTCAATACCAAGAACTTTGGCATAATATTTCACACATAATGTGTATCACTGCCAGGGGTTCTAAATTGTCTGGCTTTATTATTAGATCTTCCGAACCCTTTGTTAACCCCATGTTTACATCTCTTCATGTCATTTGTTCGCAGTATTCTGGAATACTGTTGTCAAGTGTGCCATTACCAATATCTTGTGCAATGTATGTTTACCCGCTCTTTGTTTTATAAATTAAACATCCCTTACTGTGTTTATAATCATCGTCTCTCCATATTGCAGATTCCTTCCCTTGAATCACGCAGAGTTTTCCTTGACAAGTGTCTCCTTTTCAAACTGCATTACTATCTTGTTGATTGTGATCCACGCAGCCGGGTTTCTGTTCGGGAATCTCGTCGATCTGACAGATCCTCTTTTACATTCAACGTTCCTTACTTTTATTCGCCTTTGTAACATACAGCTAGACAACATAATGAGTTGCAACTCGGTCCTCTTCCGTTTACGTTCTTTGGACACAAAAACTTTTTTAAAAAAAGAGTCCTTAAATACGTTGTCAAAATTTGAACTTGCTAATAGTTTAATTTTTTATTTTATTTATTATTGTACAGTATTTTTTTTCTTTTCTTGGATTTTTTTTTTTCTGTTTTATTTTAAGTTTCTGTAATTGGATATAAGTCTGTTGTTTTGGATATATTTTAAATAAATAAATAAATCCACTCATAAGGTCCCTTTATATCGCAAAGTCGGATTGGTCACCTGACTTGCACGTGAACTGAAGCGTTACTTGATCCATTTTATTCAAAGCATTTTTGACGAGTAATGGGAAAATCTCCAAAGGATTTTTTGTGGCTTTGTTTTCAGTTTGTTGGCGATGGTTAATAGAGATGTGTTGAATGGTTTCTCAAAATGAAATAGTATTTGCTTCACACGCACGAATAAATGAATCATTGGAATGTACAGCGAAGCTGTTCCGAATATGTTTATATCTATAATACCATGAAACGTCCTGTCAAACTTACATTCTTTAAGGTAACAGGGTTTTTCTTGAATGTTCCCTTCATTGTAAGTGTTATACAAATGGGCACTTTCATAAATCATTCATTGTGGCAATATTGTTTCACTAGCAAATACACAAACCACTAAAATAATTCCTACTTATTATACTGTATGAAACGTTTTTCGTCTTCTCCGGGTACTTTACTCCTTTTCGATACATAGCATGAGTTTTAACAGGATCATTTTCTAGTTTAGTCTCTGCGTAGTTAAAAATATTTTCAGATTGAATTCCATCAAAAGTTCTGTGATAATTCGTATAATATTGACTAAATGTTTCTTTGGAAATATTACCAGTCTTTAATCTACATATGCATGATATAGTAAGTTTATATGGCAAGAATAGCCGTAAACGTGGCACACACGATTCGTCCCATTTCGCATTCTGCAAACTAAATGACAGCAAATTAATAAGAATCTGACAAGTTGATTGACAATGTGTCGTCAAACTATTCCTGTGGATGACGCTTAACCGTTTCGATACTCGAAGGGCTCCAATGTTCAATCAAATCTCCATAGTTGCTCGAATGATAGTTACATCATGACAATATGGCAAATCGTGCCATCGCTAAATATTAAACCATTTAATTTACAGTTTTTATCCGAATTGCTCAATCAATGGGTCTGGTTACAAAAAACTAGGTATTTCTTTTGAGAGATTAGTTTTGCGAACAGAAATCAATTGGAAGGTTTTTTAATACATTGAAATAAAACTTTTTCGAACAATAGGTCATAAATGTGTTTTACTTACCTTAGTTTGCGGTTTCGTTGTACAGATATGATAACTAATGCGTTGCCTAAAACGGCGGCAATGATGATTGTACTAAAAATGATGCCCTTTATGAAGAGTATACTAAATTCCAACCAATAGGGCTGATCGTCCTCGGAGTGCTCAGCGACTGAGGTTGTTGCAGTTATATTGAAGTTGTTAGATGAATTAAGGAGTTCAGCTACCAGCGAATACTGGTCATTCAAAAACACAGCCATATCACCTGTCATTTTGATCGTTCGAAACCGCTGTTTCCGTTACCAGTGGACAAAATATTGCCACGGTATAAGTCCAGCCTTTTGATTTCATACTTTTGCATGTTGCTGCCAGTTTGGACAATGATATCGCCAGCTTTGCATGCCGTCAAGCAATATTTTCAGTATGTAGTGTTTCAATCTATATGCAGATGGCTTCTCATACAACACAAACAGCTTACTGGATCTGGAATTAAGAGGAAAATTTCAAATTAAAATTGTGAGTAAATTTCTATAATCTATGTTAACCTAAAAGAAGTGATACATATATGTATAACATTTTTGAAGATTTACAAGTTTAAGATAAGAGGAAGAGTTGAACTTCAGAACATTTCTAAAAGCTTTTCTGAATTCAACATACAAAAATATATTTCATGACCAAAGAGCGAAAATATATGCTCAATCAATGTATCGTAAACATTCGTAAATCCTGTACAAATTTTCTGTTCGCTGTGACGTTTCACTCGCATTTTCACGTTTTTATTTATTTCAGAATTACAACCTACGAGTATGTGTTCCTTTTGTCTTTAAGTACAGTAACATAAACACAATAGGATGAATATGATTTTATCGTTAAAGTGATTCGAACAGCAAAAATTCTGAATATTCGTGCGGGATTCCTTGGGATTCCAAGTAAAAACGAAGTATGCCTGATAGAGAAGCATATGTGTACACCTACTTATTTTATCAATTCAGTCGGTAATAGATGCCTATTATTTGCATTTTGATTGTCTATGTTTAGGATATATGGCTGCGTTTGGCTTGATTTATTTACATGTGTACATACATGCAAAATCTTTGGTGCTATTTGCACTCGTTGTTTGCATTGACAGGTGTGTTTTATGAAAAATATCGGAAGATATTTTAGATTTGTTTGACAAATTCGAGTTTTTGAAAATTCTAGTCTGCTTTATGGTGCAGAGGTTCTGCCAGAGAGTGCAAATCAAACTTCGGGAATCGATAATATAGCTCTTTGTTACGAAACGAGCGAAATTCTTACTTAAAAGTCGCAGCTACAGCATGATCTAGGACCAAAGACCAGATGTCCTCCTTATTGAGGTATTGGCATATAACGAAGAAACCTAGGAGAAGCAATTGCCAATGGTGAAATTAGCCATAAACTACGTCTGCGAAAGGCATCACAAAAACTAAGCAGATCACACTTAGGAAAATAATAAAAGCTAATTTCTTGCTTATGCCACATAAAGTATACATATAATACATAAAGGAGGTGTCGAGAATTTTCGAAGCTTGGTAATTGATATTTTTTAGGGAATATGAAAATAAGATAACATTGCGGTTCGCGATTGATAACAAGATTCACGGTAAATAATTTTTCACTGTAAGCAAGTTAAGCTAGAGAATCGGCTCTATCATAACACCCCTAACAGCAATAATGTCAAGGTAACATTATACTACACAATTTATATCTTTTAGCGCAAGATTCGTGGTAAGTAAGTGCTCCACGATTACTTTCTAAACATTCCTTCCATGAAGTGATCAAAAATTATTCAAACCAAGGCTGATTTGCTCAAGCTATTAAACTGTATTTTATTATCATTAACAATTGATTTATTAAGATTATAATTTCAGATGAGTTGCTAGTCTAACCTGAAATCACTGAATGAATTTTGAATAAATTCAAAATCATCGCTGATCTAGCAAAATGTGAAAACAATAGAAAAATAAAATAATATATGAATTGGAAATTTTCTTGCTACAACACCAGCTATAGCTACATATTACAAGTATCATTTTCAGCATACATAAGGTTTGCTTGCAATGGTGGCTTAGATAATCTTGGATTTTTATGGACCTGCTTTGATCGCGAAAGCAAGTGGCTTCACTCAGAGCGAACAGCATTTTCTACGACAAATGCCCGTTTTATTGTTTTAGTTTTATTTTTTTATTTTTTATGTTTTTTTTTCTCATATGATTTTTTTATTTTATTTATCTATCTGTTTTAAAATAAAACAAGGCACTTTTGAGCATTTAGGAAATTATTTTGCCAATAATGAGCTGTAAATTGGCTTATACTAATGAAATAATTTCGTGATATCAGCATATTGTAATAATTTAAGTTGGGAACCACAAAACATTTTCCGTTGCAATAAATTGGAGCAGCCCACACTCTCGCAGCAACCTTAGAAGAGAGATCAATGTTAGATCAATGTTGAACCACAAAAAATTTGATGAAATTCATTACAAAGAAGCATGTAATGGGCGAACCGTGTCGAAAGGTACCTACCGCTGCACCGTAGCCATAAGTAAGTTAAACTGTTGATAAACCCAGCTAAGTTACCGGAGAGAAAACGCCATGCCACTTCGCATGCTCACTCTTGGATCGATCATATGCACAACCAATTAGCTATTACAATGTATAAAGATATTTATTAACTTTTTCATTTGCGTTTAATTCTTTAAACAAAATATTTAGATTTTCACAGTTATCGTTTTTTAATTTATAAAATATATTTCTTATTTTAATTTAAATCAATTTTTTCCTTTTTGAAGCTAGATTTATTTATTTTTATTTGACATATATCGATATTTCGAGGGTAATCTGCCCTCTTCTTCAGTGTCTATTGATCTAATCTTAAAATAACTTAGGTAGTTTATTTAAGGTGCTTACTTTTAAAGTATTGACTAATACTAATTACCTGCTAATTACCGGCTAATTGACTATTAATTATATACTTAAGTACTTTTTACTATCTATATTAATTACATTATCATCATAAAATATCTGTTTAAATTAACCTGAACAATGGTGATACACAGTTTCCTTGGTCTGTGTTTAGTCGCTTATCCATCGGGGTTTTCCATATGTTCAGGCTTTCGTATGCATCCAGTTTTCGTACCTGCTGTACTTCCTTAATCACCTCCACGTTGTCCCACGTTATGCTGTGCTCCTCCTCCAGGATGTGTTTTGCTACTGCTGATCGTACTACCGTTGTGTTCCTTTTCCTTGCTGAGGCTGCTTCCCGCTTATGTTCGGTTAGTCTAACACCAACTAACCGTTTCGTTTGTCCAATGTATATTTTGTCGCATTCTGGGCAAGTAATTCTGTATATTCCACATTTTTCCTTTTTATCTTTTTTGTCTTTCACGTGACATAATTTTGTACTTAATTTTTTTACCCTACTGGTTGGAACTGCTTTAATGTCAAAGCGTTCAAAAAGTTCCTGAATTTGCTTGAATATTGACGTAAAAATGATTGGAACTCTTATGGCTGGTTTTTGTTTTTCTTGTATAAAGAGCGTCGTTAACAGATCACGCTGTATTTTGTCCTTCTTTTTGACAAGGTTTCCAATTTTTTCTCGTCAAATCCATTTTTTCTCGCGGTGTCTTTAATATATTCCACTTCTGAGTGAAAACTTTCCTGATCCATGGGTACTGTTAATAGTCGGTGGATCATCGAGTTGTAGGGCGCCATTTTTTGGGAATGCCAATGATCAGACGTGTTAAGTGTTGTTCTCTGGGTGTGTGTGGGCTTCCGGTAGATATTAAACCTAAGAAAACCTTCTTTCCGTATGACCATTAAATCCAAGAATGGTAGTTTCTCATTGTTTTCGACTTCTATTGTAAATTTGATATCTTTATGTGCTTGGTTCAACTTCTTCAAAGTTTCTGCCAAAGCATTCTTTTTTACGATAGCTAGAATGTCGTCCACATATCTAATCCAGACACGAGGAAGGGAACCTTCTTCATGAAGTTTCTTCTCCAGTCTGTCCATAAATATCTCGCTCATTAGTGGGGATAAAGGATTTCCCATGGCAACAACTTTCATAGCTTTGAAGTATTTCCCCCTGAAAACAAATCCACGGTCCAATTCACAGAAGACCAATTGGAACTACTTAACCAAGGTCTGAATTTTGCTGTCAAGGAAACAAAATTTCCTACAGAAGACTTAGTTGTAGACGTCGAAGCCGCGGTAAAAAACCTAGTATTTTCAATAGCCTAGCTATATTGCTTCAAGTAAACAAAAATTGAAACCCAGCCTCCCATTGAGAACAGGACGCCAATGAATGTAGATGAAACAAATCAGTGTTGCGTGGCACATCTTAGCCCCTGTCGTACTATCGGTTATAGCCAGTAATCGATTTAGCTACAAAATATTTAAATATACTCGTATATAGTAATTTTCTGCATGGAATCGTTTCATTTCCCTTTATATCGTATCTAATTGTCGCGTTGCTAACGTGCATTAACTCAAATGCAAACGTCAGATTCAGCCAGTTGGTTGGAAAAACACCCTGCACTGGCGAGGATTCGACAGAGTTTTGCTAGCTCCAAAAAACAAGTGGCGCCCAACGTGGGTCAATTTGGTTAGGTTTTTGTTTTTTCAAATATTTTTAATTTATGGCTTTTGATTTTTTTGCATGAATACCTTTCGCCTTAAGTGGCAAATGTTCAGTTAGATCATTGGATTGCGTCAGCTGTTTTGTTTGTTTTGCTACTTTAATATCTTTTTTTTACCATCTTGTGGAAGTTCTAATTTTTTGAAAATTTGAATTTAATTACATTAAATTCAATTATATTATTTTTAATTTTATCTAAAAGTTTGAGTCGTTAGACAAAAATTTAAATCGAAGCTATGAAGAACTTGTGTGCAAATTAGTCAGATTAACGAAGAGCTTTAGCAAAGCAAATGATTCACAAATGTTCACATTTGAAAACGCTCTGAAATCTTATTAATCATATTTACAGATCGTATCTTCATTGGCCGGAGATGAAAAACATTTTAATTTGAACTTCCCAACTTGCTCATGTTCTATTGGCACCAGCTGATAAGGACGGTCGGTGGAATCGTGAAGATGTCCGCTACATGCGTTGGTTAAAGTGACTTTAATCGGTTATATATTGTCTTTATTCCGTAACCAGAAGCAAAACAATTTTTATTTACGTTGTGATTGGTTCTCCTCAAGCATATGCGAAATTGTAGGAAAAAATTGTTTAAGCTGATCAATGAAAATATTGACGATAGTCCCAACAATATAATGAAGCTACTGAGCAGGCTTAAGCAAAGTCTTAAAACGTTTATGAAATTTACAATGCAACAACCGGCGAAAATTTAATTTGCGGTCCGAAAAATTTCTTTAATTTTGTTAATTTGAAGCGAAAAACTACTGTTTATCCATCGCCAATGTTTCTTCTAAAGAGGCATGCGATTTACTCGCAGATAGTTTTCAGAAAGTTTTTAATGCAGCAAACTAATTAAACTCACACCTTTCTTTCTCGGATTCAGCTCCGATAGCTTTTATCGACCATTTAGATATTTCATGTGACGAAAAACGTAAACCTATTTTGAGACTCAGCTGCAACAAAGGTCTTGCGCGTGATGTTCTTTCACAGACTTCCTTCCGTAAGTGAATAGAACAGCTTGTAGTTCTCCTATTTGCATTTTGTTCCATATCCACTTATTCATTTCCGTATGAACGAGCAACAACATGGCTTTAGCAACAAAGAATAAAAAGTCACTCAACTACCATGAATTTGATAGTCCTAATCTAAGACGTTTTCTGTAAAATGGAGAAAGGATACCTGATTGATGTAGTATACACTCATTTCAGTAAGGTGTTTGACAGAGTTGACCATTTAACCTTAATTTTAAAGCTAAAGAAATTAGCTGGCTCACTTTCTACGTTCGCAATCGAACTCAATTTGTAATTAGTAGTAAGGTAGTTGTCTTGGCCCACTTCTTTTTTGAATATTTCTTTTCGACCCCTCTGACGTCCTAGCAAATATACCTCATTTACTTTGTGCAAACGATCTCAAATTTTACCAGGTCATTGAACCTAAATATGTTGCCCTGATTATAAGTGCAATGCTAACAAGCTCTCTCTTAAGGTTATTAGCCATGGCATTCCTAAAACGAAATTTGAAAGCTTGTTTTCATCGGTAGAAAACAATTTCCTCGTAGGAGGTGATTTCGACGATAAACACACAAATTAAGATTTCCTCTAAAAACACATTTCAAACTTTCAGCTTGACCTGAATATCAACTGGGCTTCATACGTAAACTTACCTCTGGATTTGATTGGCTTTGGAGCTTTAAAGCAAATAAATCCCAGTAGCAACAACTTTCCAGCAAAAATAACTGGAACGCTTTTATTCGATATTTTAACAACTCGATTTCCTGAAATATATTGCTGAATTTAGAAAAAGACAAACATTCTACTACAAATTATCTCTTCATATAGCCTTTGTACACGAGAATATACTCAATTTTGTGAGCTTGCGGCCAATTACCATGTATGTGTCCGCAGAATGTGTACATGCACGGAATTTGTTCATGAACTTGATTTGAAAATACCGGTATTGTACTAAGTATTTCTATATGTATGTAAGTGAGATCGCTGGATTAAATTGTGTGGTTACACGAGATTCGGATTTAAACCAGTTTAAAATCTCGATTTCGCGTAATCGTACTAATTTGTTCGGCGGTTTGGCTGACAGACACATTGATTGGGATTCGTTTTTAATATGGCGGCTTTTGACAATCGCTGTTATCTCTGTATGTACAAACGCTTACGCGAAGTGAAGAGTGATCATCAGAAACCACCATATTGGAAATTTCCTTGCGTATACACGCTCACTTGAAGCAAACAGCGATCTTGAGAAGCGACCATATAACAAGCCGGCTTGTACGTACACAAAATTATCGTATACACACAAACACCATGATACTTAGCGTAAGCTAAAGAAATTCCGTATACTCCAAATTCCAATTCACTTTTTATCGATTTGATGCCCTAATTAAATAAATGAAACGTTCACAATATCAGAAAGAAAAGACGAAGAAGAAATCACAGCCAGCCAGCCAGTCAGCTTTAGATAACTTAAGGTGGTACTTTCGAAACACAGTGAGCTGAATTTTTTGGATTCTTGGAAAATCTTGTGCCTGCCAAAAATATTGACCATATCCTTTCAGCTTTGGTATAAATACCAAAATATCACCAATAAGAAAACATGCTGGAGATAATCCCCATGTATTGATCTCACCACCAATGTCAGGTTGTAGTTGCTACCACTTCTAGGGTTCATTTGGTGTTAATATCCACTCAGTGCTAAATGAAAAGTTAGGTATTTTGCGGAAGCATGTGAAACTGCCGTTATTATAATGATTTCCAGGCTCCTTCTGAGATTACAGTGGCATACAGTAAAGTGACCATAAAAAAAATGGTGCTTACAAACTTTTGCACTTTGGCTCTAAAAGCGATTACAAAATAATGTTGATGTTAAAGCTCATGAAATCATTTCCTTCTACCTACCCAACTGCAAAATATAAATATAAAGCGAATGCCATTATACTCCAAGGAAGTGTATCAGGATCCTTGTTTTATACAATATTTATCTCGGATCTTACAATAATCGACAAAAACCACCTCAGCCGTCTTTGCAACGAAAATCGTAATTCTACGCACCAATCCAAATATGGAATCTTTAATCCTGCAAGCCCACATCTGACACATACGTAGAAGCGTGGATGGAAAATTGAGAAACAAAATACGTAAATATTCAATTTCATATTATTGCACTAAAACTAACTTTGTCTCACAGAATTCTCAACAGTGTACCAATATCTTAAAGGAAGGAAGTAAAATATCTTAAAACGCTCGTTGAAACGTCACATTAAAGCAAAATATCAGCAGTTGATGCTCAAATTCATATACTCTGAATGGATACTCAAAAGCAAATCAGGACTCATGTTCAGCTCCAAAGTGCTTATCTATCCTTTCGCTGCGAAAAGCGTATATGTGCTGTTTGCTAGTACTTTAAGATGTGGACTCAGTGATGACTTTTTCTGCTATCGGCTGAAACTGGATCCTCGAAGTGAATGACGTAATGGGCATTTCGAAAGACAATCAATGTCTCTTGCCAGGGTCAACATTTAGGCACATATGCACACTAACTAAATTTAGGAGTTAAATATTTTAGATGTTTGCAGAAAGAGAGTATGTAACGAATTGCATATAGTTTCACTATCTTTATGGATTAACTGTTGAGGAGCGCGGTAGAGATAATTACTTGTGCATAGATCTATTGTCGGCATTTTGGTTTTTCCTGTCTTACTATATCCTATCAAAATAAAATGTGTTATATAGTACTAACAATTATTTTAAGTTTAATTTAACAAGTTGAATTTATTCTTGGTTTAGAAAAACTACAAAATTATTATTATTATAAGAAACATTTTCTTTATGAGATTTGATTTGCAATAGGCTTTTTTGACAGATCACACGTGACTCCTGTCAAACTGCAATGTAATGTTTATTCAGTATTGTTTGACAAATCATAATGGAAAGACTTACACCGTCGTATTTTTGGTGAAGGGGCTCTGAATCAGCTCAATGCAAATCCGTTGTTTTATCGCGAAATTTTGTTCAGCGATGAGGCGCATTTTTGGCTCAATGGACCCGTCAGTAAGCAGATTTGCCGTATTTGGGCTGATGGACAACCTGAAAAGCTTCAACAGCTACCACTACAGTCACAGAAATGCACAGTTTGGTGTGGTTTATGGGCCGGTAGAATCATCGGTCCATATTTCTTTCAAAATGAGTCCGGTCAGAACGTAACCGTCAATGGCGACCGCTATCGCACCGTGATAACGAATTTTTTGCTACCTGAAATTGAAGCCCGCGGTATCGGTGAGCTTTGGTTCCAACCAGACGGCACTCCTTTGCATACATCGAGAAAAACAATGGACTTATTGGGAAATTATTTTGGAGAGAACTTGATTTCACGTTTTCGACCAGTAAATTGGCCGCCTAGACCGTGTGGTATCACACCTTTGGATTAGTTTCTTTGGGGCTACACGAAATCTCTGGTCTTCAGTGATAAGCCAGCTTCAATCGACGATTTAGAAACCAACATTACTCGTGTCATCCGCGAGATACCGGTCGCTATGCTGAAACGCGTCGTCCAAAATTGGACCCTCAGGATGGACCACTTACGGCGTAGTCGCGGTCAACATTTAAATGAGATGATCTTTAAAAAGTAAATGCCATAGATTTGTTTTTCGACTCACAATAAAAATTTTACTATAGAATTCAACTTTATGCCTTTTATTTGAGATTAAAAAACAAAACTTATAATAAATCACCCTATATATGTTAGGTGGAAGAAAATGTATGTGGTTTTGGGATCACTGTGCTAGTCTACATCTATTTGTGTAATTTGCCTAATAGAACACATATAACAATCACCTTTTTCTACAAAACTCTAGTTTCCTAAAATGCGGTTGCCTTGACTTGGCATTGTTCAGGAGTCAATCTATAGTGTTATGGATTGTAAGAGAGGCACATATAAATGCATTTATATAGTATACGTAGATTATTATAGATTAAATGTATTGCTATGTATGTAAGTTGCTACGTATATCGGATATGGACGTTTCAAAAATGTTCTCCCACTTTGTACATAATAGAAAACATCTCAAATACTAAGGCCATGATATTTGAAATCTACATCGTCCAATAAGAAACATAATACATAATACATAATACATATGAAGGGTAATGAACTGAGCCACTATTCAACGTTCTACAAGGATAATTTGCCATTTTTAGAAGTAGTGAAATATTAATGGCTACATTTTTTTACGCCTCTATCAGGAGGTGGTAATAACAATCCTGTCCTAGTTGTTATTCTCTCCAATGTCACGATACTATCCAGCTTTCGATAGAGGCGCAAAAAAACGCTGCTAATATTAATAAGTTGCTATTTACCGCGATTATGTAGCGTGCCTACCATTTGATTCATAGATATCAACCACAAGCATTTGTGAGGGAAACGAAAGGAGTGAAGAATAAAAAAATCAATGAGTCTACGTCAGTTTTGATTAATGACCATATTGAATAAAAATGTTCCAGCTCAATGCAGAAATATACCCTATTCTAATTTTTCGTTTTAGAACTGATTCGTAATCTACAGCTCTTCTGGTTTTGAATTTAAACCGAAGAAGTTTATAATTAGCAAATATTTTATCATATTTTTATTATTTTGATTCTTTCTGATTAAAAAACAAAAAACCCGTGGCCAGCGTGACAATGAATTCACATTACTTCCTATCGATCGTCTTATTATCATCTATCAGGTGCTCCAACAACTAATTTCTGTAAGACAGCCTTATCCAGCAACTATACCGTGTCTGTATGAAACACGTACTTAGGCGCCGATCAGAAGCTTGTCATTCTCTTTTGAAGCGGAGACACTTGAAAAAAGTGTGTAATGCATCATCAGGTTCCTTAATGCGACGTGACATTCCCCATTCTACGAAGGTTTTTCGTAAAGAAGCCGTGATCTGATAGAAATTGACTCAGGTAGATATTTATTTTACCGCAGTAATGACTAAACCAAGGCTTTATGAGACGGATGAGTCGGGTCATCCATAATCGTGTTGCACTTGTAGCCCAGCATTCCTCCCCAAGCTCAAGAGTTCGCACTCATGGTTGCAGCCGCCTCCTCTTTTCCCCCTGCTGAGCTATTGGGACAGATCTCCTTATGCTTGATTGCCAGTAAGTCAATTGGGCTTACATCTGATATGACCAGCATGTTAGTTCCCGATACCACAACGTAGCTACTTGTGATTCCTACTGATCCTCTCCGTTGAACGCTTGCTATTCTAGCCTGACACTTTTGAAAAAAAGATATGAATGGTCCGCCACCTAAGTTTGCATTTACCCGCACTAAGATCGCTGACGTTTGTCATGACTCTGCTTAGTGAGAATAAGGTCCCTAATGCCCTATTGCATGCTTTCCAGAGCTAATTCACGTAATTCAGCTTCAAATCAAGAGTCAATACGAAACATTTAGCTGGTTTTTAAGTGTCGTATGCTGGTTTTTAAGTGTCGTACTTAATTTCATCAACATGATAATTTCAATTTTTATGACCACCTGATAGACACCATGGTTTGTTACTCAGCCTTCAGCCTTTCTTATTATTTGATTTTATTAACTCGGAAAGATGGAGATTTCCAGAGGAAACGATAGTTATTATGTGTGGTATTAACGTGGCCTACGGAAAGCACATCTTTCGGCATTTCAAGGCACAGGATACCATCACTTGCAGCATTCTATAGGTCTGGTTCGAAAAAAACCCTCCTTCTACTCCGGCAATAATATTTTTGTGGATAGTTCCCTAGTTCGTCTCGCATATCAGTCAACGATTATTTACGTAATCGTGGACCATGAATAACAAATAACTCTCCACACGAAAATGTTGCAAGTGCCTCTAGCTTATCTGTCTACCTCACGGTATCAAAAACTTTCCGAACATCCAGCGTCAATAGAGACACTAAGGGTCGGTCCTGATGACACATGGCATTAGCACACTCTACTGCACCAATTGTGAAGTGGCCGCTATAGAAACCATGTTGATTTTTAGAAAGGCTGCCGGTTATTCGTGTTGTTGCATGTGGTGATTGCTTCAATAGCTTTCATAGAGTTTGCCCCAGTATCAAGCATACAGTGATAGTTTGTTAGTGTCGCTCTATAATTTTGGAATTAAAACGAGTTGCACCAGTTTCCAGAGTCATATAGAAACGCGCATTACAAACACGCATTATGTATACATTCGTAGTGGCTTTGCTAATGATTCTCCACCAACATTTTCGGTACTTCTCCTGAAATGCTGTCGGTTCCAAAAACCTTTCTGTTCTTCATTTAGATCGCCGCACTGCAAGGCTCTTCTTATATAAACAAAGGTATTTCTTCCTGATGGACTATGAGAGTAATTTCTACTCTCACCTGATGCGCCGGTAGCTACAAGCCCAAGATATGCTACATACTAGTTACTAGCCCAGCCCCGATGATACCAGTTTATTTCATCCAAATTTGTTTTTTACTCATCTTTAGCACTTTCCAGCTCTTTTTATTTCCTTTTGTTTTCTGCGCCAGTTTGGGATGCTTCTTGTCTATTCATAGATTGCTTAACCCTAAGCTTGTATATTAGAACTCTTCGTTTTTATTCCGCTATCTCTTTGGTCTCCAGCAGGGCATCGGTACAGCAAGTTTGGATTTCGACAATAGTGCAATTCACCAAAGTATTTATTGCTGCTACTA
Organism: Nemotelus pantherinus; assembly: GCA_963978885.1. Taxonomy (NCBI): domain Eukaryota; kingdom Metazoa; phylum Arthropoda; class Insecta; order Diptera; family Stratiomyidae; genus Nemotelus; species Nemotelus pantherinus. The sequence goes on from OZ022265.1 coordinate 24,864,417, forward strand.
AAGCTGCTGTCGAATGTCTCCAAGATTTTTCTTTTATCTCATTTGAAAAAATTCCAGCCAAGTACATCCAACTCTTCAGTTACTCATCAGTGCAGACAAAGCTTCTGAAGCAATAGCTATGTCAACTATATGCTCACCGAACTCCGGTCTAGGACAAGTAGGCGTCGAGCTGCATCTCCATTATTAACATCCACACTGTTTTTTTATGATGGCACCAAAACTCAGGATGTAACCGTAAGATGCCAATGCACAACCTTAGCAGGAGGGAAGCTAGGTTAAGGGAAGTGGGAAGAGTTGAGAGTTACGGAGGAAGCTGTGTACGTTATACTTGAGCACTTGCGGGCTGTAGCTGTCGCGAAAGACAGTAGATGGAAGACTGTTTTACGTTCATATTGATCTGGATAAGAAGGACTCATGGAATTTGACAGTGCGACTGGCACCAACATGAACTATCTGAGGATGTGCGCGAGCACCGCTTGGCGTATTGCGCTAAAGAAAATCAGCCTCAGGGCTTAGATCGAGTAATTCATTAGAACAACGGCCATTGAAGTAGCGATATAGAAATGAAACACAGCCAAAATTACTTCTGTGGGCAAGGGATTCAATGCGGGAAGTGATAGATACATCGCCAATAAGCTTGAAAGCTTTTATTTGTATTTTGTTTAAAGGCTCGTATCCACCAGAGCTCGAGCACAGCTCGCACTCAGATTTGACGTCATCGATGCTTGTACACAAGCTGAATCCGAACAATGTACGCGCTCTCCATCCACAACGTCCACATCAAGTACGCAAACAGAAAAGTAGCTTCCGTGCTAGCACTTTTAGTGTAAACATTTACTTCCATGCGCGCGTTCTGTACGCGCACTGCTTTGTTGCTTTCCGATCAGAATTTGTATATCAGTACATCTAAAAAAAAACTTTCGTGAATGTGCAAAATGGATTTTAATGAAGACGAAATTTTTATTCGTGCAGAATCCTACATAATATTGTCTAAATTTTCCAAAAAAAAAAAAATATCTGGGATGAAAGCCTCGCTTCTACATCCTCTCTATTTCTATCCAATCACTTTACATAATTTTTCCGATTTTCCCAAAAATAATTTCTTATTTTTCGTTCGGAATTTATCATCTTTATTAGTATGATCCCAGAAAATAGAATATTCCTCCTCTTTATTGATTAACTTAATGGCTAATTCATTAGTCCATTCCAAACTGAATGGCATCTTGCACGTCTGCTTTCCAACGAGGGCGGAAAGCAAGGAAGCAGCTCGACGAGCAATCGAAATGGAATGTTTGCTCGTTCACACCAGGTGTGTGTGCTCGCGAATAGAGCGTTGCATCCGAGCCCGCGAACATTTTCGGTGGAGACGTATCTCGAATGCAGGTCGAGAGCAGCTCGCGCACAGCTCTTCTCGCGCTCAGTGCGCGAGCAGCTTTTGGTGTAGACGATAGCTTGCTGGCTGGACGCGAACAGCACGCACGCAGCGCGTTTGGTGAATACGAGCCTTAACGCAGGTAGTACAGTGTGACCTGCTCCTACCCAAATATGGGAATTGCACTCAAGTCTTGGTCTAATATGAGATTTGTAGATACGCGTTAGATCAGGTGGAGTAAAGTATTTGTTACATATTTTCATTTATAAAAGGATTGGGAATGTGGAAGGAGCACAAAGTTTATTGGATATTAGATAGCATTGAGTTTTGAAAGCATTAAATTTGACACGGTTCGTTTTTTTCCAAGCGACTATTGTTGAAATGCCACTGTTTAAGGGGTCAAACATACGAGCTCAATTGATGGTGGTAGCGTTCCAGCGAGTCAGCCAACAAATCAAAGCAGTACGTAAAATAAATGGTACTGTCATCAGCAAAACTATGGATTGGATTGAAAGTTTTAGATATCAGATCGCAAATAGATAAAAGAAACAGAGTTGGAGAAAGGACAGTGCCTTGAGGGACCGCGGCATTAATGGTATGGATATTGGACACAGTTCCATCAAAAACGACTTGAAGTAAGCAGTTGTTGAGAAAAGTTTCAATCCATTTTAAGAGATTGGAGTCAAGATCAAAAGCATAGAGTATGGGTAAAAAGGCGGCATACCAGACTTCATCAAAAGCCTTTGAAATATCTGAAGCAATAATTTTGGCTTCAGCAAAACTCTGGAGACATCGATTCCACTTCTCAGTGCGAAATGTCATCAAGTCCCCAGTGGAGTGGAAAATGCTAGTTTTTTGGTTTGCAAAGATTTTTCGCCTGATGCCTTAATCAAAGTGAGAACTTTGTTGTTTGAATAGTAGATTTGGAGGTGTTACGCGCAGTTTTGTAAATCTGCCACAATATCATTATTAAACCATGAGGTGGCAGTCGGTTTGAATCTTTTAGAGCTATGTGGAGTAAAGGAATGCATCCCGAGACGTATGGTAGAGATTATATGTTTATGGTAAAAGTGTCTTCTGTGTTGGCATTCCACACTTCAGCCACCACCAAAGTACCTTTGAAATTTCGGTTAATATTTTTTAATGCTTTGATTTTAATGCACAACTCCCATGTTGGATTGTTCGATGAGAAAAAGCAGCTGACAAAGTTGATCATCATCAACGTGGCACAACAGCCCGACCGGGCCTTGGCCATTGTCTCAATTGTCTCAGTCACGTGACCGCGTCCTCCAGTCTTGGAGCCCCAATAATTGCTCGGTGTCCGCATACACTGAGCTCTCCCAACGAGTTCTGGGTCTTCCTCTTGGCCTCGCTCCGTCGACTCGTCTTGCGTTCATGACACGTTTTGGCATGCGATCGTCATTCATGCGTTGCACGTGGCCAGCCCACTGTAACCGTTGTAATTTGACGATCTTGGAGACTTCCAGCTCATCATAAAGTTCGTACAACTCATTGTTGTACCGGTCGCGAGCAGCCCCAAAAATCCGCCGTAGAACTTTCCGTTCGAAAGTGTCGATCCTATTTTCGGAGGCTTGGGTCAAGGTCCATGTTTCCAACCATAGCACAGCACAGGTCGTATGATAGTCTTATAAACGCGGAGCTTAGTTTTACTGTGCACGTATTTCGATTTCATAATGGGGAGGACCGAGAAGAATGTCTTATTTGCTAGTTGTATCCGTCGCTTGATTTCGTCAGTTTCGTTGGCGTCACTCGATAGATTGCTACCCAGGTAAACGAAGTTGTCTACGAATTTGATGCAAAGGTCCCCTACGTTGATGGTCGTGTGCGCTGGCGTCCTTGTCCTAGATTGCATCATAATTTTCGTTTTGTCCTCGTTGATTCGTAGTCCAACTTCCTTTGCTGCGGTGTCAAGTCAAAGCAGAAGTTCTTTTGCATCGGTCAGTTTTCGAGCCATGATGTTAATGTCATCCGCGTACGCTGCCAATTGTGTCGACTTAAAAAGTAGCGTGTCGCTGGTGTTTATGTTCATTGCCCGAATAGCGAACTCAATTGCCAGGTTGAAGAGCGTGGGCGCTATTCCATCGCCCTGCTTCAGGCCACCCAAAGTTTCAAAAGGATCCGTCAATCTGTTCTGGATCCGGACTTGCGAGACGGAGTTGGTCATCGCCATCTTTACAAGTCTCACTAATTTGGCCGGTATACCAAATTGCAGCATGATGCTATATAGAGCGCCTTGGTTGATGCTGTCATATGCTTGTTTAAAGTCGACAAAGATTTGGTATACGTCGACGTCGTACTCCCAGCACTTTTGCAAAATTAGCTTGACCGTGAACAGCTGATCGATTGTGGAGCGACCAGATCTGAAACCGACTTGATACTCGCCAATGATTTCTTCCGCGAACGGTTTAATCCTATACTCCAGGATTTTTGACAGGATTTTGTAGGCCGTACAGACTAAGGAGATGCCTCTGTAATTCTCACACCGCAGTTTATCTCCCTTTTTATGTATGGGACAGATGATGCTTCTGCGCCAATTGTCTGGGATCACCTCAGTCTCACATATTCACAGCAGCAGTTGATGTAGCGCACTTAATAAACCCGCCCCACCAGACTTGAGTAGCTCAGCTGGTATCTCGTCAGCGCCCGGCGCTTTGTTCCTTTTCAGTGAACGCAAGGCGAGATCAACTTCTTCTACTGTAGGGGATTGTGTGGATGGGGTTGGACCAACAGTATCGTCATAGAGCTCAGATTCTGCTGCCAGGATGTTTGATGGCGGATTCAGAAGCTCTTCGAAGTAGGACGCCCAAGTTAATACCTAAGTTTAAAATCCGATCATATCAACCGCCCGGACCCCATCAATAAACTCGAATCCTTTGAGTATAGAACGTATAGAACTGCATAATTCGAAGACCTTACATGCCATGTCTCTGGATTTCTCCGTCGATATGAGACGCTAATCATCGCTCATCATTTCATACACCAGCCTTGTGAACAAATCTTCTGAAGTGCGAAACCTCTGTGTATTCCTTTCGAGGACTCTTGTTTACGAATTTTCTTCTTTTGAGCTTGCAGCACTGATTTTCTTTCTTAGATCACTGCCCCCCATTACTTTTTTTGTGAAGCAGTCGAGGTCAAGGTTCTGGGTTTTGGCTATAGAGACAAGTTTTTTCAACTCTCCAATGCCTCCATCCACCATGGCATTACGGAATCTCACAATATTCTCGTACTTTGCGAGCGCCACCCTCACTCCACCGGCCACCGTCTTTCATATTTGCGTGTTTCTTATTTCCTTGGACTCACGTCCCCGCGGATCTGCTGAAGGAATATAAGCAAGAATAAGCAAGGCATATAAGCAAGGCATATACATTACCGTAATAAATATATCCCCAGACAGAAATTCAATGTTATTTGCTATATATATATTTGATTTTCGTGACTCCTTTCAAGGTTACATATTCACCATACCCACTTTCTATGACAGTAGTCATATGTTACGAGCTTTGGATATTCCGTCTCAATACGTCTTGAATGTATTAGGAAATTAATTATGATTTGTGTACATATTTACATAACATACCTTGACCTGCTGTGTTACAATCTCTATTAATATGCCACATTTTTATCAGCAAAAAAAGATTTGAAACAATATCGGTCAGGCTTCTAATGTTTAGATGTAGATATAATTCATTCAAGCCAACAAACCTGCAATTAAAACCACCGATAGGCACTACACGAGTTCATCATATGCTGTAAAAGTTTTAGTAACCGCAGGATTCCATGCAAGCAAGTCCTAAATTATGTGGGCTGACAATAATGGCCAAGAAAAACGAAGGTGTCTTTGCAAGACCAACCGGCACAGAGTCAGCGAACGGAATCTTCATTTGTTTATTCACGGCTCATCCGTCGTAGATTGACCTTTCTAAAACTCAGCTATTTTTTTTTATATTGAGCGTATTGAGGTATTTGTGTGTATCCATACATTTGTAAGCATAGCTTTAGGGCATAAAAGATGGATATGCCTATCAATCATTTTCGTAAGACTTCTTCCCTCTGAAAAATAAATGTTGCATCCGATACGAAACGATGTAAGAATACACTTTCAAGCCGAACGGATACATATTTTGATGTGTACCTTAGCCATTTTCAATGATTTGTGTGTTTTACGGTCATTACGATAAATGCTTTATCATGAATTTATTCCACTGCCGTGGTTTCGGTCCCAGGACTGATGAATATTTTATTTTCTATGCCTTTCAGGCACTTTGGACTCATGAACGAACCTTCAAGTACGTAAGAGGAAATATCATAGCAAATAAAGGAATTCGAAAGTTTTGTAACATGGCTTCCTTTCTTCTTTATTCTCCCAATAGACGTTGGTGAATAGCAGTGCACACATACGCGCATATTTACAGTTGAATTATCAGAAAGCCTACGTGAGCCTCTATGAGCTTTAATTTTAGGCTTTTATGCGAAACATGTCAGTCTCGGCAAATATACTTGAAAACACTGTCAGCTGGGAATATCGTCTATGGCGAACTTTTTTTTCGGGTTTTTTTTCTAACCTGGGAGTGGGATAAAGGTTTTAGGAAACAAACCGCATCATTATACGGGAAACCGATAATGAGTTTTTACGTGATTTTCGTAGTTTGGATGTTTTACCCCTCGATAATTTCTTGTTGTTATTTTAATGGATAACACAATTAACTAACAGTAGGTCCTAATGACTTACAATGACGATTAGAGTAACAAGAGTATCCTAAGCTATTTGGTGGGCATGAAATTCAATTCTCTTTGGTTTCTCATCACACTTTATTCTGGCTAGGGCCAGAGGCTGTGATGTGTACGCGTATAGTTTGTGTCTATGGGAGGGTAGTTCACTTCTTTGGGCGTCTGTATAAGACGACGATGAAATCAATATGGCTCAATTGGTGTAGGTGGTCAGGCTCCTGTAAGCGACAAGAGAATCAACTATACGACTTACAAACAAAATTGAAAAACAATAATTGCAGTAATTTTAAGACAAACTCCCATGTGCCCTGATGTTAATTTAATGGTCTAAGTCCAATTAATGGGTTAGCAGCTTAAACGGCCCACAGACACGGAGATCTGGTCGTCGACTGGATCTCACTTGATTTGCCGCAGGCACAGAAAGTAATCGCAACTTGAATTGCAATCTCATTCGAACTTTGTTTTTGTTGAGGCAAATTGATGGATGGTAATTGTAGGCATATACAAACAGCAACTATCTGAGACATGTTTATGTTTCACGAAAGTAATTTCGAACAGGTATAAACGGATATATGAGGCATGTGTACCTTAATTTTTTTTTTTTGCAAAAATATATATTTTTACTTTCTGGTTCAGGCACAAGTAGCTTAGTCATAAAGTCTTTTGAACAATTTTTAATTAGAGGCAGCAATTGTGCATATTAGGGATGTATTTACTGATTGTCAAAGAAAATTATAAATTTTTATATACAGGGTGGGTCATGAATTTGTTTATATTTGAGTTTGATTTCCCGCGCAATCGCAACAGGCGCGAGGAGGGGTCTAACGGCTAGCTCAATTCTTGGAAATTTAGTCGACATGGATCAGTTCACGGGACCGCAGCGTGCCTTTTGCGTAAAGCAATTTTATTTAAACAATGGTTCGCTCATCACTGTGCGGCGTTTATTTCGCGTCGAATATCATTTACACGACCTAAATGTGTGTCCAAGCTCAGTTTTAATAAAGAAGTGGGTGAAGAAATTTGAGGAGACGGGATCGACACTAAATGTGAAGCAAACCGGCGGCCCACGGACTTCACGGAGTGAAGAGAACGTGCAGCGAGTATCAACTTTGTTGCGGCGCGATCTGGATTTATCGACGCGCAAACGCTCGGCTGAATTGGGCATATCTCGCTCATTTTTACGCCGCATTTTAAAATCAGATTTAAAATTACATCCGTACAAGATCCAGTTAGCCCAAGAGTTAAAGCCCAATGATTTGATTTTACGCAAATCGTATGCTGAAACAATGTTGGATCGCTTCCGTAGCTTTGACAACATCTTGTTCTCTGATGAAGCCCACTTGCATCTCAACGGGCACGTCAATAAACAAAACTGTAGATATTGGAGCAGCGAAAATCCCAGAGCTAAACATCAAAGGCCTCTCCATTCACCAAAGGAAACTGTATGGGAATCATTGGACCTTATTTTTTTGAGGATTATCGAGGCCGTCCGATTACCGTAAACTCCAGCGAGTATGTGAAACTGTTGAGAGAATTTCTGACACCACGGCTGCAAGAATTTGCTGGCTACAAGCGGCAGACGTGGTTTCAGCAAGATGGAGCCACTTGCCATACATCTAACGAATCCCTACCCGTCATCAAAGAAATGTTCCCAGAAAGGCTCATTTCCCGAAGAGGCGACATTCCTTGGCCACCTAGGAGTCCTGACCTAACGCCAGCAGATTTTTTTCTCTGGGGCTATCTAAAACATCGTGTCTGTACCCACAAACCAAAGAACACTGCTCCAATTAAAGACGAAAATAAGAGAGGAAATGTCAGCAATACCACGATCTTTACTGCGGCGAGTACTCGAAAATTTTCGTGCTCGTTTAGAAGAATGCCGGAGTCGCGATGGTGGGCATTTAAATGATATTATTTTTAAAAATTCATTTCCAGTGCATAAGCTATCTCCTAAATAAATAATTTTTGATGTAAATCTAATAGTTTTTTTTAATGATTTTTTTAAATGTTAACTAATTCCTGGCCTACCCTGTACATACCAACAAAAAAGTATAAATTTGTGGAGGATAGAGTGGTGGGATGAGTGAAGATTAGCAAGTTGTTTGTAAAAAAAAAGAAAAAAACAGTCATGTACAGAGTGGTATTTGAGAAGAGAAATGTATTCTCACTCACGTTTATTAAATGAAATTAATGTAAATGTACCAGAAAATGTGCAAAACTTTTTTGAGAATGGATGCTTCCATGTATGTAAAACTACTTCACCTGGTAACGCCACATATAATTAAACAAGACACTTAGATGCGGAGATCGATAAAAGCCAACGAGCATCTATCGACCACTCTTAGCCCAGTGAAATCCGACATAAAAAGGTGAAACTTCGGAGAAATTAGGGAAAAGCTGAATTTTGGTGTGAACCTTAGTACTGGCGTGTTGAACAAAATGTCAAAAGAGGGAACTTTTCGGAGCACACTTTTCCATCTACCCTGGAGTGTGGTAGATAAGTTTATTTACATGTTTTTTTTAATGCGCCTCTTAAACATAGAAAAACAAACTCACAAACATGCCAAGTCGTAATCAAAATCGGATAATATTAACATGCCGTGAGAAAGAGGATGCTGTTAGTAACAAATGTTTAGATCAATATATCTCAAAAACGGTCATGGTTACAGGGAAAAGTTCTAAAATCTTTTTGTTGGAAATTTTTTAAGCTACAAATTTGTTATACATTGCTTTTCTGAAGACGTAACCGTTACTGAGATATTTAGGAAATGTCACTTTTGGTGACCTTTGACCCCGTATAAAAAGGGACGCAGCACGCGGATCGATGGGGTCTTTTGACATTTTGTTCAACACGCCAGTACCAAAGTTCACACAAAAATTCAGCTTTCCCCTAATTTTTCTGAAGCACCATGTTAGATTTCCCCGGACTATCTCCGTTTCCTGGCATCAGGAAATAGCTTTGAAGACTTGAAATGTTTGACAGCCATTTCCCATTAAAGCATTGGAAACATTGTAATGCGTCGCAGTTATAAAAGTGTTGAATCAATATGTCAAGGTAATTTGTATTTCAATTAAAACATAGTCAAGTGAATATTTTTTTAATTGTTTTTCTTAGAGACCAAAGAAGAAGAAGAATGGCAACTTGTAATTTAATGCAAAATGGAACATCTCTAATTGTTGTGGCGCGATTAATGGGAAGTACGTGGAAGTTAAAAAGCCTGCAGTATCCGGCTCATCCTATTTTAATTATAAAAAATAATTTAGCATTGTATTATTAGTAGTAGTTAATGCAAGTCATGAATTTCTTGTGGTTAAAGTGGGAGTGAATGGAAGATCTTCTGATGGAGGAGTATTTGCGAGTACTAAATTTTATGAATAATTTACTGAAATAATCACTAAATATACCTCAATCATCGACTTTGCCCTGTTCGAACAACGACTTATCATTTCTTCTCTATCGCGGATGATGCATTTCCATTAAAAAGCAATATTATGAAACTATTCGGTGGTAATACATTGACACAAAAGCAAAGAATTTTCAACTATCTATTGTCTGTCACAATCAAGAAGGATTGTCGAAAATAGGATATTCTTTCAGGCAGATTCAGAGTATTATTGACTAAAATCAATTTACATCCTCAAAAAAAACAACCATTACGCTTGCCTGCTGCTATCTTCCCAATTTTTTGAAAGCTTTGAATGGTGAAATTTATCCACGAAGAAGTGTTCATATAGAGAACGTACCAAAATGTGAAACACAAAGTACATCTTCAGCACGCAAAAATGTTCGATTGATGAATATGCAGCCAACACAAACGTGGAATCCTTGAAAAGAAGCTAAGCAAATTAGAAACCGATTTGCTGATTATATTATAGGCCCTGGACCTGTAGGCTGGCAAGATAAAATCATATATTAATGTAAACTATCTAAATACCGTGTATAGTATAATTGTTTTTAGGTCTGTTCCCGTACTACAATTAATTGCGATTAATTGCAATGAAGCCGTTTTTTGTACTCCGTTTTAGTACGCTTCATTGCAATTAATTGCAATTAATCGTAGTACGGGAACAGACCTTTTAACTGTATAACTGAAAAAACTAAGAAAAAAACTGAAAAAACTAAGATAAAGGGACATTTCACGTGAAACGGACAACGAAAAAAAGTCGAGGCTCCGGATTTCGTTCATATTATGCACAATGGTACTTCTAGAGGATATGAACGTGGATGCGCAATTTTTTTCTTCTATGAGGTTCAGTTGCCGAGTTATGGGCTTCTGAAGAATTGAAGAAGCTGATGAAGGGTTTTTTTGGAAGCCGATTTTGAGATTGAAAAAAAAAGTATTAAAACATTAAACATATTGATTGGTATAGAAAGTCAATTGTTCTTTTTAATTTTAAAATTAGATTTGGATTTTAAAACCGGAAGTAACCATTTCAACTCGTTATTTGAGTAACTTGGACCGGGTTATTTTTTTTATTTTTGTAGTAAAACAAAGCTTAAACTATACTTGTTTTATCATAAAAATTTTAGAATGGGATGGCGAGTAGTTTGGGAGGTAGGTGAATTTTAGTACATACAAGTCGTATGAAGCGTGACACCCGAAGCTTGATTAGGATAGCTAGTGAGTGTGAAAACAAAACATGTTCAGTAAAATTATTGCTATATCGTTAAAATATTATATATAGAATTAATATAGTTAAAATAAAGCGACAGAGTTTCAATATTAAAAGTTGCTAATGCTAATTTATTTAATAAAAAAACCAACTTGTTTATGGAAAAATGAATTTATTTCAGAGTTTTTACAATTACATATATAATTCACCTACATATAGAGGTTAAAATATAAAACAATTGCTAATGCTTATTTACGAAGTGAAAACAAAAAAACGATTTATGGAAAAAAATTTTTTACTTGAACTTATATGACTTGGACCAGTTTATTTTTTTTTTATTTTTGTAACAAGACAAAGCTAAAACTATACTTATTTGATGTTAAAAATTTTAGAGTGGAAAGTATATGTAGTTTTCCGTGATACTATATCCTGTATATAAATAGCTTTTATAACATACTTAAAATACATACTTAAATTGTGTTCATACTTAACAGACTACCCTACACAAATGCGATTAGTGGCGCCATTTTTTAGTTGAAAAAGGTATTTTTTTTTCATAAAAAGCCATATAATAGAAGGAGGTCAAAGCTATGTAATAGAAAGGGATGGAAGTGTGATGAAAGAGCCATTTCGAATTTTCCGTTTTTGTTTTAGTTCTTTTCCAGCGCTTCAAGTGACTACGTAAATAAGTTGAATTGTGTGTATTATGTCTCCTTGCGGCTACCGATGTTTCAATCCTTTCGACTTGAGATTTCATCGGAAGGTTAAAGACCTAAGAAAAATTCAAAAAAAAAAAAAAAATAGCAGAGAAGTGGAGATATCCTTCTAATATGTACGTGTGTGGAAGCTGCAGGAAAAAACTGACCGTGGAAATACCTGCAAATTTTCAGCGATCTTGCCAATCATCAACTGATTTGTCTTTGTGCTCCCCGGGTTTACCATTCATTCCTGAAGAGAAGTATAAACATACCTCAAAGTAAACTGATTCAACAATATACACTGAAAAAAATCCACATAGCGCCCAGAGCCATGTAACATAGCGCATTATTTATGGTCCCATACGCCATGTACATAGTACTCTGAGCCATGCAATATGGCTCCCAGCGCCATAATCTCAGAATCTACATAGCGCGTGGTGCCATGTTACATGGCGCAGCATTTATGGTGCCACACGCTATGCACATAGTGCCCTGAGCCATGCAGTATAGCTCCCAGCGCCATAATTACATGGCGCAGAAATTATGGCCCCACACGCCATATTACATAGTGCCATGAGCCATGTAATATGGCTCATGGCACTCCAATTATAACTCGCAGCCATACTGTGTGAGGGGATCTATAAATGTCAGCAAGTGATACTTGAGTATCGTCGATAGATCGACAACATTCTCAATCGGCTAAGGGCGCATATTAGTGAATGGCTCCTTCGGCGACTCTAAATGCAGCCAGCGCCTGTTTGTTGCAAGCAAGTGACTTCTCCGTGTGCTCATTTATGGTAAGTAGCACTGTTTTTACTGATTTGCTTCTTTAATGTACTATAGTCTTCCACGCCATGTACTATAGTCTTCCACGCCATGTACTATAGTCTTCCACGCCATGTACTATAGTCTTCCACGCCATGTACTATAGTCTTCCACGCCATGTACTATAGTCTTCCACGCCATGTACTATAGTCTTCCACGCCATGTACTATAGTCGTCCACGCCATGTACTATAGTCTTCCACGCCATGTACTATAGTCTTCCACGCCATGTACTATAGTCGTCCACGCCATGTACTATAGTCCTTCACGCCATGCACTATAGTCCTTCACGCCATGTACTATAGTCCTCCACGCCATGTACTATAGTCCTCAACGCCATGTACTATAGTCCTCCACGCCATGTACTATAGTCCTCCACGCCATGTACTATAGTCCTCTACGCCATACAGTATAGTCCTCCACGCCATGTACTATAGTCCTCCACGCCATACAGTATAGTCCTCCACGCCATACAGTATAGTCCTCCACGCCATGTGTTATAGCTCTCCACGCCATGCACTATAGTTCTCCACGCCATGTAATATAGTCCGCCACGCCATGTACATGGCGTGGAGGACTATAGTACATGGCGTGTAGGCCTATGTACTTTTCGCCATGTATTATGGCGTGTGGCGCTATATTTTATCACAATCCCTAAATCGACTATGTACATGGCGCCAGAAGTCTATAAATTATGGCGTCTGGCGCCATGTGTTTTCTCAGTGTACGACCAATATTCAAAAACTGATTTAACAAAATACGACCGATATTCTGACCCAGTTAAAAGCCAAATTTAGCAATCCGTCTACATCTACTGCTATGAAAACTACGATACTGACTATAACACCTAAGTCATGGACCGAAAACAGACTTGCACAAGAATTCGGAACATCCAGGCGGCAAGCGAGAAAAGCAAAGCAACTCGTGGATCAGTTTGGTATATTAACATCTCCAAATCCACGAGGTGGCCGTAAGCTAGCAATTGAAACTATGAACTTAGTGAAGTGCTTTTATCTGCGAGAAGATATTAGTCGAATAATGCCCGGTAAAAAGGATTGTGTATCTATTAAGTTAGATGACGGAAGAAGAACGCAAATCCCAAAACAGCTTTTAATGGGTAACATTGACGAGCTTTACCAAACGTTTAAAAATGAATATCCGGATATCAAAATCGGCCTAACAAAATTTTTCACTTTGAGACCCAAACAATGTATCCTCGCTGGTGACTCTGGAACACATATGGTCTGTGTATGTATATATCACCAAAATGTGAAATTAATGATGAGTGGAGGAGACATTGACAATCTCACATCTGGAACTATTTTGGAACTTTCTACTTTCCAATCCTACGCCGAAATGTCATTTAACAATTTCAACAAAAACCCCACATGAAAGTTGCAAATCTTGTCCTGGCGTAAGTGCAATTCGTGATCATTTGAAAATGATATTTGATGATAATCAAGTGACAATCGTTCAGTTCGAAAAATGGGTTTGTTCAGACACATTTACCATTTCTACTCATCTGCTTGCATCCGATGATTTTGTGGACAGCTTTTGTCACGCGCTGGATGCCTCGAAACCCCATGAAACCCCCCCAAATCTAAAAGAAAATATAAACGAAGGGGAAATTTTAGTACAATGCGATTTTGCTGAGAATTATTGTTTTGTTGTACAAGATGCTGCTCAAGCTTTTCATTGGAATAATGACCAGGCAACACTTTTGACATCAGTCTATTATTATAAAGTTGGAAGTAAAATAGAACATGGTAGTATTTCCAGAAAACCCTTCACAAACATCTGTCTGAAGAAACAGTAGCTGTGTCAAAAATTATATTGATAACAGATGGGGCCCCACAACATTTTAAAAATAGATTTAATTTTGTGACTCTATTTTATTATAAAGCTGATTTCAAAAGGCCCATGTGATGGTCTCGGTGATAATTTGAAACGACTGGCAACACGTGCGAGTTTACAATTACCTCCTAGTAAAGCTATTACTACCCCTTTATGTTTTTTTCATTGGGCAAAGTCGGCTTTATTCCTAACAGCCACTTACTATAGCTCATCAGAGGAACTTCAACGCCAGAATATTTTTAAAACCACGGTCTGATTCCTCTATTACTATTCCCGGGACTAAGAAGTTTCACTGTTTTATTCCAGTTACTGAAGGCCTTCTTATAAAAAGAACAAGTTTAAGTAATGAGTGTCAAGTTGTAAAAATGGTGAAATAAATTCATTTTTCCATATATCATTTTTTTTCATTTCATAAATAAGCATTAGCAATTGTTTTATATTTTAACCTCTATATGTAAGTTAATTATATATGTAATTGTAAAAACTGTGAAATAAATTCATTTTTCCATAAACAAGTTGGTTTTTTTATTAAATAAATTAGCATTAGCAACTTTTAATATTGAAACTATATAGCTATATTTTAACTATATTAATTCTATATATAATATTTTAACGATATAGCAATAATTTTACTGAACATGTTTTGTTTTCACACTCACTAGCTATCCTAATCAAGCTCCGCGTGCCACGCTTCATACGACTTGTATGTACTAAAATTCACCTACCTCCCAAACTACTCGCCATCCCATTCTAAAATTTTTATGATAAAACAAGTATAGTTTAAGCTTTGTTTTACTACAAAAATAATATAAATTAACCTGGTCCAAGTTACTCAAATAACGAGTTGAAATGGTTACTTCCGGTTTTAAACAGGAACATTTTTTTTTATTCCAAATTTAATTTTAAAATTAAAAAGAACAGTTGATTTTCTATACCAATCAATATGTTTAATGTTTTTAATATTTTTTTTCAATCTCAAAATCGGCTTCCAAAAAAACCCTTCATCAGCTTCTTCAATTCTTCAGAAGCCCATAACTCGGCAACTGAACCTCATAGAAGAAAAAAATTGCGCATCCACGTTCATATCCTTTAGAAGTACCATTATGCATAATGTGAACGAAATCCGGAACCTCGACTTTTTTTCGTTGTCCACTTCACGTGAAATGCCCCTAAAACTAAGTACATACTTAATGAAATTATATTTTTCAATAATTTACTATGGAAATAAATTGACGCAATTGGATCGTTTTTCAAATTCAGTGAGACTGTGTCAATTGGGGGCGCAAAATACACTGGCCGTCCACAAACAAGCCGTCCAAATGATAATTTCAAAGCAGTGCGTGAGAGTGTTGGTGAAAGTCCAGGGACATCCATTAGGCGTCGTGGATAAGAATTGCAAATTTCACGAAGCTCTCTACTACGTATACTCACTAAAAATTTGCGTCTCCATGCTTACAAAGTTCAATTGACACAAGAGCTGCAACATAATGATCATCCACAGCGAAAAAGTTTGTTGAATGGATTATTGGACAACAACAAAAGAAAGCTGATTTTTTGAGCAAAATCATGCTAAGTGATGAAGCTCATTTTCACCTTGATAGTTTCGTTTATCGTCAGAATTGTCGCATTTGGAGTTCAGAGAATCGACATGTGCTTGTCGAAAAACAAATGCATCCACAACGTGTCACTGTTTGGTACGGAATTTGTTGGACCATAATTTTTCGAAAATGAGGCTGGTCAAACAGTTACTGTTGATCGATTCCTATGTGATGATTTGAAGTCAAAAGTCTATGTCAACAAGCTCACATCCACCCGTGCAATGAAGGAGGAGATTCAACGCAGCATCAGCAAAATTTAGACACGTTTATGCAAAATGGTCATCAAAAATTTCGACAAGAGTACAGATGTGCCAGCAAAGCCGTGGAGGACGTTTGCCCGATATGCTATTCCATACATAACCCTATACTATGTATATTATGTTTCAATAAAAAAAGACATACAATTGAAAAAAAACACTGTAGATATAGTAGAAAGAACCATTTTGCGTAGTTCCTTCGACAATTTTGAATGAGTCGTTGCATTACTATCAGTAATACATTGGAAATGTTTTTGCGGGATGATTAAAATTGAAAAAAATTTTATTTACATTTAATCTACATTGGAAGTTCTATTTTTGCCAAAGTGGTTTCGAAAGCATGCACTGATTCTCATCAGACACCAGCTCAAAGTGCATACTTGACTGATGTGACCACTTGCAGTTGGAAATCATTATTTTTTTATTTTAACATCTCCGACTTATATCCATCGACATAATTTACTCATAAAGGTTATTGATTCCAATGTGATTCTGCGTTCGGAGGCTGATTCCACAAAAACGATCGAGTTTCCCGTTTCAATATTCTCGGCTTTGATCAGCTTTCGAGACGATATACGTTGTCCATGCTGATTTATAGACAAGAAGGGAACTGTGATCAAATTCAATTACCTTTATCAATAATAATTCAGTCAACCACGACTTTTTCTTTCAGTGTTTGTTTTTAAAAATGCTACATTTTACTTGCCATAGCTCTGACAATTATTGAAAAAATGAAAAAAAATTAGCGCCAAGTTTCGTTATTTTAAATAGAACATATTTTGAGCAGCAACGATTAAAAACGACATATTCTAATAGAAACACAAAACTTTATGAATACAGATACATATATCTTGATCTTTTCTCTTCTTTAATGTCAATGAATGTAAATTTGAGCCCAACGTAAAACTTCTATTAATACGCTTTAATTGCATCTTTAGGTATTATCCTTTTAGCGTATTTTCCTTTTTTAATTATCTGTACAGGCTATATAAATATTTTAAAGGATTTACGCTTTAATTACATCTTTGTAATCCTTTGGGGGTATTTTTCCTTTTTTAATTACCTGTATGCAAATTGCTTTCGAGATGCACTTAAAAATACGTGTGCGAGGACTGAAAATATAGAATGCCCCGAGAGACACACAATTTTCAGAATAATTACAACTGTAAATCGTAATGATAAAAAAGATGTAGTAAAACGAAATATTCGCATACATGATTTTTTTTTCAAAAATATATTTCCATAGAATTAGAGATACCTCAAAATGCTCAAATATATTTTAGCTTTACGTCTATACTTTACGTTTTATATATTATTTCCTGACAAAAAATTGTTAAATACATTAATGAAATCATGAGATACGCTCACTGAATCTTGTTGAGCATATTCATACACAATCCAGTCCGTTGAATCAATGATTTCAAATTGTGTAACCATTACGTTAAGGCCGGTACTGAGTTAATCGTGAAGCTAAATTTTGACAAATCTCCATTATCTGGTCATTCTATCGAGCGAAAATTTTGACAATGGAGAAAAGTGGAGACACTGCTCATTTCTGGCGGATAAAATGTCAACAATTTTCGATTAATTTTGTTATTGAAAAAAACTTTGCAAAACGCAATTTTAAATTCAAATACCAAATGTCACTTTTAAGCTCGAAAGAATGAGCTGCATAAACTAAATTGGTGTCAATGCCATCTGGATTTTCAAAGCGAAAGCAATTTTTCACGGTAAGAAACGTGAAAACCACGCTGAAACAAATTTCACGTGAAATCGAAGACAGTATGTTACTAAGCTTTACACGAAATTCGAATGAGATCTCGATTCCTGTCTCAAAATCACAACAGACACAGCAACGTTTTATTCGATCACTAGTTCCAACCGCCAAATATAATTTTTTTAAATATTTACTGCAACCTTTGCAGATACTAAAACCAACTTGAGACTAGCCCACAGTGCTGTCGCTGTACTCCGATCGGAGTATTTGTACTCCGTTTTTAGTGAATATAAGTATGAAAAGAATATGAGTATGAAAAGTGTTCTCAATGAAAAGGGAGTACTTTGTCTACTTGCAAAGTACTCCCTTTTCATTGGGAACACTTTTCATACTCATATTCTTTTTAAATAGCAAATTTCAAATATTGTTGTTTAGTACATATCGTAGCAACACCTGAGCTTTGACGGTTTCAATTCTCCATTTTCAAGAAGAAGATTAGGAGAATTTAGTTTTGCTTGCGTAGTGTCATGAAGGTAGTAGACAAAGGAGTGGCCTTTCACATTTGAAATGTATTGGAGGGGATGAAACCATGAGGTAAGAGGAATGCGATGTTTTGTCTCCCTATTGCTAATGCTTTGTTTCCCTCTTGCACATTTGTCTCATTTAGAATTTAATGTCATATGATCACTACGTGGGGAATTTGTTGTCAAGTTGATGGCGCAAGCCGCAGTGGTAGCAGTGGTTCACTCTGGGCCACTCGATTATTTTACCTCCATTCTGTGGAAATCGACCAGCAATGCGATAGTGACTCCATGTTGGTGTCTTTTGTTACCGCCCGCCCTGGCAAGGTGAGGGAGGGTTTTCGCGTAGTGGTAGTGAAGTGATATAATTCCACCTTTAATTTTTTCGACACCATTGAGTATTTCTTTGTTTTATCACGTAGGCTGTTTTATCTGAAGGGTTTCGGGAATTCCTATGAAAAATATATCAACTGCCTGTTTGACGTGAGTGATCAAATCAACGGTAAATTGCGAAGATTATTGGACACAAACTTGCAATGAAATGCTCGAATTTTCAGACTTTTAATTTTTGGTTCACAGGCAGCAATTTGCGTTTATAGGTCGCGTCTCCGATTTTGGCGCCGCTCTTTTTCAAATGTTTGAACGATAGGTTGAGAAGATTACTATCACAGACAGATAAAATGCTTTAATTTTCAGTTTTATGACACAAGTAATATTTTTTTTACCACCAACACGTTCGTAATTATATTTTCTCAGATCAAACGCAATTCTATCGAAGCAATGGAACGGTTGGTTTATCAGATAAATTTAAGGTAGATCTAGTTAAAAGTTTAGTTTTACAGTTTTTTTTTATTAAACTGGATAGGAACAAGACTAAAGGGCTCACACCTGCGATAAATATCAAAGGCGGTGCGACTAATGGTACGAGGCTTAGCATGGAGTTGGATACTGACGACTCTAAACACAAATTCATATTAAAAGTAAAAAACGATATCAAATGTTTCGGAAAATTTGATTGGCTTGAAGTAAAGGTTATACCTTCTACTGCAATCAACTCAAAAGGTAAAAATGAGAAAATATTCTTTTATAAAACCTTGATATAAAGAAAGTGGAATAAAAGCAAATTATATTCCTAATCCTTAATGATCAGAACCCGTTTTCTTTAATGAATATTTCCAAAACACTCCACGTTATCATTGCAATAGACGGCACCAACTACGCGGTATTGAAAGCTGTAAAAAACAGCTGTTTTCTGGGAAATGTGGAGATGTATTTATGTTTTTGACCACCACTGTAACTAGAACATCGCCCATTGCCCCCTTTACATCGCTCCTAAAAGGGCACACAGTCAAAGATCGTTTAGTGCCCACGAAATCTCCCATCGCATATTCACAATTTCAGATAGCCCGCTTAGCTCTGCAAATCAGAGAATAAGGAACTGGCTGAATAGATGAATAGTAAATCTTTCCCTAGTTTAGGTAAGAAGGCAATGAGGGTGGTCATTAAGTTTCCATAATGAGTAGGTTGGTGATCAATGAGGGTAGTTTAAAGAAACGTAATGAATTGAGGTACTCATTATCAGTATGAAAAGCAAATTTAATTTCAATTGAACCATTCATTTTTGAGCTATCATCTGCTAAGTCCACAAAAGAAAGGACGAAAGTGCAAAATATGGGAGGGGAGAAGGTCGAGTATAGTGCCATTATAAAGTTCCTGACCAAACAAGAAAAGTTGGCTCAAACCAAAATGAAAGAGATGACATCTGTTTGCGGGGACTCTTGACGAGGCAATACCATGATTTACAAGTGGCATTGTCATTTTTAACAAGGAAGGGACTCAATTGAAGATGATTCAGGAACAGGTTATCAGAAAAAGTCAGAAAAACGATGTCGGAAGATGATAGACTAATGAAGAAACAGCTCGCAGAAATCATTGGGGTATAAGATGCAACCGTTTTAATAATCTTCAGGATCATTTTGATATGACTAGGATCAGGGTAAGATGGGTGCCGAGAATGCTCACGCCACCGCCTCAAAAACAACACATGGAGTGCTGTCGGAAACCTTTGCAGTGAAGACGAAGATGGAAGATGGTGAAGTCGAATCATTACTGGAGACGAGACTTCAATTCATCATTATGAACTTGATTCCAAGCAAGACCCTATGCAGTGGCACTAAAAAGCCACACCATCATTCAAGAAGTTCAAGGTGGAACAGTCTACTGGAAAAGTCATGGCGACCGTTTTTTTTTGGGACTCAGAACGGATTATTTTGAACGTTTGAAAAAACAACGCTTCAATTCGAGAGCAATTGAAAGAAGTCAGTGAAGAAAACAGAAGAGGAAAAATAGCCAAAGGTGGCCTGCTTCTGCACGAGAACGCGCATGTTGTCAAGAGCTAGTTGCCCTGCATAAGGTAGGCTACAGCCCTGACCTGGCTCCAAGCAATTATTATCTTTTCCCAAAATTGAAAAAGAAAATATGTAGGAAGACGTTTTTCCCCGAAAATCTTTCTACCCTTTTAACTTAAGATGCAGTCACTAGATGCAATCAAACTTTACAGGGTATGTTGATTTTGACGTGAAGCGGTGGTGGTAGACAGTTCTGCAGAAAACAGCTGAGTGTTTTCATCATTTTTGTACTAGAAGATGCTGCAATCAAGTTTTTATTTGACAAACACCTGATACTGACAATATGTGACAAATTTCTTTATTTATTTATTTATTTTGGTACGTATTCAATACAACAGGCAAAACTGCCCAATTACAGATTGGATACAAGAACAAAATTAAATAACAAGATCTAAATAAGAATATATAAATATAAGTATACAAAATAATCAAAGTTAGAATAAAATAAAGTAAAAATTAACTGAAGCAAAAAAAAAGAAAAAAAATCCATTACAAACACGAATAAACAATTCAACAAGAAATCGGCCTAATAAAAAATAGTAAAAGTAAATGAGTAAAAATAAATATAAGTATATAAAAAATAATTAAACTGAAGAATTAAATAAAGTAAAATTAAGTAGGAAAAAAAGAAGAAAGAATCCATTAAGAAAATATAAAATAAAGTTAATTAGAAACATATAAATAAGTATATATATAAATAAAAATGTATAAAAAATTCTTAAAGTATTAAACAAGAAAGTCAAATTAAGTACAGCAAAAAAGAAAAGAAAGTATCCATTATAAACAAGAATAGAAAATAAAATTAATCAATTAGAATCGAAAATTTTACTACGGACCATATTTTTGAAAAAGGCAATAGATTGTCGAAGAGGACCAAGTTGAAGACTGTTGTGAGTGTGTAAGAGTCGCAAGACGGGAGAGTAGAAGAAAGTGTCAGTACGAGCATACGGTACTTCAAACAGAATAGAGGACCTGATTGGCCTTACGGAGTCCCGCTCAATGAACACAAATGCTAATGAGGAAGATAGGTAGCCACGACAGATTTTGAACAGGAAACACTCATTCAAGTAAACTCTGCGCTGCTCAAGGAGAGGAACGTTAAGAAGAGATAGACGTTCACTATAGGGTAAATACGGCATACTATATTTAAAAAGTAAAGTACGTGCAAACCTGCGCTGAACTGATTCAACAGCGTCAGAGAGGCATTTGAAACGAAGACTCCACACTTGACTGCAGTATTCAAGTACAGAACGGACTAGGGTAAAAAATAAGTTGACACAAGTAGAGACACTAAATGAATTGTGGCAGGAACGAATCACGAAACCAGCAATTCGAGAAGCTTTTCTAGTGATAGTAAGGACATGAACGTCGAATTTCAGTTTGCGATCAAAGGTGACCCCAAGATCTGAGAAATGATCGACACAAGAGAGGATAGAGCCATCAATAGCATAAGGAAAGAAATGAGGGTGAAGCTTAAGGGAAAAGGACATAGAAAAACACTTGCAAACATTAAGGGACAAACAGTTCAAGTTACACCAACCAGAGAGAGCATGCAAATCGTCCTGAAGAAGCAGAGAGTCAGCAGTATTTTTGATCACTCGGAAGATTTGTAAATCATCTACATATAAAAGACAAGAAGACTTGACAACCGTGGGAAGGTCATTGATAAATAGATTGAACAAAAGTGGTCCTAAGATGGAACCTTGAGGAACACCAGAAGAAGGGGAGAAAGGTGAGGACGACAAGCCAAAGAGGGAGACGAGTTAAAAAGGAAGAGATCCAGGAAAGCATAATTTCGCGAATGCCATAATGCTTCAATTTGACAAGAAGCAGCATATGATTAACAGAGTCAAAAGCTGTGGCGAAATCAGTATAAATGAAATTAACTTGATTGTTGCTGTTAATTGCAGAAGCGACTACATGAGTAAACTCAACAAGGTTCGTAAAGGTGCTCCGGCCTTTTACAAAGCCATGTTGTTGCGCTGCAAAAACACAAAAGATGGAAACATAGATACGATTGTAAACAAGGCGTTCCAAAATTTTGGAAAAGCGAGGAAGAATGGAGATAGGGCGATAGTTAGAGGCAAGGTTCCGATCACCCGATTTGAAAATGGGAAGAATGTTAGAGAGCTTCCAAGAGGAGGGAAATTTACGAGCACAGAGACTGACATTGAATAAGATGGCTAAAGGGACACAAAGGGAAGACGCAAGATTTTTTACAAAAAAAAATCGGAATTCCATCCGGACCCAGGGAACAGTTAGAGTCAAGTGAGGACAAAAGCAATTCAACCTCTACGGGGTAAGTTACGACTGAGGAGAGCCTAGCAGGGAAATCAAAGGAAATGCAGTCAGTTTGTAAATGTTAGTAAATGTTTGCGTTCATGAATTTTCCGTCTTGTAGCTCTGAAAAATATTCTACCCTATGATTTTTGATGCAGTCATTGTATGAGAGTGGTACATAGCTTTCGGGTTGGTCGGTAGAAAATTCATTCTATACACTATAGCTTTTATACAATAAAGTTTTGATGCACTATACTGCCCTAAGTAAGGTAGCATAAACGCCCAATCTGACCTTTTTTCATGTTTGAGCTAACACCGGATTCAAACATTTCATAACCTATTACATTATTCTGTAAAATATGAAAAAAAAACCTATTTTTTGTGCAAGGGTGTGTTAATAGTGAAAAATGCTCCATCTATCTACAGGGTCGCCCAAAAGTTTCTCCCCACCTATTTAAGCAAACGCATTATTCATTACCCGTTGGCAAAATTTATCCCCTCTCAGTTTATCAAAAACCCTAAGCGGAGGTCAAATATCAACTCTTCAGCTATCGTAAAGATCATATTGTGCTTAGCTACGACAGCGTTAACATCAATATTAGCTGTGCAAAGCGATATAGTGCATTTCCAGGAAAAAACATTAAACAGCATTTTTCCCTATAGTCAGGTACAGAGACGTACCCTATATAAAGCTAATTTGAATTACGCGGGTAATTAAGCGTCTTCCTGCGAACCTACCTGTGAAAGTTTATTGCTCGTGTCTTAAAAGATCATTTTTCATTGCCGTGTTTATTGTAAGTAGTGATTTTTCTTAGAACAATTTTTACACGCTACCTGAAAAATCATTATATTTTTAAAATCTATCCTAGAGGACTTTTGTGCTTTTTCATTATGGCTTCGAATAGGATACAGACAAGGATTCAAATCCAAACTCTTGGTGAAATAGGAAAATCCGTTTCTGAAATATCAAGGACACTAGGCGTCGATAGGAAGACTGTACGGTTATGGCTAGAAAGGAGGAAAGGTGATTTACAGGACAAAGGACGTTCCGGTAGACCGACAACTCTTTCACCTACAATAAAAATTAAAATAAGGGAGATGGTGGAAAATAAGCCAGGCATTGGAACAAGGACAGCGACCAAAAGGATTCATCAATCCGAAAATTACCAGCAACGGCGAAAGACAACGTCTCGATCAACGTTACATTAAATCGACGAGTCAGGGAAGACATGCTTTCATGAGACGAGTAAAGCCGCTTCTTACTGCAAACAATGTCACAGATAGACTTTACTTCTGTAGAAGGTTGCAAAGCGAAAGATTCTGTGAAGATAGTGCTCTTGGAAGGTCTAAGAGAGCTAACGTACTTTTTACGGATGAATCTCCAATTGTTTTGCACCCAACGCCGAATAGGCGTAATATGAGAGTAAGAAAAAGTCATCCAAGCACTATTCAGCCCATACAAAAGCCGAAATTTGACCTCAAGATAATGGTTGTAAGAGGAATCAGCTCACGTGGAAAGTCGAGACTTCATGTTGTTGAGTAAAACACAACCATAGATGGATCCTATTACGGGAACATCATTTTACCAGCTTACGCAGCATGTCAGGATGACAGAAGACAGTTTCCACATAAAAATTGGGTAATTTTAATGCAGGATGGAGCACGAGCACATACAGCAAAGGCAACTTTGACACTGGCAAAATCGATGTTTTCAACTGTTTGGGAAGATTGGCCTGGAAACTCTCCTGATCTTAACCCAATCGAACACGTTTGGACTAGACTTCAAGAAAGTGTATTAAGACATCCGATGCCGAAGAATAGGCGAGAATTAATTGCAAGAGGACAGCAAGAATAGAGCAGCTACACCGAGGCCGAATTAGAAAATTTATGTGATAGTTTTGGACGACGTATTTTAGAATGTATAGATAATAACGGTAGACATACAGATTATTTGTAATAAGAATAAGAATCTGTATTATGTTAGCATCACAAATAAATTTGAATTTCTAAATTATGTTTGTTGGTTTGCTTTTTATAAGAAAAAGTTTGTGGCGAGAAACTTTTGGGCCACTCTGTATCTGTAACTTCAAATAATCCAATAATTACTAAAATGTAGATAACGCGTTTATGCTACGTAGGATAGTATAGTTTCTATATGTTATAGTTCTTTTTCAAATTCAAGCACGCTGAAAATGGAAGTTTATGATAATGATAATAAATTTGCTTCATTTTCAATAATGTTATGCTATGTTTATTGAAACATAGGAATACTATATGTGAATATAATTAAAGTGACAAAAATACGACCATTTGCATAATTAAAGAATCTTTTCAATTTTCGCAAATTGATATAAACCGTAAAGATAAACATTACATGCTGCTTTATTAGAATTATACGACCACTGGGAATAACAAAATAATCAGTCCTATAAATCAAGCTAGCTTTTCCTTTACTCGAACGGTCCCATAATGATTCGAAGATTAACATAACAGGATAAAATGTTTGCGTCCAGCTAATTGAGTTTGCCTAAGCAGTTTTCGGTGATACACAGACTTTCTTTTGCATGAAAGCTTTTCAGACTCGGTGCTAGCATTTGCAGTTACTTACTTGTTTCATTCTCAATATGATTCAGCAAACTGTTAGAAGTTATTGTGGAAGCATATTAAACGTTCGTGCTTACGGCGTTAAAAAAACATGGCTAGCGTAACAAATAAAAAATTCACTAAATCTTTAGCTCGTGTAGTGAGTAGAGCACTGATTTCTAGTGTGTGAGGTCTCTGGTTCGAATCCAGGTTGAGATGAGAGACTCTGCACCGAGCTTTGAGTTCGCCTAGCTTTGAATAGGTACCTGAGTTAAATCAGGGGTAAAGTGAGTGAGTCGTAGATGTAATTACTCCACACTCGTATTCACGTTGACAATAAATTTGTGAATGAGGCTCTCTACCAGTTACAACCCCTAGACCCGACAAGGGTTACTGTGGGATTACTTTACTTTAAATTTATTTAGGACGACTTTGAATTATTACTTGCCAAATATAACCTATCCCAACCACAAGCATTATTTGATACCTACTAGTTTTGTTTCCCTTAAATATTTAATTTGGAAACATTTAGTGATTTATTTCTGAATACTATTGCGACAAACATTTTGTCATGTTTAGTTAGAACCCATGCACAAGCATGTTCTAGATAACGCCACATTAACATCATCGTCTGTTGCATGGTATAGCGAAACAATGAAGGATCACTCCCAAGGAAAATATTTGCATGAAGTAGGATAAAATACCCTTCTACAAACAAACACCACTAAATATCAATGGCACTGTGTGCTCAAGAAAGCATAGCACACCACGGAAAGAAATTCAAATTGTTTAAATACAACGCAAGGATATTACGGATAATATTTATATTTGAGTGGATAAGCTTAACGGCAAGTGATTTGCGGTTTGAGAAGGAGGCGCGTTCGTTTTTGCTGCTTGGATCCTTGCCATAAATCGGAAACATTTTACAGTCTGATAAATAATTCCTTAGCTATGCATATAATATGCTCACATTAAGTGGTGAGATAACAGCTTTGCAACCTCAGAGCTCAAGATCACAGTTTGAATTGATTCTGCGAAAAGTCACCTTCTGCAATTATTGCCAATGTTATGGTCGGTGGGCGAAATAGGGGATGAGGCTTGTGTTCTTGGCATTTATCCAGAAACACACATTGAATGCTTCCGAAAATCGATATTTTAAAACTTAAATTCAGTGTTTTGAATTAGAAATTCATTCTGCCGCAGACAAATGAATGAGTAAATGTTTCATGTTCTTACCTGATTCACTATGTCCTTTACTCTTATTCAGGAATATCCTAGTCATAGTATATGCACTCAATTACAATCGCGATTGTGTTTGTAGATTATTTTTAAGGTATGTATTGCGTCAGGAAACATTTCGAACCGATTACGGGTAGAGTTACTTTCACCGACATCTGCTCTCTAAAATTATGCAGCCATGGCATAAAATCGATAAGTACGAAATCACTGGGTCGTGGCTACAGGCCTGGTCGGAGAGCTCCATTCGCCCGGCTCTAGCGCCACCTCGCCATCTCATTTCCATCCAGCAGCATATATACGTTTGATTACACTCCGCGTCAAGCAAGGATAATTCGTCAGAGGTCACTCACTTTTGATATGGGGATATAATAAAATCAGCTTCAACACGAACAAAAGAGTATTACGTATATCGATTATCGAGACCTCCGCACTGAACATCTACTCCACTACATTCCATCACATTTCACGGAATCCTTGCATTTTTTCCACTTTACATCATAGGCCACATCTTATAACTCTTCAGACACGCAAACTGCGAAGCGAGGCCAAGGACTCCAACCGATTGCTAGTAGATTCAAGGAATAACTGTCTTCAGCTCAGCTAGCAGTCCGAGAGCTTTGTTGCAGGAGAAGTGAAAAGCACTTCTAGGGACAATCTATTGTGCGCAGTAATTCCAAAACATTTGAATGTCACAAACAAAGTGACTAGAGATACAATACACTGTGAGCTAGCTTGCCCGGCATGCAAGGCCCATGCGACGATTCGTTTCTCCGGGACTCTAGAATTTACCCTGACAGAGCTTCGTAGATTTCTTGGCGAAAGTAGTGTTGCTGGATTCGGGAAACCGGATAATAGCTGAAAAAGTGTTGTATAGGCCATATTATCAAGTAATTTCTTGGTGGGATAAAAGTCGTATTCAAATTTAATGCATTTTTGCAATATTTATTGTGAATTATATATCATCTTTCTAATCTGCAAATCTGAAAATCACATTTGAGGAACCTTTCAATCCTTTAACGGATCAGGCTTCCTCTGTAACATTATGCTGATCGTTTTTAAGCTATTATAGTTTAAAGTTGCAATTTGTTTGGTAAGAGTTTTAGGACTTGGTTTTTCTAAATGTAAAAAATTGTTGAAGGTTTTTCTTTAAGGATTCTCTTCTTTAAGGATTATACGCCTTGAAATTAGGTGGGAGAAAAATTGTGTTAATTTTTTTCGAGTTTATCTTGAAATTCCCGGCAGAGAAAATTAAGACGATAGTTCATTGCCACGAAAAATACTATTTTAAAAAGCATGATAATCTAATAGATTGCCTCAATTCTTTTGTACTTGCACTTTTGTACTGGTGCTATCTCGCTATTTCCTGTTGGCTACCTCTTAAGATTTAGGGAAACATTTGAAAGTTAAACAAATTTGTTTAAAAAGTCTAAAGTCACATTGCCAATTTTTACTAATTTTCGAAGAAAAGTAGTATTAAACTCGTTTCGCCGAAAATTCATATTTCTTTATATATATATATATATATATATATATATATATATATATATATATATATATATATATATATATATATATATATATATATATATATATATATATATATATATATATATATATATATATATATATATATATATATATATATATATATATATATATATATCATCAAAATGATTAAGGGAGATAATCTCTGGAGTGGCCGATCCGATTGAGCTGAAACTTTCGGAGAACGTAGATGTATTTAGTAGGTAGGTCCACGACTTACTAAAATTCAGATATCCTAAACTTTTTGGCGGCGGCGAGCGTTTTAGTGAATTTTGAGGTACTCCTATATTTCCAAGCAGCGTGCATTTTTGTTCAAAAAAAGTATTGAGAATGAAAACTTATTATGTTCTAAGCTTGTTTATAGTAAAGAATTGGACATTTTGAGCCGTGTGTGGGTGCAGCGTGCCTAAAAGTAGGCACGGATTTTTTTTCAAATTTTGATTTGTCATTACTTCTGACGAAAACATTGGATCATCGTGAAATTTGCAGAGCGTATTGATGTTGACTAAAGTTTAATACACATGGATTTCCAAGGTAAAGTGGGTAACCCTGTAGCTGCAGCAGGCTCGTGAAAAAAAATCCTTCAAATCATTGACCCTCCTGCAAAATTTTTGATTTTTGACAAAAAATTCAAATCATTGATAAATTTTACCGTTTGTGCATCATGTCAATTTAAAATTTTTTAAATTCCGATTTGCACAAGAACGGCAACCCATCACTAAATTACCTCTATTTTCAGCACTCGAAAGTTCTGTTCACGAGAACTGACGACCGGATAATCCGATCATAATGAAATTCACAGGACATGTTGGTATTAGTCAGAACCAGGTCCGATAGAAATGATTTTGAAATGCAGGCAACCCTGTGGCAGTGGTGCCATCTTAAAAAATCATTGAGAAAAAAAACAGCTTTTTGGCCTATAACTTCCGATTGAGCCATCAAGTTTAAACGAAATTCACACAATATTTGAGTCTTACTTAAGGTAACATTTGGTGAAAATTTGGCTGAAAAATTAGAATAGGGTTGCCAGCTATGGTGATTTTTGTCTCCTAAATCTTGCAAATTTGCTCAGCAAAATAAAGCTTTTTTCCCTATAACTTCCGGTGCAGTCATGATATCAAAATGAAGTTTATGCAGTGAAAAGATTTTGATGTTAGACAAATGTCATAGGAATTTCGTACAAAAATCGTGAAGGGGCTGCCAGCTATGACCATTTTTGTAATTTTTTGGAATTTCTTTACTGCGCGATTATTTCATTAGATTTGCAAATGGGAACGATCCTGCAATGAAAATCAACAACAAATATTAACGCTTTAAAAATTTGAAAAGTTTTGAGGGTGGTAACCCTAAAATTTTTTTCACCCGTATAACTTCTAGCGCAGTGATTCAATCGAAACGAAATTTATTGGTTGGGTTTAGTTTAACGTGAAGCAGATTTTGTATATATTTTGCTTTGCTGCTGACAACTTTTGCATCAACAGATGCTTCAAATTACATACACATATGCAAAACATTTGCAATAAAACTAAGAAACCAATTTTTACATTTTCCGAGTTTTGAAAGTTTTTTGGATGGCAGCTTCAAACAACGTTAGCCGCTGAAGCTTTCGACGAAATCCTCCGATGAGAACGAAATTCAAAGGATAAGTTGATTTAAGTATGAGCTTGTGAAGGTTAACTTATTGCTGCTTCGTTGGGAAAATGTTGCCAGCACTGAAGATTTTCATCATTTGTGTTATAGTTGAGTTCTGTTGCTTTGAACAAGGAATGGTTGATATGATTCTACAAAAAAGTGTATTACGTCTTTCCACATTGTCATTCAAAGACAATTTCTTCGAAAATTAGTTTTCTAGCGGTTCAGGTGCGCTAGAGTTTTTTTTTTACTTTTTTCTTTGTTTCACATGCCGATTATTGGAAAGAATGAATTTCGTGTGAGTATAACGACATTTATGTTACGTAGCCATCAAGTATTTTTTCTACATTGGAACGTGATTTTTCATTACATAAATCAAAAACAAACGATATATTTACCTAAAGCTTCGACTATACCAAATTCAGTTCCATGGTGTTATTTATTTTATTTTTATTTTATTCAAAAAAGTTCGTCCAGTACAAACTAGTAGCATTTACATTAAACAAGATGAAAAACTTGCAAAGTGTTGATTTATTAAAGTGTTTTTTTAATTTAAACCAATTTTTTCCTTTAGAAGCTAGATTTATTTTTATTTTGACATATATCGATTTTTCGAGGGTAATCTGCCCTCTTCTTCAGTGTCTGAAGGAAAAAATTGGTTTAAATTAAAAAAAATATTTTTACAAGCTAGGAAAAAAAATTGGTACACAATAGAAACAATTCAGTTATAGTGAACTATTTTTAGCTAAGCTCTTTTTCAAAGACGGTAAGCATAAATTAAAGTCAAATCGAGGGTAATCACAGTTAAAATTTCTTTTAATGGACGAAACGGGCTTATTGAAGGCGTAGTTGGTCCGAAAGGCAGGGACAGATAAAATGTTGACGTGTCTCGCTCTGTGACCCTTGGTATTGAGGCCAAATAAACCAAAAAGGTGTTCAAATGATATATCACCCGTGAGGAGCTTAGCAGCAAAGATCGTTTTGAATTTTTCACGTCTCTTATTAAGTGTATTTATGGCCAGTAGCTTATATCGATCAATGTAAGGAGACAAGCGAAGAGGATCTGACCAAGCAAATTCACGCAACCAAACCGTAGAAATTTTTTCTGAATGGACTCGATACGTTCCACATACACCTGCTGATAAGGCGCCTAAACTATACACGCATATTCAAGTATCGGTCATACCAAAGTACAAAAAGAATCTTAGTTAGATGTATGTCATGAAACTCTTTAGTTAGCCTCCTCACAAATCCCAAGGTAGTTGAAGCTTTTAATAAGATGGCGTTAATATGATCGTCAAAAGTAAAAGTATTATTTAACAGTAATTCTAAATTGAGTACTTTGTCAGAATACCTTAAGGGAATACTATTCAAAGAGTATTCAAAGCTCAACGGATTAATTTTACGCGTGTACAAAACAACGGTACACTGACTAACTTGTTAGTGTTTTAAGTGTTTTAAGTTCCAAGCAGTCGTGAGTATTAGATACTTTATTTGTTGATCAGCTGAACTTTGCTCACTGAACCTAAGAAATATGCGGATGTCATCAATTTTAACGTATGGCCACCTTGAACAATAACAACTACAGTAACAGCTTCTGCAGATCCAACAAGAGCAATAACTGAATCTAAATGTCCAGCATCATCTGGAAATTCCGCATCAACGTCAACAGAAAGAACAACCACTGATTGGAGAGCAGTGGCAAATGCAACATCAGCGGCCACAACTGCTGAAACAATATTAATATTAATAATGATCACCAGCAATTCTAGTTGCATCTAGCAGCAGCATCAACTTTTACGTCAAGTATATGTAATTCTCCAAAGCTTTCTCTTTCGCTGGCTTGTTCAGCTTGTCAGTGCTAATAATGAGAATGTAAAGGATTTCAATAAAATGGTTTCACCTGGTCCTCAAAATTTCTTGTCTCGCTTTGTTTCTGATGAGTCCGAGGAAAAATTCAAGACGTATTCCTCTCGACAGCTTTGAAGAACTGCCATTTTCAGGAGTAACTCATCAAGAACTCCTGCAAAAGTCGATGTTTTTTCAGTGAGCTGTCTGACTTTATTCTGTCTTATTATCCCCATTCCCCTATTGTTGTGCATATCTAGAGATTTAAACTTGCCTATGGTTCAGTGGAACCTTCCATTTGTCGAAGCGTTGCACGTAAAGATTAAAGCCCGTAATGAGTTTCGTCAGAGTTCATCTAATGAAACATTTCAACATTGCCAACTTTACGTCATGCTGTCAAAAAAGATTAAAGATGCAAAACGTATTTACTTTGGCCATATTGAATTTTGCCTCTCTTCTGATAGCTCGAAGTCTTTCGTTCATTCAGAACTAACGAGCGCTCTTCACAATTTGACGTATGAGAGAGCTGCTGCTCTTTTGTTTCAAGGTGTTTTGATATTTTGTTTTGCTTCTTCTTTTAGTCCTTCTGATGTCTCCTCATAGGACTTTGCCTCATCTTTGTCGTCTAATATTGATGTTGTGACGAGTAGGTAATCATTTTAAGACATAAATTTTGATGGTATTCCTAACATTTTCGTAAAGTCTCTTGCTTCTTCTTTATGTGGTACTCTGCCAATAATATTTACTAATTTAATGTTTTCTTTCTTGCTAGAAAGCTGACAATATTTATTTGCTTTTAAAATTGGGAGACATTGGTAATGTTGTCAAACTATCATCCGATATCCATCTTCTTCTGTTACCCTGCTTGAACGTTTTGATGATTATATAATTCGTAGAACATTGTCACTTGTTTTCTTGAAAACAACAGGGATTCTTTCCATTCACCAATTCACCAACTTTGTCGCTTATTCCTTGAATAATGGCTTACCGGCTAATGTGATTTACTCGTACACTGACTTCGCGAAAACATTTTACAGGGTAATTCACACAGTAGCTGCGTTTGTTTGTGTCTAGAGTAGAGTGCCTAATCGACTTCAAAAAAAAAAAAAGAACTATCCGGCGTTATTTCAATCCTGCGCAGTTGGCAGCAGTGTGCATTTGATATTTATCATTTCAAAATTCAAATTCAACATTTTAATTTATAATGGAGAAAATTAGAATGAAGTTGATTTCATTTTAAAATATGTTAGAAGAATATTTCGACTCAGGGGATGAAAAATTAGTTGGCATCATTGAATTTTCAATCATACTCATCCGATATTATTTTCCCTGGCAGTCACGTTCAACTGCGAAATTTTTTGGA
This sequence comes from Nemotelus pantherinus, assembly GCA_963978885.1. Classification (NCBI taxonomy): domain Eukaryota; kingdom Metazoa; phylum Arthropoda; class Insecta; order Diptera; family Stratiomyidae; genus Nemotelus; species Nemotelus pantherinus. The sequence continues at coordinate 24,897,519 of OZ022265.1, forward strand.
ACTTGTCTCTGCAGCCAATTGTTTTAATTGCTATTCCATTCTTTCCAAAAAGAGCAAAGTAAGAAATCCAGTAATGCAAGAATTCATAATCTGGACATTGTTGTTGTTTCTCAATCATTGCCGCTGCCATATTTTACTCCAGATGCAAAAAACAGCAGGTATTGACAGAAAAAGGACGTATGTAATTTGGTCTTCCATCCTTGATCGAATCTGTCGTATTTTTCCTCCTTTATCCATACTTCTTCTGGCATTACCCAGGGTTCACCCTCAGCTTACTTTTTTTCGCCTTACTTATCAATAAACATAATCTATAATAATATAATCTCCGTGAAAAATTTTTACATGAATGAAAATTCAAAACCAATCACACACTATGGTCCGTGCTCGTTTTTCAAAAGCCTAAAAAATATCAATAGTTTCATTGCCTGAATTTATTAGATAGCACAAGCATATTTGACTGAAGATTAGTAATATTTATTTTTTTTTCTATTTTTTGCCACTCCTTTTTTACTCTATGATGATTTATGATTTTTGCCTGCATTAGTTCTTTTAACAG